>JASPKZ010007915.1:0-128127 GCA_030220185.1 Diploptera punctata
GTTTTTGTTGGGTGGTATTAGTTGTGTGTTGTTGGGTGTGTTATTTGATGTGTTTGTTTTGTGGGTAATTTGTCTTTGTGTGTGTTGTTGTGCGTGTTTGTTGTGTGTGTGTGTGGTTGTGTGTTTTTGTATGTGTTGTTGTGTTTGTGTTTGTGTAGTGTTTATGCGTTGTGAATCTGTTTGTTGTGTATTGTTTGTTTGTTAGTGTGTTTTTGTGTTGTTTGTTTGTGCTTTTTTTGTGTGTTGATTTTGTATGTGTGTTGATGTGTGTTGTGTGTTTTTGTGTTTGTTGTTTGTTGATGTTTGTGGTGCTTGTGTGTGTTTTTGTTTGTGTTGTATTGGTTGTTTGTTGTGTGTGTTTGTTGGTTTTGTGTTGTTAGGTACTTGTGTGTGTTTGTTTGTGTGGTTTTTGTTTGTTTGCGTGTGTTTGTTTGTGTTTATTAGTTTGTGTGTGTGTTTTTGCGTGTCTGTGTGTGTGCTTGAATGTGAATTAGATTCTTTGTGTCTGTGTGTGTTTGTGCGTGTGTTTGTGGGAGTTAGTTTGTTTGTGTATGATTGCTTGTGTGTGTTTGTTTTTGTTTGTGTGTGTTTGTGAGTGCATTTGTGTGTTGGGTTCTTACGGTGTGATTTTGTTTTGCGTGGTGTATTTGTGTGGTGTGTTGTGCGTGGTCTGTTGTTTGTGTATTTTTTGTGTGTTTGAGTGGGAATTTGTTTGTTTGTGTGTTGTGTGTGTTAGAAATTGTATGTTTTGTTGTTATATTGGTCTGTGTGTTTTTGTTGCTGTTTTTTTGTTGTTTGTGTGAGTATTTGTATGTTTGTTTGTGTCTTTGTTTTTGTCTTTGTGTTTGTGGTGTGGTTGTGTGGTTGTGTTTGTTTTTTGTGTTGTGGTTTGTGTTTGTTTAGTGTGTTTGTTAGTGCGTGTGTTTTTATTGTGTCTGTGCTTTGGGGGGGGGGGAGTGTGTGTTTTGATGTATTTGTTTTGTTTATTTTGTGTTGTGTGTGTATCTTGTTTTGCTTTTCTTTGTGTGTGTGTGGTTTTGGTTTATGTATGTTTGTTTATGTGTTGGTGATGGGTGTTTGTTTAGGCGTGTGTTTGCTTGTGGTGCGTTTTGTTTGTTGTATGCTTTTGGTTGTGTTCTTTGTGCGTTTGTTTTTCTGTGTGTTTTGCTGTCTTTGTGTTTTTGTCTTTGGTGTGCTTGGTTTGTCTTTGTGTGGTTTGTCGTTTGGAGTGTATTTTGTGTTTTTCTTTGTTTGTGGTTGTGTTTTGTGTTTTTTGGTCTATGTTTGGTGTTTGTGTTATTCTCTGTGTGTTTTTGTGTTAGTTTTTTTTACGTTTTTTTTTTGTTTTTCTTTGTGTGGTGTTGTTTTCCTCTTTGTGTGTTTATTGAGTTTGTGTGGTCCTCTTGGGTGGTGTTAGTGTGTGTGTCTTTGTTGTTTATTTTTTGTGTATGGTTGTGTTTCTTTTTACGTGCTTGCGCGTGCGTGTTTATTTTTTGCGTGCTTGCGTGTGCATGTTTGTTTTTGTGCGTGCTTGCGCGTGCACGTGTTTGTTTTTGTGCGTTCTTGTGCGTGTGTTTGTTTCGTGCGTGCTTGCGCGTGCGTGTTTTTGTGGGTTATTGCGCGTGCGTGTGTGTTTTTGTGGGTTATTGCGCGTGCGTGTGTGTTTGTTTTGTGCGTACTTGCCCGTACGTGTGTTTGTTTTGTGCGTGCTTGCCCGCACGTGTGTTTGTTTTTGTGCGTGCTTGCGCGTGCGGTTGTTTATTTGTGTGCGTGCTTGCGCGTGCGTGTGTATTGTAATGCCTGACATTTCTTCGAATTCCGCGCGGGACGGTTAGATGGCGTTAAAGTGGTATATTTATTTTCATTTACGCAACAATTACTAAGAAAACCGGATTATAATCATATATTATATTCTGCAAAATGAGGTAATTCTGTAATATGCTGAGGAGCCGAACAATCTGATGTAATGGAATAAACGATATAGAGGCAGGTGGGGGAGCTAGTATCAACTGGAGCAAATATATCGTATATATTAATCCAAGAACTTTCAATCCGTTACTTCCAATCTTACTGTTCTCAATAACGTAAGTAGAAGTTTTAAAAATCTATAGTATTTCTGTGTGAACACGCTCACCCTGCCCCTGACGTCACTCTCACAACCCTACCCGTACAGCGGGTTGCTCAGCTCATCATATGACAATATCGTTTGCTACTTTAGTTAAAAAAAACTACACTTCATTGCACGACAGCCCTAGATAGCTCATAACCTGACGTTACTTTAATTAAATGTCCTATTAATAAAATGAAATACGTCAAAGGCTCTATTTATCTTAATTAATCACTTCTATTTTTGTTGCATTTAAATTTCCATGCTGATTTAATTTCAATCCGCATGAACCTCACATTTCACCATAGGTTTTAAAAAATTACTATGAGTAAAATGTGAAATTGACGCGGATGAAAATTTGTAGGCTGCTTACCATGTGCCAATACTTCTACTCACTGTGAAATTCAACAATAAAGAATAGACGTATTTGTGGTGTCTCAGCTCATCGGACGCAAAACTTGGAGAAGTGGTGGGGTGGATTTTAGTGGGGGTGAATGTAGCGGAAATTTAAACTGTGAATGGGCTCGCTCCTCCCCACCACTCGCATTAAAACAAAGGGGTGGCAAAGTTGAGATTGCTCAACGTGCCGCGTCTGTAACCAGTTGGGCTTCCTGGCGGCGCGTCGTATTCCTGGTGTTTCTCGGTTTGGGATTTAACCGTTTAACTGTAGCGCGAGAAGCGCAGCTGGTGTACATCCGATTTCGATGTGGAACGGTTGGTTGAAATGATATCTTGAATAAATACAACTGAAGTGTGTCTCGCACTCTCCCTACTGTCCGGGTTTAGCCACATTTGATTTTTTTATCCTCTAACATGACGAAACACTTTCGCAGGAGGTGTTTTTCACATTCGGTAGCAGTAACGAAGGCTACAGAGGCAGTTTTAAAATGCCTGTGAGAAAATCATTAAATTAGGCCTAATATTGATTTAATACAGGTCGACACTCGAGATTACGCTGAATACAAACATGTACTTGCAGAACGAAAACGGTATTTATCCGGGCAAATGATCCCATTCATCCCATTCCCCCCCCCCGAAGTCCTTGAAGTTTCTAATGGGAATTTTCAAACACGCTTTTGTAACTTGGTTATGTGTGCAAAAGCCTTGATAAACACAAAATATGCATTCATATTATTAACACATAGGCCTACATACTTGCATAATATTTCTATTTTTTTCAGACTTAAAAATGCTTATTAATGTTTGTTTAGTGACAGAATTGCCACATTAATTCATATCAACACTGTTTAATGAGTGTTGAATATAGACAGTCCCACCAACGCTGCCTATTGTGTTGGCCAACCATATTACCAGTGCCAACCCCACATATCATTAAAAAACCAATAAACATAAATTTATTAGCATTGCAAACTCAGATTTTGTAGTTATTAAGACGAAAGAAGTGAACATCTCGTGTATAAGAAGTGAGTGTCTGTATGTGTGCCATTTAGAGAGTACTTGACTGATTTGAACGCAGTTTTTACAAAAATTAGAGGTTTTTTGGGACAATTACCGTAGGCTATATAACATTTACCTTACGTACTAAAAGGCCGGAGCTTAATTAATGCATCGGTGCACTAAGAAAGTAGCTACGTTTGGCGATTACATGAGTAACGCTGCCATAAACAATATAAAATACACCAAATTGACGTACAGAGAATAGAATGCCTCATATCATTCTACACAAAAGGTGTCTTCGAGAGCATATGTCTATCTTTTACGGATAACTCACAATAATCGTTTGTCAGCTTCATTGATGTAAAGAAGATCTGGATAAGTGGATTCTTAGATCCCCGGAAATGCCGGGTAATCAGCACGGTGTTTCTAAGAATGATTCTTACGCGGGTAAAATTTACAATCGAACCTCCGACCAGGGAATTCTACCTAGAAATATCCGCTAGTTAAGATGCCCTTCGCAGTTGAGGGAGAAAATACTGGAAGAAACCAGTCATGGACGACACCCACATAGCCTCTAAGCTCTTAATGTTATGATTGCCGGCCGTAGAATCCTGATTTCAAATATTAGAATAGCATATTTCGTCTTACGGATCTCAAGATCTTAAGATTGTGTCCAAAGCCAAGGGAATCTTCTCCGCGATTAATACTTTAGGATGGAATTTCCTTGAGAGGATAATTTAAAAACTATTAAGGCATATTATGGACTACGTCCAATCCTAAAATCCAAAATTAACTTTAGGAAAATTAAATTAAAAATATATAAACCTGCATACGTTCAGTAGTGGTATAGGAAAGTGAAAGCTGGATTATGACAAAGAGTTCTGTGAATTTAATTAATACTTTTGAAACAAGGATTTTACGAAGGATATGTGAAAAAGTAAAAGACAATGGAAGATGAGAATGAGGTATAATAAGGAAATGTATGGCCTTTTTAAGGAACCTGATACATCAACTCTTGCGAATTTATAAAAAATGCAATTGGTCGGTCACGTCCAAAGAATGGATAAAGAATGTATACCTAAGAAAGTGACGACGGGGGAGATGATTGGGAAACGGTCAGTAGAAAAACTTGACAAAAGATGGGTGACATCAGTGAAGGAATATTGTCATCATATCCCAAACTGTAGGAACTGGCAAGAAAGCACTCGATAGACAAGATTAGAGGTCTCGCATCAAGAAGTCCCGAACCCGCTTTGGACTGTAGCGACAATGGAAGATGGAGATGATACTTGAAAACTTCGTACTTTTCTCGCAAAATGAACCATAGATTTGAGTAAAAGCATATCTCTTGCAGGGGTACAAGTTAATCTGGTATTAAACATACTACATTAAACCTAAAAAAACTTAGGCAAACTAATAACAAATGAGTGTGAGATACGTTTGTCAAATAAATTAATTGCTAATTCCTTATGAATTTAGACATTCCCACCAATACAATTAAATATGAAGTGTACATGGAAAGAACAAATAAATCGATTTTTGTTGAAATGGAATTTGAGGTGTCATTAGATTCTTCTTGGAAAGCACTATCATCCAGATACGGGAAACAGTAAAAATTCAGTTAAGTTATGAGTTCAGTTCTTACTTCTGACTTGTAACAGTCCTTTATTGGGCCGAAATATTAATAAAAAAATTTATTCCCATGCCCAAGTTCTGTAGGTTAGCACCAAGCCACTGTACCATAAACTGCTCGGCTACAGCGCGGGGATTGATAATAAGTTATTAAATTATTTCACCGATATCGTCAACATTTTTACAGTTTATATTGTCAGCCAACACCAAAGTTAAAATAATCCATATTATTTTATAATGTCAAAAGAGATAATATATTTTTATTTTAATTAGTCTGTTATGGAAATTGAAATACATCGGTCTCAGAATTATCACTTTGGTTCTGGTAAAATTAAAAAAATCCCCATGGTGATTTAATTTCCTTCCACATAGGAAAGACACGCGAAGTATATTTATCCATAATGCAGTTGTATTGTGTTACCGTTGTTAGCTCTCGTCGTGTTTCGCAGGTCGTTCATGTGAGCTTTCTTTGTTATTTCTGAGCACGTTGGATGCTATTAGGTTGGTTCCGCATCGCTCCCTTGCCGTTAAATATTGCTACTCCACTTTCTGTTTGCACCAAAGATGAGCAACGTTCAGTGATCAGGATTTTTGTCAGAAGGTGTACCAGGAGCAGTATTCCATCAACGACTGTTAGCACAATACGAGAACAGTGTATTGTTGCGACGGTGTGTCTACAAATGGATTGAAAATGGTCGCACAAATGTTACGCATGACAGAGGAGTTGGACGACTGTCTACAAAAAAACTGATGCTTATAGTGTTTTGGGAATCACAGAGCCCTATGCTGGAACATTATCAGGACAGGGGCAGAACAACAAACATTGCGGTTTACCGTGAGATGCTTACTTACGCCTCATACCTGCAGTTCGAAGCAAACGCCGAGGACTACAGTCGAAAGGTGTTCTGTTGTTGCACGACAGTGGCCGTCCTCATATTGTTGCGTACTTTGCTGAAATGCTCTAAAAACTCGAGATTCAAGTAATGGCTTATCCTCCATATAGACCACTTTTATCCCTCTGTCTTCCAGTTGTTTGGTGCACTCAAAGAGGCATTAGGGGTCCGTCGTTTCACCTCGAACCATGAAGTGAATGAAGTGGTGCATGCGTGGCTCGCTTCTCAGCCGAAAACCTTGTTTACAGAGGCCTTAAGGAAGCTTGTGCAACTGTATACCAAGTGAATTGAAATGGAAGGGGACAATTTTGAATAACGATGTTAATATAAATCTCCTATTTGTATTGCAATAAAATATATAACTATATTGCGGACAAATATTCACTCACCCTCGTGTGTGTGTGTGTGTGTGTGTGTGTGTGTGTGTGTGTGTGTGTGTGTATGTATGTATGTGTATGTTTGTATGTATGTATGTATGTATGTATGTATATATTATATATATATATATGTATGTATGTATGTATGTATGTATGTATGTATGTTATGTTATGTATGTTATGTATGTATGTAATGTATGTACGTGTCTGATATGTGTGTGTATTTTAATGCGACACATTGCATTTTCGTGCTTCGAATTTCTCGCGGGGCGGTTAGATGGCGTTAAAGTGCTCTATTTTCATGTACGTAACAATTAGTAACATAACTTTACGCGAATTATATTCATATATTATATTCTACAAAATGAGGTAATTCTGTAATATGCTGAGCTGAAGAATCCGATGTAAGGGAAGGAACGAACTAGAACAAGGTGGGGGAGCTAGTACAACTTGAGGAAGCAAATCGTTTATATCAATCCAGGATCTTGACTTTCAATCGGCTATCTGCACTCTCACTGTTCTCAATTACGTAAGTAGAAGTCTTATAGATGTATAGTATTTCTGTCTGAACACACTCGCCCAGACCTTGACGACACTGCGACAATCCTACCCGTACAGCGGGTTGTTCAACTCGCATATAACAGTATCGTTTGCTACTTCAGTTAAAAACTAAACTTCATTGCACAACAGGCATAGAAAGCTCATAACCTAACATTAATTTAATTAACAGCTCTATTAATAAAAATGAAATACGTCATAGTCTCCATTTATCGGAATTATTCACTTTAGTTTTAGTTACATTTAAATTTTCATGTTGATTTAATTTCCATCCGCATAAACCCCACATTTCACCATAGCTTTAAACTGGGCGTTTTCCCTCCGGTTTTCCTACAAGAAGCTTCCATGCAAGTCTTTCATTCCCCATACGTGCAACATGTCCTGTCCATCGCAGTCTACGAGACTTATCTGTTCTTATTATATCTGGCTTACTATAAAGACCATGTAGTTCATTGTTATATAGTCTTCTCCATTCACCTGTCTGTTCATTTCTCTTTGGTCCAAAATTTTTCCTAAGAACTTTATTTTCGAATACTCGTAATCTTATTTCCTCCCTTAAAGTAAGAGTCCATGTTTCGTACCCATATAATATAACTGGTAGAATAATAGTTTTATATATTTTCAGTTTAACGTTTTTGAAAGGAGTTGGGACGTGAAGAGTCTCTGCAATATATATAATATATATATATATATATATATATATATATATATATAATTCTGCCTGTATATATTTGTGACGTATAGACTTCTAAATGCCTCCATCATTATTCATGAAAATTTGTACACACGTTTTCAAGTACCGGTAATCAGAGTATTTAGCCGCTATCTACTATGCTCTAAAACCATTAGGTGGAATTCGCCTGAAACAAAAATTAAAAGTCGCTCTAGCGGTCGCAATTTTCGATGTTTCACAATGAAAGTCGGCATATGACATTAAAATAAACCGAGATGTATATTATTCAAAAATCAGTGAAATCCGATTATTAGAAGTGGGGGTTTACCAGAAATCCGAAAATCTTGACTAGCAAATCGCCATGTTTGGTTTGTAGTAATGTATAACATTGTGTACACATTACGGCTTGTGTTGAGCTGCTAATATGCTCTAAAAACATTAATACTAATAATAAAAATAACAATAATAATAATAATGATAATAATAATAGCTTTATTTTACCTGGCAGAATTAAGGCCTTAAGGCCTTGTCTACCACTCAACCAGGTCTTAAAAAATACAAAAAATAGTCTTACATCTAAATTACAATATATATATATATATATATAAACGAATACGAGTTATGAATACTTTACAATTAATATTTATAATGTATTTTGATTTACTCTAAATTTAACCCATTAAATAAATAATATGTACAAGATATATAAAAAACGAGGAAAAGATTAATGACATAGTATAAAATTAAATAAATAGAGAAAAATTAATTATTAGACAACAAGTAACTGTATAAGCGTGACTTAAAAGTACCAAGTTTGCGGCAACCCCTGATATCTTGAGGAAGGAGATTCCAGGAGCGGGCAGACGCTACTGTGAAGGAAGTAGAATAGGAGGAAATGCTATGAAGAGGAATTGTTAGCAGACTGCTATCTTGTGACCTAGTGTCAATATTGTGGTAAGAGGATAGCTTCTCAAATCTGGACGCCCGGTAAGTAGGAATGTAGGGATTCAGAAGCTTGAAAAGTAGTGAAAGAGAGTGCTATTTACGTTTGTTAGTAAGACGGAGCCAAGAGAGGCTATTAAAGTGTTCGGAAATATTGTCATAACGGTGGATGTTGAAAATGAATCGAACGCAAGAATTATGAACACGCTGCAGTCTCTGCGACAAGTCATAGTTTACATCATTATATATAATGTCACAATAATCGAAGTGTGGTAACACAAGTTTAGGTATAGGAGTATAGCTAAAACGAAAATTTAAAAATCATATTTCATTTATTTAGGCGTATCAGCGGACGCCGAGCATTAGTTATTCATTAAAGTTTTTATTAAGGTTGAACAACTTAAAATTTATTAAATACAGTACGTATTATTAGATTTATATGTAGGCCTAACTGAATAAGCGCAGTGATTTGGCACACATTCAGTTTTTTTCTTAAAATTTCCGATTGAGGGTCTTTCCACTTTTCAGCGGTTGCCCTTTTACCAGCCGGCTGCTGGCCCTTCACATCCACATGTGTCAATCACAGAGGTAGATGATCAACAGCCAGTTTAGGGGTGACATGTGGTTAGCATGTCGAGTCCCCCAGCCGTTATAGCTGGTTCCTCAACCTGGAGCCGCTACTTATTGTAGCTACCCAATTGCCTCACGATGCTGGGTGGGCACCGGTCCCATACTGGCCGAAATACCATGAGAAAATTTCTTCCCCCATGGAGACTCGAACCAGCGCAAGTCCCGTAGCTCTGCGCCAAGGCTTCCTACCTCAACCGCTCGGTTACGGCGCGGGACTTTTTTTTCCTAAAATTCATTATGTAAAATTAACAGTAATAGTATTTTAAAGCCAATTACAAACTATGTTACGTGTTAATTACTTCAGATAACGAGCATTATTAATTAAAACACAGAAAAAATAATACTATATATAATATATATATATATATTATTATTATATATAGATATGAAAAGAAAAAAGAATGCTTGAGTCGGGATTTGAACTGGAGTCTCTAAAGTCTGTACCTTTAGCGCTCTAACCAACTGAGCTACCCAAGAATTCCAAGACAAACATACAATTTTCTTATACATGTAGTATTCTCAATTCACGCAAGAGGTAGCGGAAATATTCAACTGCCATCTAGCGGCTAACCTAACAGTTAAGCAAATTATTAAAGAGAATATTTACTTTATAGCAGTAACGCTTGTACATATAGAACTTTTCATATCATATTTGCCTTCATTGCCAAATGTCAAAAATATATTTATAATATATATATATATATATATATATATATATATAACTTTATAGCCTCATCGATCACTCGAAAAATAAAAAAAAAAGCACATGAGAAACAAGTCCATTTTATTTTCCACCATTTCTAATAAATGGCATAATACTTACGCTAAATTAAGTCTATTCTCTTCTCTTACCGTCCAGGTGGAGAATGGATAGAGATAAAGACTGTTCCTCCAAATTTTACCTCGTAAAAATGTTTTTAGTCACGAAGAAAAATTAAAATTCCGGACTAATTATAAGGCATGACGGCATAGACGGGAAAAGACAGATGGACCTATGATATAGAAGAAGATCTTCAGCAGCTGGGAATAAAAAAAGTTAAAAGAGAAGAATGATAGGGCATCTGTCATTAGATGAGCTTAGGCTAGACTCATTGATCACAATACTAAAGAAAAAAAGAATAGGATGAAATTGTTTATTTATCTTTATTTGAGATTCTTGAAAGGACTTATTGTATTTATGCAGTAATACATATCAATAAAAATAACAGAACAATTTCAATAATTATTTTAAAATTATTACCATTTTTAAAATTACAAAGCAAGAGCTGCACCTTAAAATAATTTGTAGAGGTTAATTTTTTTACATGCAGGCCTAATAATAGGTTAAAATTTAAAACTACGAATACAATTTTTCTAAATAAGTTATATATAATAATCGTTTCAGTCGAAGAATGGTCATATATACCGAATAAATTCCATGTTATAAAATAGTATAAAATCTTATAAAAATATATATAACGGTTCACAAACTAAATCTGTGCTTAATAAAATATTAACATTTATTAAAATTCAAAACAACCACAGTGTTTATTTTGTAACAGGAGTTATTAATACTACGTCTAAAGCAGAATTTTAATATTATATAATAAATATCAAAATTAAAGTTAATAATTTTATATTTTCAAATTCTTTTAATATTTAAATATAACTTAAATAAAATAAAAACATCTAAATAATTCATTGTTGGCTATTGTTGAATAAAAATGTTTCAGTAACAATTAAAACAATTGTATTACATAACAGTTTTTGCAAAGAATGTTTTTAAAAATTGTTTTAAGTCATTGTTGTCAAAATTATAAACTTTCTGTTATAACTGTAATAAGAACACCTGCTTAACTTCATATTCTTAAATAAAAGTAAACTAAACTCTGATTGCATCTTAAAACAATTAACTTTCTTATTTAACAAATCAATTTAAACCTTATATTTAAAGAACTACGGAGGGTTCTTACCGATCTCTGATAACGATTTGCCAAGTAGATTGTGACGTTGTAGTGTGAGTCATCAAGACAGGAGCGTGCTGCTTCTGTTACACTCGCAGGAGTGTTGCTCTCTTAATGCCTAAGCAGATAGACCCGTTTTGGAAGGGTACATTACTGCCCTTTCCGACGCTAATTATAGTTATTTCGCGATTATCGAGGCTTGCTAAAACGTAATTTTATGGTGTCAAAAGTGTGGACTTAGGAAAGGGTCGCTTGGGAATAATTCCAAAAGGAAACAAACGGGCAAATACACGACCTGCTACTACCCGCACCCCAGATGTAATCAGAAAGGTCAAGGTCCTTATCTCTGGTGGTAACCCTGACCACAAAGTGTGATTGCGAACAGATTTGGAATATCCCTTAAAACTGTAAACACCGTAATAAACAAAGATTTAAACATGCAGAAGAGCCACAAAAGCAGGGTTCATAAATTGTGCCACGTCACATTGCCGAATCCCGCACCAACAGCAGGAAACTATGAAAAGCACCTGGCAGGAGAAAAATGGAAATTTTTGGTCACACTTGATGAAGCATATGTTTTTCTAGGAGACTGCAACAAACCCCGGGCAATTTACTATAGAGAAAGGGGTGAAACATTTTTCAAAAGTAGTATGTCCAATGCAGAGGAAGTTTCTCCAATGAATTTATGGTCATCGCGGGATATTGCTACAATGAAAAACTGACCATTCGTAGAGTAGCTAAAAAGGCCAAACTCAACTTCCAGTATTGCCAGGAAGAAGTTCTCACCCCAATTTACCCGACTGAAATCCCAGCTCTCTATGGTACAGACAAAAACGAAGTCTGGGTGCACCAAGACAAGGCCTCCAGTCACACTTCGGGTTCAACCCTGACATTCCTGGAGAAATGGAACAGGAACTGGAATACATGCTATTCCATTCAGCAACATCCCAGTGAAGTCTCCTGATGCATCACGGATGGACTTTGAGTCTTTGGACTTTTCAAAAGGCACGGGGAAACAGGCGTCTTCGAACAATAGACGGTCTCTGGAAAGCATATAAAGAGGAGTGGGAACTTCTAGACATGGCTGTGCTGCGTAAGAATCTTCTGCAGCGGAAACTCCGATGCCGAACCATAGCTCGGGTGAAGAGCCATCAATTTGATCATGCTCGGTGGTGGAGACACGGCTTTTCTTAAGGTAAAACTTAAAAATCATTTGTTATCAAAGATCAGAAACAACCCTCCGTATTAACCAATAGAATTTAAAATTACCATCATGTGATGTAATAAGAACACCTGCTTAACTTCATATTCTTAAATAGAAGTAAACTAAACTCTGATTGGATCTTAAAACAATTAACTTTCTTATTTAACAAATCAATTAAAACCTTATATTTAAAGAACTATTAACCAATAGAATTTAAAATTACCATCATGTGATGTAATAATGATCTTAAAATTATAAAATAATTACACTAGTTATTCTGCATACAACTTTCAACAAAGATAGAAGCAAGAAGAGATCTCCTGATAAAATGTAATATTTAATACAAGAAGAATAATTGATTCAAGAAAAGAAAATACTTTAATTTTAATTGACGGTGAAGAATAATAGGCCTACCACCTACATTTACTTAATCTGCTAGGAACTTTAAGAAGTGAATAAATGTAAAATTATTTCTACAAGAAACACTTTTTTTAGTGATTTTTAAAGTGTTTTCCTATCCAGTGTACCAACTACCGACCTTGAGAAGAGAATCTGGCTCTACCGAAAATTAAACCCAACCTGAACCAGTAATTCTTTTTTTCTTTTTTTACGACACAAATCCTTCTTCAAAATATTATTACAACATCGGGCATGAAGAGAATTACTTCTTCAAAACGTCGCCACAACATGGGACAAAGCAATTTACTTATTCACGTCGAAACAGAGACTGTAGAATTATGTTGTATAAGTAACAATTCAAAAGTTGAGTATTATTTTTTTAATAATACAATATTTTTTTAAAATACTAGAAACAAGAATTAAAATTTAAAAAATAGGTCTATAACAAATATTGTCCTTCGGACCATAATAATAAGAAAACTTTTATACAATCCATGTAGTGTCAGAAATAATAGTCGTAACATTTTTATGCATGGGGCCTAATAAAAAAAAACTCCTGGCGCGACAGGCCTAGATGGCCCTTAGCCTACCAGCCGGCTGCTGGCCTAATATCCACATGTGTCAAACACAGAGGTAGATGATCATCAGCCAGTGTAGGGGTGTCATGTGGTCAGCATGTCGAGTCCCCCAGCCGTTATAGCTGGTTTTCTCAACCTGGAGCCGCTACTTATTGTAGCTACCTAAATGCCTCACGATGCTGGGTGGGCACCGGTCCCATACTGGCCGAAATACCATCAGAAAATTTATTCCCCCATGGAGACTCGAACCAGCGCAAGTCCCGTACCTCTGCGCCAAGGCTTCCTGCCTTAACCACTCGGCTACGGCGCGGGACGCATTGGGCCTAATATTGTATAATAATTTATTAAATATTTTAACGGTTAATATCGTTGCATATTAATAATTTATTGTGTGTTTATGATATTTATAAAATACTTCTATATGAATCCTACAGAAGCATGTTGATTTATCTTCCTCAAAGAGAGGATTTTATATAGGCCCATATTCAGGCATAAAGAATGGAAAGATTAATCACATAAGGAGAACACAATCAACATAGTATTAAAAAGTATCTTTTAAAAATTCTCTCTCCTCAATTATTTACTTTTATCAACAATGAAAATGAAAATTTTGGCTATAGCATAATTATTAAAATGAGCCTATGTAAGCGTATTTCATAAGATCTTATTTTTCTTTAAAAATTAAAACGAAGTTTTAATACTTTCTTATAAATATCAACAACTCCTACTCCAGAGAGAAACATGATTTTTTAAAAAATACTATTCACAATACACTTTTTTCTTCAATATTCTAAAAATTGAGTCTTATCGAAATTGTCGATTTAATTTAAATTCTGTTCTTAATAAAACGCAATAATACTCGTTCTGATCTGTCAAAATATTAGAAGCGACGACTGTTTCTAACGTCATCATATATATCGTCCATTTGTTTATTGTGTCTTTCTCTAAGTGACTGACATTCTTCCTTGACCATATAGACATACACACGGTTTTCCCGCACAACCTGCCCTACATGATCAGCCACTTTTTCAAGACTTTCATTAGTTTTCAGACTTCTCCACTCCACGGGGTAAAAATAATTTGGTTCCCAAGGTTTCGGATATTCTTTAGGTTGTTCTGTGGGTAGTTCTTTAGGTTGGTCTTTGGATTGTTCTTTAGGTTGGTCTTTGGATTGTTCTTTAGGTTGGTCTTTGGATTGTTCTTTAGGTTGGTCTTTGGATTGTTCTTTAGGTTGGTCTTTCGATTGTTCTTTAGGTTGATCTTTGATTTGTTCTTTAGGTTGGTCTTTGGATTGTTCTTTAGGTTGTTCTTCAGGTTGTTGTTCAAGTCGTTCTCCAGGTTGTTCTTTGGAGTGTTCTTTGGGGTGTCCTTCGGGGCGTTCTTTTGACGTTTCACGTTTAGGAGATTTAGATACTTCTTTCTCCATGTCCAACCTGCACAAGCACATACAAGTAAAATGATAATATGTATACAGAGTGCTTTTCAATGCACAGTGTGTGATTAAGGTCAAGAGCCGATAGTTTTTTGAAAGGGAATTCTTCCTCGAAAAGCGTGATTTGGACGTTTTGACGCTTCAAAGTTGAATTTACTTAGTTTTGGGTTCCTTGTCAGCTCTACAGGGTGTCCCATTTATCTTGCTCACCAAATATAACTTTTTTCATATTCGATAAATGAAAAATTGTTTCTAACAAAGGTTTTCAATATCATTGGGCAATTATTGCTGAGGGTATACTTTGTATGTATCGTCATAGATGTAGGATATACGGGGTAGAGATTATGTTTTTTTTAAATGGGACCATCTACATTTTACTCAAGAATACATTTACTCTGTCCAAAAGGTATTAAAAAATGTAACACACTGTACCACTTTTGTCAATTGAACGCAGAAGTGGAAACGATAAAGAGTACACAGGTTTTTTTAAGAAACTGAGCTATTTAATGCCTTGATTGTGCAAATTATGTACCCAATGTGATATTACCACTACATTAAAAACAGAGAGATTACATCTCATGCTCAAAATGTTGACCATTGGCATTCGTACATAAGGTCACTCTGTGGATGAAGGACGCTCTACTTCGTGCTACTACTTCATCTGTGATAGCTGTACAAGCTTCAATAATGCGTTGCTTCATGTCCTCTGGTGTTGTTGGAACGTTCTGGTAGATAGCATCCTTGACAGCTCCCCAGGGGAAAAAAATCCAGCGGTGTAAGGTCCGGAGATCGGGCAGGCCAACTAACTGGCCCACCACGTCCAATCCACCTAACAGGGTATTTGCGGTCCAGAATTCATCGGGTTCGTAAGGCGTTATGCGCAGGGCATCCACCATGCTGGTACCACATGACCATTCTCCTATTCAGAGGTATGGTGTCCAAGAGAATAGGAAGAGTGTGTCTTAAAAATCTGGCATACAATCTGCCATATTGGTTGTCATTTATAAAGAAAGGTCCGTTAATGGTATCTCCAATAATTCCGCACCAAATACTAACTTTCCATGGACGTTGATGCTCTTCCTGTCGGAGCCATCGTGGATTGTCGACGGACCAATAATGAATATTTCTCAGATTGACAATTCCTTAGTAGGAGAAAGATGCCTCGTCGGTAAAAAGAACATCTCAGAAGAAATTAGGATTCTTCAGAAGTTGTTGCTGAGCCCACTGACAAAATTGAACCCTAATGTTGAAGTAAATTCCGTGAAGTTCTTGGTGTAAATGAACATGGTATGGATGGAATTTATGAGGTTGCAGAATGCGATGTGCACTTGTTTTCGAGACACCAACTTCATGTTGAATTTGTCGTGTGCTGACGTGAGGATTCATGGCTACGGTAGCGAGCGCAGTGACTACAGCAGCTTCGCCTGTTCGTGTTGTACGACGATTTCTAGGTCCTGTTTGACGTAAAGTAGAAATGAGACGACCAAACATCCAGCGAGACGGCGATGGCTCGTCAGGGAATCGTCTTGTGTACAGTAGTTGTGCCTGAAGAGAAATTCGCCCGCCTGCAGAAAACAAATACAGTACATTACAAGTGCAGATTACAGTACACTACGTAGAGTACAAGATTATGTAGACATGTAGTCATAATGTTCTTAAACGGTATTGAAAATAAATTAATAAATTATCTTCTGTCAACTTACCTTCTCCGTAGATCAACAGCATTTCTTATCTTCATGCGTGTACATGATACAACATTGCACAACAAAAATTGGATTCACAATGTGTACTACCTCCATGCAGTTACTAAGTAACTCTGATGGACTGCAGCAGCACTGGTATGCAGTGTACTACTCTCCCCTAAAGCAAAAACAAATAGAGTGCGCGGGGGAAAGGAGTACCTGTGTTTACATCAGTCGGAAATCAGAAGCAAAACCCACACTGTTCTGCGTACAGCTTTACGTTTGGGTACGTAATTTGCACAATCAAGGCATTAAACAGCTCAGTTTCTTAAAAACCTGTGTACTCTTTATCGTTTCCACTTCTGCGTTCTATTGACAAAAATGGTACAGTGTGATACATTTTACACGCTTTATATTAACTTGACCTGTATCTAACTATGCAACTGAATCTTTTAACGCGATTTTCGCCCACTTAAGATCATTGGATCGACTTGAAACTTTGTATACTTGTAAAAGACCCGTGACAATACAATAATTTCATATCTTGTTTCTAAAATCATGCCCAGAATCATCAGAAAATAAAAAAAAACATGTCTTTGTAGCTATGTAACGGAACTCTTGAACACGATTTTCACCCATTTAGGAACATTGGATCGACTTGAAACTTTGTGTACTTGTAAAGGATCCGTGACAATACAATAATTTCATATTCTGTTTCTACAATCCTGGCCAGAATCATCAGAAAATAAAAAAAAATGAAAACTGGTATAATAGGTTGAGGACTTATCGACGTTTTAGTCAATCTTCGTAACAGCTCAGATGGTACAGCGGTGAACTCTAATGGTATAAAATTTCAGTAATCCATAGGTCGCTGGTTGAAATCCGGCTGGGAGGTTTTTTAGAAGAGTATTACTTTAGCTCATACTGGAATAGTAGCCTATCGAATTTAAATTACATTTTTATCATATTCTGTAAAATATTAAAACTAAAAAATAAAAAATAGTTTTAAAAAACTAAAAAAACACGCTTTATTAGAAAACCGAACTAAAAAATTAAAAAATAATTTTAATTTCCAACACGCTTGGGATAAATAATTTTATCATTAAAAACCTTGGGTTGCTTTTTATGATTTTTACATTTTCTTATTAGAGACTTTACTTTTACCAATATCTCTTTATTATCAAATATATTAATTGGTAAACAGAACCCCACGCTTTAGATGGTAAAATTATTTATCCCAAGCGTGTTGGAAATTAAAATTATTTTTGAATTTTTTAGTTCGGTTTTCTAATAAAGCGTGCTTTTCTAGTTTTTCAAAACTATTATTTATTTGAATAGCTTTTGGACACAGTAAATGTATTATTGAGTAAAATGTAGATGGTTCCATTTAAAAAACATAACCTCTACCCCGTATCTCCTACATCTATGACGATACATAAAAAGTATACCCTCAGCAAGAACTGCTCAGTAATATTAAAAACCTAGTTAGAAACAATTTTTCATTTATCGAATAAGAAAACAGTTATTTTGGGTGAGCAAATAAATGGGACACCTGTATATATATATATATATATATATATATATATATATATTTTAATACATGACGCACGTCAATGTATGAATTCCCGTCCATTTCCCTGTATTCCCTGTTGCTTCCAAATTCCGAACTTATTCACGGTTTTCATGATTTCCCGACAGTTGGACACACTGGTCAGAGACCATCAGGGGTTTCTGGTGAATATATTTCGGTGGATATCCCTATTATAGTAGATTGTTAGAATAAAGAAGCGCTTCCAGATGAATGAAAAGAATCGATTATCGTACCAATTTATAAGAGAGGAGATAAAACTGATTACAACTACTATAGGGGCATCTCATTACTTTAAACTTCGTACATTAGTAAGCAGTATTACTCCTTATATTGATGACATTCTACGAGATCATCAATGTGGATTTAGAAGAAACAGGTCTACAACAGATCAGATGTTTAGCTTAAGACAGATTTTAGAAAATAAATGAGAATATAATGGCACTGTGCTTCTACTATACGTAGACTTCAAACAGGCATACGATTCAATTAAGAGGGAGAAGTTATATAGTATCCTGCTAGAGTTCGGAATTCCTAAAAAGTTAGTTAAGACTTACACAAATGTGTCTAAATAGCACAAAGAGTAGGGTGCATGTAGGCAAGCAGTTTTCGGACACTTTTAAAATCCACAATGGATTGAAGCAAGGAGATGCACTATCTCCTCTACTATTTAATTTTATATTAGAGCATGCCATCAAATCTTTAGAGGACGAAGAAGGTCTACAATTCAATGATATTAATAAGCTGATAGTTTACGCTTATGATGAAGTAATATTGGGCGATAGCGAGGAGATAATAAAGGCCAACACGCACACACTACTGGGTCACCCTAATAAATTGGGACTGGAAGTAAATATCAATAAAACTAAATATATGGTCACACATAGAAATACATTATATAATGGAAATGGACACCTAATGACAAATGAAGGAAAATTTGAGGAAATGGCTGAGTTCAAATACCTATGAACAATAATCACAAATAGGAATGACTTGCACAAGGAATTTAAACATTGGCTCAATTCTGGAAACGCATGTTATTATGCATTACAGAGACGTTTGACTTCCAACTCGTTTCAAAAAGCGTTAAACTAAAAATATATAAAACCGTTATTCTACCAGTTATATTATATGGATGCAAAACATGGGCTCTTACTTTAAGAGAGGAAAGGAGATTATGAGTATTTGAGAATGAAGTTCTTAGGAACATTTTTTGACCAACGAGAGATGAACAGACAGGTGAATGGAGAAGACTGCATAACAGTGACTTACATGGTCTTTATAGGAAGCCAGATATAATGAGAACAGTTAGGTCTCGTAGACTGCGATGGGCAGGACTTGTGGCATGAATGGGGAATGAAAGACGTGCTTGGAAGCTTCTTGTAGGAAAACCAGAGGGAGAACGGCCAGTTGGTAGACCAAGATTTAAGTGAAAGAATAACAATATCTATGATTTGAAGAAAGTATATTATAAAGGGGATGATTGAAAAACATTGGCTCAGAATAGGGATGAATAGAGAGCTTATCTCAGCGCGGCCATGCACCTACGGTTTCGATTGTACCAGTGAGTTAGTTATGTCCTATATAACGAACAATTCGGTTTGGATGATCATTCATAATTTGTAACACGAGCGTAACAATTTGGTAAATTGTAGTCGCAGTATAACCTACGGCATTTGTGCTAGCTTGTGTAGCGCTGTGATCCTCGTTACATTAGAGTCGATAAAATATTTTGAGACATTTGTTCTGAATTACCCGAACTTTAATTTTTGTGACAAGCAGCGAGAATACTACAGGCTTTACAGTCAAATTATAGAAACGCACTTTAATATTTAAAGGAAAAAGAATGAAATTAAATAGTTACAGTATCTTATAATTTTCATAAAAATATCTTTGGGCTTTACAAGAAAATATTTTAATTTTGAGAAAAGATATACATTTATTTGAAATAATAATGGACATATTTAGATGGTATTTTGAATAGTGATAGCTAATGTTAGCCAATATGTTAAATTCCACTATAATACATTCCCCCCTTACGAAAATTTGGGAATATTTTAAAAGTTTATAAGTTCACATTTAATCAAAACCGTTAATTTAGAAATTACATGGTGAAGATTTTTCTATTAATCATGAAGACATTAAACATTTTACATATATCCCCATCTTGAACATCAAACTGAAAAATATACATAAATTACGAAATGCAACGGCGGTTCTTCAGAATTAGTGCTACTTTCATTCAAATGAGCAAAATCAGACACAATAGATAATAAATTACTATTAATGTCTAAGTTACTTACCCGATTGAAAAGTATTCAGTTCTTGACCAGTTGTAACATTTTAACAAATGGAGATGTCAAGTGTGTAAAAAACCTTCGTGATCTCCCCAATTGTAGGTAAAGATGTGCATTAAAGAATGTAGAACTTCTTCTCCAGTTGCATCATGTCGAAACCACGTTATTGTGATTTTTAATTCAACATAATTTCTCCAATCCACAACTTTTAGTATATTAGATAATTTAGTGATGATGCAACGGTTAGTTTTTATGGTTGAATCAGGATGCACTAGTAGTTGTTTTTCATGTGATTAAAGAAAATATACGAGGAAACATGCTAGTTATTGTACCGGTGCTCTGCGGTAGGCAAGAGATCGCAGGGTTATGAACTTTTTTATACGCAAAAGAAACAACGTTCAATTTTACACTCATTTTTTTAAGAATCAAAAACAAAATTATTTATTCACTAAAAAGGTACACTTTTGTTACTATAATTATCAAGTTTTATTACTGAGTGGAGTCGATGAAATACTTAAGAGGTCCACGTGCTTGAATCAAATATTTTTTCAAGTCCAAATGTTTAACGGACTAATTTGTTTATAAAGTTTAAGATAGCTTTAATATTTCACAAGTTCTCGGACGAATCTAAATTTAAACTGAATCGGAGATCGTGGTCTATAGATCTTCCATTCTTGTGGTATATCTGCATTTTTGAATACATTATTAAAGAAGGACAACAGTCTTTCGTGGAACTGTTTGCCTGCATATTTGTACAATTCAGAATTCAAGCCATCTGTGCCAGTTGCCTTCCCATTTTTCAATTTCTTTAAACTATTGTTCAATTCTTCCAATGATATTATGGAATCTGTCTCATTATTATTTCGGAAAATTGTATCTTCGTAGCTATTGTCAGTCCAAAGAATTTTATAATAATTGAAAAATTCTTTTGTTACTCCGAAATTAATTTTGGTAGATTCTTTAATATCTTTATTCATATGGTTTAATATTTTTGAAGACATTAGGTTGGAGCTTATGCAAGTCTGATTCTAAATGTGTAACAAAATTTAACCATGTTTTCCTATGTCTCTTTCTTATTTCCCTCTTAACAATAGCTCTCAGCATTTTAATTCTATTTCATTTTCTACGATACTTTCTTCGTGTTCAAATATTTTTTATAAGCTGCATTTTTCTCTTCGATCAATTGTTTTATTTGATCATCCCAGATTTTTAGAGTTCTATTTCTTCTTTGTTGTATATTTACTTTTCCTAAAGTTTCATTAGCTGCATTTTGAATTATCATTTTAATGTTTTTCCATTCTTCTTCGACATCATTACTTTCTGGGGCTGTAGCCATATATTGCTGAATTCTTATCGAATATAACAATTTAATGCTGTCATCATAATATAATTTTACCTTGTACTTTTGTTCTATGCTCTGTTGTTGTTTCTTCTTTTTTAACCATCTTGGTGGAAATCTTATTTTTGCTTCTACTAGGTAGTGATCTGAACCAATATCATATCCTCTGTAGGCTCTGACATCAAGAAACAATTTAAAAATCTTATTATTTGCAATGAATTAATCAATGATTTATTTTGAGCCCTGACGATGCCATGTATACTTATGTATGTTTCTATGATTGTAAAAGGTATTCGTTATCCTCAGTTCATTTTATATAGCAAAATCTGTTAATCTTGTCCCATTTCTATTGCTGGTTGGTTCGCCAAATGTTCCAATAGTATTGTTGACTTGAGCATTGCCCACTCTGGCATTTAAATCTCCTATTATGAGAATGTAATCATTTCTATTTATTTTGCTATAAATTTTCTTGTAACATTTTATAGAATTCTTCATTATCTTCTTCGCGGCCTTCCTCTTGCGCATACACACCAAGAACTGTCAAATTACCTCTATTTATTTTTAGTCGAAACTCTAATATTCTTTCATTCCAGTAAGTGTAGTGTTGAATTTTATTTCTTATGGTTTCATTAATCCAAATCATTACTCCAGCTTGTCCATGGATTTTCCTGTTGACACCGCTATATATTTGTGCATAATTTTGTGTTTCTTTCGTTCCTTTAAGTTTCTTCTTTGTCTCTGTAGTTACTGCAACATCAATGTTTCTATTATTAAATACACTGTCTAGTTCCTCTTCCTTTTCATGGATGCTTCGGACATTCCAGGTTGCATATCTTACAATATCTTTGTGCCGTTTTCTTTTAACCATATCTCTTTGCTGTGGGTCGTCATATTTCAATTCCTTATGGATTTTCATGTTGAAACTTGAAAGTAGTTTTGAAGTTCCTTAGGACAGGTTACTGGCCCGACGCTAAGTAGTCCAGTGGTAGGGCTGCTACCTTTTTAGTCTCTGGACAGACATTAGGATACCGCATTTACTCAGTACCCGATGGAACGGTTATTCCGCCGTGACTCGGTCCTCAGAGCCTCGTTTGTGAAAACGGGTTGTACCACGAGAAGGTGAGGATGAGAATTGGGTAGGAGAGGTTATACACACGTCACTACCCCTTACAACCTTATATTATATTATATGTTTGGTTATTTATTTATTTATTTAATTTTAATAAAAACATTTATATGATTTCCATAATCTTTATAATTTTCTGATTTTTATGATCTATTATAAGACATGTTTATCTTTTGTTATAATTTTTTATATATTTCGGAACATTTTAGTTTCAGATCCATGCATATAGAGTTTTATCTTAGTTTATGTGTCTCCTATCATATTATTCGCTACAACATGTGAGTTAATTTACAAGTGTGCATATTGGAGACAGGTGTATCATCAGTTCTATGTCTCTATAGAAAAAGAATATGTTTTAACCCTAACACTATTAAGATACAATCTTTCACGTGGTCGTCCAAGTGCGATGGGCAAAATTTGCCGCGTTTATATTTGTTTTTTTTTTAATGAAATATTTTGCCAAGATAGATTGGAAACTTCAGATTTTTCTTAAACTATTTAACAATTATACCAAAGTACTGCACACAACAGGGAAGAAAATTGAATATAAATCTGTAACTGTCTTCCTTATCTGTCCTTCATTTTTCATTCACTTTCACAATTTTTGCAGATTATTGTTTTATTAGCAGAATGAGCGGAACCAAGTTGTTAGGCCAAAGTGTACGGAGGGTAAAAATTGCCCACACGTAATAGCCAGTTCAAAATAATTTTAGCAAATCAAACCTGTTGAGATATTAACCTACACCTGCATATAATGTTGTGTTTTAGTATAATATAGCAATGCACTATATGCATAAAGCAATACAGCGGACAATTTTTGCCCCTCCTCCCCGAGTCGTTCTACGGTTAATCTTCTGAAAATATTATATTAATACGTGCTAATATTCAGTTCAATTTTCTCACATTTCCTTGAACAATCTCGCACTCACTGACGTGGGTTCATGCCCGCGCAGCATAAGCTTTCCATACATCTCTATCATCCCTATATAAACTACTTCCCACAAATAGTGGTTATTATAATTCTCCCACCTCATACTTTTTCCATTAACTGTGCGTTTTCTCTCTGATTTTCCTACGAGAAATTTCTATACCCCTCTTTCATTTCTTTAACAATATAAAGATTACAATAAATGTATGAAACTATAATCTTGCCTGTGGTACTCTATGGATGCTCAAGCTGCTCTCTTACATTAAGGAAATATTAGTACAAGTATTTTAAAATAGGATCCAGAGGTTAACATTCCATATAAGAGATGAGAATGGGTAAATACAGGAAGCTTCATTATGAGGAACTTACTATATTTATTAGCTTAGTGCGTAATGTACACGTGGTACAATTTCAGAGTCATCCATCCCCGTACCGCTCTGATTTTTATGCATTTTGAGATATATTCAGTACCAAATACAGCTTCAATGGACGTGGTCCAAAGTTTATTTCGAAGGTAATCTCTTATTACGAAACTAGGCTACGTCATTTCGATCCTCAGCGCTAACGGCAAAGCTCTATTGAAAAATATTCATCACCAACCTGCCAAAAACTAAGTGGTTTCTTCTTCTTGGAAAGTAATATTCATATCATCCTTTGATATTCATGGAATGGTGTATTAGCATATATTTGCACACACAATAACTTCGTTACTGCGATGTTGTGATAATTCTGCAGGCTCATATCTTGCGCAAAAGAACACATTTCCGTGCAACAAGCTGTAACAATTCGAGGCCTTATACCCTATTTGTAGTTGCTGAATATCTTGCAAAAATAGAAGTGAAGTGTGTCCCACACCCTCTCTGCTGTCCGGGTTTAGCCTCATTTGATTTTTTATCCTCTAACATGAGGAAACACTTTCGCAGGACGCATTTTCCACATTTGGTAGCAGTAACGAAGGCTGCAGAGGCAGTTTTAAAATACCTGTGAAAAAATCATTAAATTAGGCCTAATATTGATTTATCACAGGTAGACGCGCGAGATTACACTGAATACAAACCTCTATTTGCACCACAAAAACGGTAATTTTCCGGACTAATGATCAATTTGCAAACGGTAGGTGTGCAATACCCCCCCCCTAGAAATCCTTGAAGTTTGTAATTGGAATTTTCAAACGCACTTTATATCTTGATTTAGTGTGCAAAAGCCATGATGAACCAATACTATGCATTCATATTATTAACACAAAGGTTTACATACTGTATAATATTTTTAATTTTATTAGAGACTGAGAAATTCTTATTAATGTTTATTTACTGACAGAATTGCCAGTTTAATTTCTGTCAAACACTGTTTAATGAGTGTTGAATATAGACAGCCCCACCAACGCTGCCTATTGTGTTGGCCATCCATATTACCAGTGCCAACTCCATATATCATTAAAAAAACCATTAAACATAAAATTATTAGGTTTGCAAACTCAGATTTTGCAGTTGTTAACACACAAAAGAACTGAACATATCATGCATAAAAAGTGAGTGTCTGTACATGGGCTCTTTATATACTACTTGACCGATTTGAATGAGGTTTTTACCAGTTTTACAGACTTTTTGTGGGACAATTAACGTATATAACATTTACCGCACGTACTATAAGTCCGGAGCTTAAAAAATGCATCGGTGCACTGAGAAAGTAGCTACTTTTGACGCTTAAATGAGTAACGCTGCCTTAAACAATAAACAATACACCAAATTAATGTACACAGAATTGAATGCCTCATATCGTTCTACAAAAAAAAACTCTTCGAGATCATATGCCTATCTTTTACGGATAACTCACAATAACCATTTGTCATCTTCATTGATGTCAAGAAGATCCGGATAAGTGGATTCCTATATTCCCGGAAATGCCGGATAATCAGCACGGTGTATCTAAAAATGATTCTTACGAAGTAATATATACTGTCAAGCCTCCAACCAGGGAACACTACATAGAAATACTCGCTACTGAAGGTGCCCTTCGCAGTTGAGGGACAAACACCAGTCATGGACCACAGCCACATAGCCCGGAAGCACTTAATATTATGATTGCCGCCCGTAAAAGCCTTCATTCAACTATTAGAGTATCATATTTCGTCTTTCAGATCTCAAGTTCGTAAGATCGTGTCCAAACCAAAGAATATTCTCCGCGATTAATACTTTAGGATGCCATTTCCTTGAGAGCGTAATTTAAAAACGGATAAGGGCTATTATACACTATGTCCAATCCTAAAACCCAAAATTTCTTTCAGCAAATATAAAATAAAAATTTATAAAACCTGCATATGTCTAGTAGTGGTATAGGAAAGTGAAACTTAGACTGCGACAAAGATCTCTGATAATTTAATTAATACTTCTGAAAGAATGATTTTGAGAAGGATATGTGAAAGGGTAAATGAGAATGGAAGATGGGTAATGAGGTATAATAAGGAAATGTATGACCTTTTTAAAGAACATGATATATATATATATCCTGTGAAATTTAAAAAATGCAATAGGTCGGACACCTCCAAAGAATGGACAAAGAATGTTACATAAGAAAGTGATGACGGAGGAGGTGATTGGGAAACGACCACTAGGAAAACTTAAGGAAAGATTGGTGGTCTCAGTGAAGGAAGTTTGAAATCAAATCCGGAACTGTAGGAACTGGTAACAGAGCACTGGATGGACAAGATTAGAGTTCTCGCATCAAGAAGTCCCGGACACGCTTTTTGCTGTAGCGCCATTGGAAGATGAAGTAGATACTTTAAAATTTTGTCCTATTGTCACAAAATAATCCTTAGTTATGAGAAAAAGCATATCTCTTGCAGGGATACTAGTTAATGTCGTATTAAACATACAATATTAAACCTAAAAAGTAGGCAAAGTAATATCGCCTGAGAATGGGATACGTTCGTCAATTAATTGAATTGCTAGTGCCTAATTAATTTAGACATTACCACCAGTGCATTTAACTTTCAAGGGTACATGAAAGGAACAAATAAATCGCTTTTTCTTGAAAATGAATTTGAGGTTTCATTAGATTCTTCTTGGAAAGCACTATCATCTAGATACGGGAAACAGTAAAAATACAGTTAAGTCGTGAGTTCAGTTTTTACTTCTAGCAGGGTATCAGTCCCTTATTGGGCCGAAATTTAATGAGAAAATTTCTTCCTCTGCCCAAGTTCTGTAACTTTGCACCAAGCCACTGCTCGGCTACAGCGCTGGTCTTGTTAATAAATTAATAAATTATTCACCGATATCGTCAACATTTTTTACAGTTTATATTGTCAGTCAATACCAAAGTTAATATATATATATATATATATATTATTTTATAATGTTAATTGAGATAATATATTTTTATTTTAATTAGTCTGTTAACCAAATTGAAATACATCAGTTGCAGAATTATCACTTTCGTTCTGATACAATTTAAACCCCCATGGCGATTTGATTTCGTTCCACGTAGCACTGACACACACTATATAGGTTTCAAAAATATACTATACATCATGATGCCAGTGCCACGCGTCCGGAAATTCGTAGCAACGTAATGGGTGGTAGAACAGCCAAATTTTATAATCTATGATATTGGTCACCACTAACTTAAAAATAAACTATATGTACGAGGGTAAGTCAATATTTATCCGTAATGTAGTTGTTTTGTTTTAGCCTACTGTTGGCAGCACACGTCATGTTGCACAGGTGGCGCATTCAAGGTTTTCTTTGTTATTATTTCTAAGCAGGTTTGATCCTATTAGGTTAGTTCCATCGTCGCTGAATTGCCGTTATATATGGCTGCTCCACTTTCTGTTTGCACCTAAGATGAGAAACGTTTGTGATCACGTTTTTTGGTTAGAATGTGTACCAGGAGCCGCAGTCAATTAAAGACTCTTAGCACAATACGGGAACAGTGTATTGCGGCGACGGAGAGTCTATGAGTGGATTGAAAATGGTCACACGAATGTTACGCGTGACAGAGGATCTGGACGACCGTCTAAAGAAGACTGATGCTCACAGTGTTTTGGGACTCAAGGAGCCGAATGATAGAACATTATCAGGAGAGGAGCAAGTCAACAAACAGTGCAGGATACAGTGAGATGCTTACTGACAACCTCAAGCTTGCAATTCGAAGCAAATAACGAGAACTACAGTCGAACGTTTTTCTGTTGTTGCACGACAATTCCAGTCCACTTATTGCAGTCCACTCTGCTGAAATGCTCTCTTAATTCAAGTTTGAAGGAGTGGCTCATCCTCCGTATAGTTCACTCTGATTATCACTTGTTTGGTGCACTCAAAGAGGTATTAAGGGGCCGTCGATTCACCTCGAACCAAGAAGGTGAAAGAAGCGGGGCATGAGTGGCTCGCTTCTCGGCCGAAAACCTTCTTTACGGAGAGTGAATGAAAGCTTTGTGCAACGATAGACCAAGTAAGTTGAAAAGAAGGGGACAATTTTGAAAAACGATGGTAATATAAATATCCTATTTGTATTGCAATAAAGTGTATAACTACATTGCTGATAAATATTCACTCACCCTCGTGTTTGTGTGTATGTATATATATATATATATATATATATAGGTCCTTCACTGAAATCATAGCATTTTCATGCTATGCTTGCAACTTTACTAGGGAATTGTAGGTGAGGTAGCTTACCGTTGCTTTCAACACCGGTAAAGGATGATCATATGGTGATAAGGATGATGATGATGGTCATATGATTTTTGCGACCTTTGGGCCTTAAAGTTTTCCTGACATGTCTTACAGGTGAGGAAAAACCCCGATAAAAACCTCACCCAGAAAAACTGCCCCCGACCGGGGATCGAACCCGAGCCTGCTGAGTGACAAAGCAGCACGCTACCTCGAGACCACAGCGATGGACGTGTATATATGTGTGTGTGTGTGTGTGTGTGTGTGCGTATTTTAATGCCACACTTTTTATTTTCGTGCTTTCAATTCCGCGCTGGGTGGATAGATGGCGTTAATGTGGTCTATCTTCATTTATGCATCACCTCGTAAGACCACTTTACGCGGATTATATGTATTATATTGTATTCTGTAAATGGAGATAATACCGTAATATGCTGTGCTGAAAAATTCCGATGTAAGGGAGGGAACGAACTAAAACCAGGTGGGAGAGCTTAGTACAACTGGAGCAAAGAAATCGTATATATTAATCCAGCACCTTCATCTTCCGTCCACCACCCCCACTCTTATTGTTTTCAATAACGTAACTAGAATGTTTCTATAAATATATAGTATTTCTGCCTAAACAAGCTCACCCCGCCCCTGACGTCACTGCGACAACCCTACCCGTACAGCGGGTTTGTTTAGCTCAGTATATAACAGAATCGTTTGCTACATCAGTTAAAAAACTAAACTTCATTGCACTACAGGTCTAGAAAGCTCATAACCTCGCATCACTTTAATTAACTGCTCTATTAATAAAATGAAATACGTCAATGGCTCTATTTATCACAATTATTCACTTTTATTTTAGTTACATTTAAATTTTTATGTTGCTTTAATTTCCATCCGCACGAACCTTACAATTCACCATAGGTTTAAAAATTGCTATGAGTGGAACTGTACGGTTCACGCGGCTGAAAATTTGTAGGGCTTAGAAATCTCATAATCTCACATTGCATTAATTAACTGCTCTATTATTAAAATGAAATACGTCAAAGACTCTATTTACCGGAATTATTCACTTTTATTTCAGTTTCATTAAAATTGTTTTGTTGATTTAATTTCCGTCCGCTTGAACCTGATATTTCAAAAGGATTCAAAATTACTATGAGTCCAAATATTGTTCACGCGGCTGATAATTTGTAGGCTGCTTCCCATGTATCAATACATTTACTCAATGTGAAATTCAACTATGAAGTTTAGACGTATTTGTGGTGTCGTTCCTTATCGGACGCAATACTTGGAGAAATGGAGGGGTGGATTTTAGTGGGCCCAATGTAGCGGAAATTTTAGGAGTGAATGGACTCGCTGTATCCCACCACGCACTCTAAAACGTACATGTGGCAATGTTGAGATGGTAAGCATTGCTCAATGTGCCGTGTTTGGTACCAGCTGAGGCTTCCTGGCGGCGTATTCCTAGTGGTTCTCGGTTTGGGGTTTAACCAGTTAATTCTCGCGCGATAACTGTTGTTCAGTCGAATTCTATGTGGAACGGTAGGGAGAAATGAGGTGTTAACTCCCTAGAGCAGGGAAACGTAACCGATACTGCCGGACAAGCAGAGAGTCCGAAAGACGGAAACACGGAATTAGCCACACTACCCTAGCTTGAACACAGCACTGGTTTCGTTATTGTGGGACATGGTGTACAGCAAATAACAAACATGTGATACCCGATTATTTCCCGGTTTCTTTTATGGTATCATAGAATAATTACAGAGTTTTTTGCTAAAGTAAATAAATCCTAACAAAGCTAATTTTGTAATATTTTAAAATATGTATAAGTAATAAAATCACATAATTTATTTTTATGGTACGTCTAAAGTAAGAACAAAATAATTATTTTTTTAACATGAACTATGTTATGAAAAACATTGCAAACAATCTCACATTAAAATTGCTTTATTCATATATTATTATTTTGTTTGTTAATGACAGCAACTTCCTTGCTACTTCACTTTAAGCTTTTAATTTTCTTTTCATCCGGTTGTTATAAAAATCCCAACTATTATTTTTTCAACTGTGGTTTGAATATAAGACGCAATCAAGTTATGAATTCCTGTCCATTTCTGTTTTCCCTGTTGCTTTCAATTTACAACTTATTCCCGGTTTTCATGATTTTCCCGACTGTTTGACACCCTGGTCTCAGAACATCGGAGGTTCTGGTGAATGTATTTCGGTGGATATCACATTGTTGTAGCATATGCCCTATATTGCCAACAATTAGGTTTGGATGATCATTTATAATTTGTAACATGCGAGTTACATTTTGGTAAAATGTAGTCTCAATATAACCTTCGTTATTTGTGCAGCGCTGCGATCCTCGTGTACATTAGAGGCGATAAAATATTTTGAGACATTTGTTCTGAATTACTCGAACTTTCGTTTTGTGATAAGCAGGGAGGATACTCTAAGCTTTACTGCCAGTTATAGAAACGCACTTTAATAATATAAAGGAAAAAAAAGAATGAAGTTAAATAGTAACTGCATCATATAATTATCATCAAAATATATTTGAGCTTTAAAAGAAAATATTTTAATTTTGAGAAATATATACATTTATTTAAAATAATAATGGACATATTTAGATGGTATTTTGAAAAGTGAAGGCTAAAGTTAGCTAATATGGTAAACTCCAGAATAATACTTTCACTCCCCTTCCCAAACCTTGGAAATATTTTAAGAGTTTATAAGTTCACATTTATTCAAAAGCGTTAATTTAGAAATTACATGGTGAACATTAGAAATTACATGGTGAAGATTTTTCTATTAATCATGAAGACATTTCACATGTTACATATAATTACCCATCTTGAACATGACACTGAAAAATATACATACCATACGAAATGCAATTGCGGTTCTTCAGAATGATTGGTACTTTCATTCAAATGAGCAAGTTCAGACACAATAGATAATAAATTACTATTAATGTGTGACCTTGCTTACCCGATTGAAAAGTATTCACTTCTTGACCAATTGTAACATATCAATTATTTTCCAGAATTTTCTTGCAGCAATATTCAGTGCCTCTGTACATACAAATTGAGGTATCAAGAGTGTAAAAAATATTCGTTATCTCCCCAAATGTACGTAAAGATGTACATTAGCGACAAGAAGAATGAGCCGCTTCAAAAAGCAGAGTCCCATTGCGCATGCTCGAAAATCTAAAGCTGTGGTTCACGAGGTAACGCACTGTTAAATGATTTAAATATGCTGCATTCGGTTTTAATCGTCTTAAATAGTTAATGAACAGTGAAGGAGACATGTTTCTAGATATTTACGAGTGTTCGACGAATGCTAATTAATCAAATTGCAATATTTCAAATAAAGTTAAACTCTCCTTCATAGTGCAAAGTGGAAGACAAGCAATATTTAGACAATTAGTATCCGACGTTCGAGAAACGTAGATCGTTAAACCACTTACAAGAAAATAAAATATGTATGAAAGCCAGGGTTCGAATCCTTCAACGTTTTTTTAATTAATTTGTATTTTCGCAAAATACATCTTGTTAGTGCTATAACATTTAATTCCTGCCACGTATTAAGTAATATTCTTGCCTTCGAAAACACTATAACACTATTTAGTTACCGGTATAAATTTAATTGGATGTGCAGTAATAATAATGATATAAATTTATGTACTAGATGATAATAGCTTCATACATATATGTGTTTATTTATTTATTACGTATTAGTGAGGAAAAGGTTTCACCCTTAAATTAAAATATTTAGTTTATATATGTTAAGACCAGCATAATAATAGCCCATAGATGATTGACAATAATAAAATAATAATATTATTATTAAATTTACCATCAATAATAATAATAATAAAATAATAATGATAATGGGATGTATCAGAGGGTGTGAAGAATGTAATTATATGGGAATCAAAATTAACTCAAAATGTACCGAAGAATATTACAAAATATAGAATTCAGAAAGGCAGATCAGTAATAACAATGATAAACGGCGTTTTCTGGGATAAGGACATATGAATGGATACCAAATTATAAATTTATAAATCCATAATTCGAAGAACGCTAACATACGGTGCAGAAACTTGGCAGTTGAATACAAATTTGAGTTTAAAGCTTATGTCCTCTGAAATGGATTGTTCTAGACGCTCAACTGGACATTCTAAATTGCAAAAAATAAGGAATAAATCATCAGACAACAAATTAAAGTCCAAAATTCAATATTGGATTTTGTGAGATACAGACATTAGAATGATATGGTCATACACGTAAGATGCCAAAAAAAAAAAAAAAACCCAGACAAGCTTTGGAATCGATTCCACACGGGTAAGGAAAGAGAGGTCCACCTAGATGTAAATGGATGGATGATGTAAGAAGAGGTATGAGGGAGCTAGGTCTGGAAGAATTGGAATGTGAAGATAGAGAAGAATGAAGAAAGAAGATAAAAATTTAAAAAGCTTTGGGCACAGGAAGATGTTTCATTACATTGTAAATCTGTTTATAAATAGATGAATAATAAAAATAGTAGTACTGCCAAATTGTTAGTACGTTTTTTTCTTTAAGAATGGACAGACAGAATAAAATAGAAAGCATTTTAACAATTAAAAAATTTTACCTCCTCGGGAATCGAACACGTGACCATTTGTGTACGAAACAAGCCATTAAGCACTGAGCTAAGCGTACGCTGATTAATTTCGCTTGAAAGAATACTCTTCAATGGAAAAAAAAAATGTATTGTAGCTCAAGTGTGCAATTAATTTACTTGTGTGAATCGCGCGTTGGAAATTAAGATATTCGAGATCAAGAGTCGGCCCATTCTTTTTGTCGCTAAGTGTACATTACAAAATGTAGAATTTCTTCTCCAGATGCATCACATCAAAACCACTTCATTTTGATATTTAATGTAAGATTAATTCTCTACTCCACAACTTTTACCGTATTAGATAATTTAGTGATGCTGCAACTGTTGGTTTTTATGGTTGAATCATGATGCACTAGTAGTTGTATTTCATGTGATTAAAGAAAATATATGCAGAAACATGCTTGTCATGTGAGTTCATTTACCAGTGTGCATATTTGAGACAGGTTTCTCATCAGTTCTATGGCTCTGTAGAACAAGAATATGTTTTAACCCTAGCACTATTAAGGTACAATCTGTCACGTGGACGACCAAGGGTTACTAAGTTACATACGAAGAGGAAAAATATTTTAGTCAAAAAATTATAAATTTTAACAGAGTAACAGGAATTATAATTAATATTTCCAAGTCAAACACAGTACAGCAACGAAGACGAACTAGAATTTACAAATCACTGGCCAGACCCATGATATGTTAAGGCAGTAAAGCCTGGACAATTCGCAGTGAAGATGAACAAAGACTAACTGCGGCAGAAATGAAATTTATGTGACGTACTGCGGGTTTACTCAAGAACAGACCATAAAAGGAATTTTGAGATTCTCAAAGAAATACAAACAGAATCAGTCATGCAAAATGTATAAAAATACTGATACAACTGAAAATCTGACGTAAGAAGAATGAGCAAAACACGAATACCATGTCAAATCTTAAATTACCAGCCACTAGGCAAGAGATCTTTGGGCAGACCCTTCAAAATTTGGATTGAGAACGTAACAGACCACTAGGCCTATCACATGAAAGGAAAAAGAAGAAGAAGAAGAAGAAGGCAATTTATGAATTTATAATATTGTCTGTGTTACTCTATGGATGTTGAAGCTGGACTCTTACATTAAGGAAAAATAAGGTAGAAGTATTTTAAAATAGGATCCAGAGGTGAACATTGCATACAAGAGTTGAGAATGGTAAATAGAGGAAGCTTCATTATGAGGAACTTACTATATTTATTAGCTTAGTGCGTAATGTACACGTGGTACAATTTAAGAGTCATCCATCCCGTACCGCTCTGAGATTTATGCGTTTTCAGACATATTCAGTACCCAATACAGCTTCAATGGACGTGGTTCAATGTTTATTTCGAAGGTATTCTCTTATTACGAAACTAGGCTACGTCTTTTCGATCCTCAGCGCAAACAGCAAAGCTCTATTGAAAAATATTCATCACCAACCTCCCAAAAAAATTGAGTGGTTTCTTCTTCTTGGAAAGTAATATTCCTATCATCCTTTTATATTCATGGAATGGTGTATTAGCATATCGTATTTGCACACACAATAACTTAGTTACTGCGATGTTGTGATAATTCTGCAAGCTCATATCAAGAGCAAAAGAACACATTTCCGTGCACCAAACTGTAAGAGTGCGAACCGTATTTCCTAATTGTAGTTGCTGTATATCTTAGAAAAGATGGAAGGGAAGTATGTCTCGCACCCTCCCTACTGTCCGGGTTTAGCCTCATTTGATTTTTTATCCTCTAACATGAGAAAACACTTTCGCAGGAGGCGTTTCCACATTCGGTAGCAGTAATGAAGGCTGCAGAGGCAGTTATAAAAGACCTGTGAAAAAATCATTAAATTAGGCCTAATATTGATTTATCACAGGTAGACGCAAGACATTACGCTGAATACAAACTTGTACTTGCAGCACAGAAACGGTAATTTTCCGCACAAATGTTCAATTTCAAAACGGTAGGAGTTCGATCCCCCCTTATAATTCCTTCAAGTTTGTAATTGGAAAATTCAAACACGCTTTATATCTTGATTTGTGTGCAAAAGCCTTGATGAACCCAAAATATGCATTCGTATTATTAACACACAGGCTTACATACTGTATAATGTTTGTAATTTTATTAGAGACTGAGAAATTCGTATTAATGTTTGTTTAGTGACAGAATTGCCAGCTTAACTCATGCCAACACTATATAATGAGTGTTGAATATAGACAGCCCCACCAACGCTGCCTATTGTGTTGGCCATCCATATTACCAGTGCCAACTCCATATATCATTAAAAAGTAATAAACATAAATTTATTAGCATTGCAAACTCAGATTTTGCAGTTGATAAGACAAAAAAAGTGAACATGTCATGTATAAATAATGAGTGTCTGCATATGTGACTGCTTGACCGATTTGAACGCGGTTTTTACCAAATTTAGAGCTTTTTTCGGACAATTAACGTATATAACATTTACCGTATGTGCTACGAGGCCGGTGCTTAAAAAAATGCATCAGTGCACTAAGAAAATAGCTACTTTTGACGCTTAAATGAGTAACGCTGCCTTAAACAATAAACAATACACCAAATTAATGTACACAGAATTGAATGCCTCATATCATTCTACAAAAAAAAACTCCTCGAGATCATATGTGTATCTTTTACGGATAACTCACAATAATCATTTGTCAGCTTCATTGATGTAAAAAAGATCGGGATAAGTGAATTCCTATATTCCCGGAAATGCCGGGTAATCAGCACGGTGTATCTAATAATGATTCTTATGAGGGTAACATTTACAGTTCAGCTTCCGACCAGGGAACACTCCCCAGAAATACTCGCTAGTGAAGATGCCCTTGGCAGTTGAGAGAGGAACGACTGGAAGAAAGCCAGTCATGGACCACAGCCACATAGCCTCTAATCTCCTAATATTATTATTGCCGACCGTAGAATCCTGAATTCAACTATTAGAGTAGCATGCTTCGTCCTACGCGTCTCACGTTCATATGATTGTGTCCAAAGCCAAGGTAATCTTCTCCGCGATAATTACTTTAGGATGGCATTTGCTTGAGAGGATAATTTAAAAACGAATAAGGCATATTATGGACTACGACCAGTCCTAAAATCCAAAATTGTCTTTGAAGGATAGAATAAAAATATATGAAACCTGCATACGTCCAGTAGTGGTATAGGAAAGTGAAACTTGGATTATGACAAAGAGTTGTGTGAATTTGATTAATACTTTTGAAACAAAGATTTTGAGAAGGATATGTGAAACAGTAAAAGAGAATGGAAGAGGAGAATGAGGTATAATAAGGAAATTATGACCTTTTTAAGGAACCTGATACATCAACTTTTGTAAATTTGAAAAAAATACAATTGGTCGGTCACTTTTAAAGAATGGATAAAGAATGTGTACCTAAGAAAGTGAAGACGGAGGAGGTGATTGGGAAACGGCCAGTAGGAAAACTTGAGGAAGGATGAGTGACCTCAGTGAAGGAATATTGTCATCAAATCCGGAACTGTGGGAACTGGCAACAAAGCACTCGATAGACAAGATTAGAGGTCTCGCATCAAGAAGTCCCGGACCCACTTTGGGCTGTAGCGACAATGCAAGATGAAGAAGATACTTTAAAAACTTTGTTCTTTTCTCACAAAATAAACATTGGATATGAGAAAATCCATATCTCTTGCAGGGATAAAAGTTAATCTCGTTTTAAACATGCAACATTAAACCGAAAAAAGTAGGCAAACTAATATCACATGAGTGTGAGATACGTTTGTCAATTAATTGAATTGCTAATTCATAATGAATTTAGACATTCCCACCAATACAATTAAATAGGAAGTATGCATGGAAAGATCAAATAAATCGCTTTTTGTTGAAATGGAATTTGAAGATTCATTAGATTCTTCTTGGAAAGCACTATCATCTAGATACGGGAAACAGTAAAAATTCAGTTAAGTCATGAGTTCAGTTTTACTTCTGGCAGGGTATCAGTCCCTTATTGGGCCGAAATTTAATGAAAACATTTCTTCCCGTGCCCAAGTTCTGTAGCTTTGCACCAAGCCTCCATACATAAGACTGCTTGGCTACAGCGCGGGGATTATTAACATATTAATAAATAATTTACCGATATCGTCAACATTTTTGCAGTTTATATTTTCAGTAAATACCAAAGTTAAAATATTTGTATTATTTTATGTCAATAGAGATAATATATTTTTATTTTAATTAGCCTGTTATCGAAATTGAAATACATCAGTCTCAGAATTATCACTTTCGTTCTGGTACTATTTAAATTCCCACGGTGATCTAATTTTCTTTCATGTAGGAAAGACACGAGGTATAGTTTCGAAAGAATACTATACATCATCATGTCTTCGTTACGCGTCTGTAAATTTGTATCAATATCATGGGTGGTAGAACAGCCAATTTATATAGTACATGGTATTGGTCACCACAAACCTAATAATAAACTATATATACGAGGGTAAGTCAATATTTATCAACAATGCAGTTGTATTGTATTACTGTTGGCAACTCTCGTCATGTTTCGCAGGTGGCTCATGCGAGGTTTCTTTGTTATTATTTCTGAGCAAGTTGGATGCTATTAGGTTGGTTCCACGTCGCTCCCTTGCCGTTAAATATGGCTACTCCACTTTCTGTTTGCACCAAAAATGACCAACGTTCAGTGGTCAGGTTTTTTGTCAGAAGATGTACCAGGAGCCGCATTTCATGAACGTCTGTTAGCACCATACGAGAACAGTGTATTGCTGCGACGTGTGTCTACGAATGGATTGAAAATGGTGCACAAATATTACGCATGACAGAGGAGTTGGACGACTGTCTACAAAAAAAAAACGGATGCTTATAGTGTTTTGGGACTCACAGAGCTCAATGCTGGAACATTATCTGAAGAGGGGCAGAACAAACAGTGCGGGATACAGTGAGGTGCTTACTTACAGCCTCAAACCTGCAGTTCGAAGCAAACGCCGAGGACTATAGTCGAAAGGTGTTCTGTTGTCGCACGACAATGGCCGTCCATATATTGTTGCGCACTTTGCTGAAACGCTCAACAATCTCAAGTTTGAAGTAATGTGTTATCCTCCGTATAGTCCACTCTTATCCCTCACACTACCACTTGTTTGGTGCACTCAAAGATGCATTAAGGGTCCGTCGTTTCACCTCGAACCATGAAGTGAAGGAAGTGGTGCATGCGTGGCTCGCTTCTCAGCCGAAAACCTTTCTTTACGGAGGCCTTAAGGAACCTTGTGCAACAGGTGCGTTGTAAAGGAAGGGGACAATTTTGAAAAAGATGTTAATGTAAGTTACCTATTTGTATTAAGTAAAATGTTGAACTACAATTCGGATAAATATTCACTCACCCTCGTGTATATATGTATGTATGTGTGTGTGTGTGTGTGTGTGTGTGTGTGTGTGTGTGTGTGTGTGTGTGTGTGTGTGTGTTGTGTGTGTGTGTGAGTGAGTGAGTGTGTTATATGTGTGTGTATTATAATTCCATACATTGCATTTTCGTGCTTCAATTTCCGCGTGGGGTGGATAGATGGCGTTAAAATGCTCTGTTTTCATTTACGCAACAATTAGTAACATCACTTTACGCGGATTATATTCATATATTGTATTCTGTAAAATGAGATAATTCTGTAATATGCTGAGCTGAACAATCCGATGTAAGGGAAGGAACGAACTAGAACCAGGTGGGGGAGCTAGTACAACTTGAGGAAGCAAATCGTATATATGAATCTAGGAACTTGACTTTCAATCCGCTATCTGCACTCTTACTGTTCTCAATAACATAAGTAGAAGTTTTGTAGATGTATAGTATTTCTGTCTGATCACACTCACCCCGACCCTCACGTCACTGCCACAACCCTAACCATACAGCGGGTTGTTCAACTCAGCATATAACATTATAGTTTGCTACTTCAGTTAAAAAACTAAACTTCATTACACAACAGGCATAGAAAGCTCATAACCTAACATTAATTTAATTAACAGCTCTATTAATAAAATGAAATACGTCATAGTCTCCATTTATCGGAATTATTCACTTTAATTTTAGTTACAATAAAATTTTCATATTGATTTAATTTCCATCCGCATAAAGCCAACATTTCACCATAGGTTTAAAAATAACTATGAGTAGAAATGCTGACTTAACGCGGCTGAAAATTTGTAGGCTGCTTCCCATGTGTCAATACTTCTACTTTCTGTGAAATTCAACAATGAAGAATAGACGTATTTGTGGTGTGTCCAGCTCGTCGGACGCAAAACTTGGAGAAATGGAGGGGTTGATTTTAGTGGGGGTGGATGTAGAGGAAATTTAAAGAGTGAATAGAATCGCTCCTTCCCACCACGCACTTTAAAACGAAGGAGTTGCAATGTTGAGATGGTAAGCATTGCTCAATGTGCCGCGTCTGAAACCAGTTGAGGCTTCCTGGCGGCTAATTCCTTAGTGGTTCTCGGTTTGGAGTCTAACCACATAACTCTCGCGCGAGAAGCGCAGCTGGTGTTCAGCCGATTTCGATGTGCCGGACAAGCAGAGTGTCCGAAAGCCGGAAACACGGAATGAACCACACTATACTAGCTTCAACATATTATTCATTTCATTTTTCCGGGACGTGGCGTCCAGTAAATAACAAACATGTAATTCCCGACTATTTCCCGGTGTTTTTCATGGCATCAAAGAATAATTCGAGTTTTTTCTTTTGAGTGCTAAATTAATTTAATTCTAGCAAAGCTAATTTTGTATTTTTTAAATATGCATAAGTAATAAAATGACGTAATTTATTTTTATGGTTAGATATAATGTAAGAATTGCAAAAGTTAGTTTTTTTATTTGAAAATTAACTGTTACGAAGAACATTGCAAACATTCTCAATTTAAAATTACTTTATTAATATCTTATTATTTTTATAGTTTGAATTTTTCGTCAATGACAGCAACTTCCTTGTCTACTTCATTTTATAAAACCCTTTTTTCTTTTCTCCCGATTCTTTCATAAAAATCTCAGCTATTCTATTTTCAATTTGGTTGTTTTCTTCTTCGGACAATTTTTTTTCGATCTAACTCTGCTTTCTTATGTATTGTATTCATATCTTGATTTGAATACAAGATGCACGTTCCTTTACGAATTCTCGTCTATTTCCGGTTTTTCTCGGTTGCTTTCAAATTTCCGACTTAATCCCGTTTTTCAAGATTTTGCCTACTGCTGGACACCCTGGTCTGATACCATCAATTATTCATTTCCATTCCTGTTATAATATACATTTCCATAGCGATTTAATTTTCTTACACGTAGACATGGCACATTGACAATAGGCTTAAAATATTCTATTTGTCAAAATGTCGTGTCATACGCGACTGAAATTTTTTACCAGCTTCAGATGTGATAATAATACACTCAAATTGTATAATTTATCAGTCACTACTAATTTAAATAGACAATAGAAATGAGATTCGTGAGATCCGTTGCAGGTGTATTTTTAAGATATCAAAAGAGAAGTCAAGATATCAGAGATGAATCACAAGTATATAATATAAACGAGAGAATTTACAGAAATAAATGTAAATGGTTCGAAAATATACTAAGAATGCCAAATAATATTTTATCAAAACAGATATTCTATTATAGAACTGAGGGTCGAAGAAATGTAGGAAGACCGAAACGAGATTTCAAGGATGACCTGGTAATATATTATGCAGCGGGGAGGGGAACGGGCCAATAGGTCCATACTTTGAAGATGATAATGATTGTACATTTTCTAGAATACATATTTTGTAGATGACTTTAAGTTCAATACATTTAATTTTTTTGTTTAAATTTTAACTATAAATAATTTATTTTTTTAATCGGGGGTGATTCAATGATTTTTTAAAACATGATATATTATAATTCCTAACTTTTTCTCCTTCAATAATGTTGCTCAACAACTTCCAGTTAATTTCCTTCTTCGTCCGATGAGCTGTGGCACCGATATTATAGCCTGTTTTTTCTAAGGAAGGAAATATCTCGCCATTATTTTCAATCCGCACAACCACCCGCATCTAAGTTGGGGTTTATGAAATGACGTTTCATTAACCTCATAAAACAACATTGGCTTTCCCTTTCTGTCGTTGAGACGAGTTCGTGAGATTCATCCTTTAAAAAAATAAAACTATGTTACACGAGAGATTAACTGCTTAGTAATCAAATTGAAATATATCAAAGTATCTGAATTATTCATTTCCATTCCTGTTATAATATACATTTCCATAGCGATTTAATTTTCTTTCGCGTGGACATGGCACATTGACAATAGGTTTAGAAAATACTATTTACCAAAGTGTCGCGTCGTACGCGACTGAAAATTTTTACCAGCTTCATATGTGATAATACACTCAAATTTTACAATTCATCAGTCACTACTAATTTAAATAGAAAATAGAAATGAGATTCCTGAGATCCGTTGCAGTGAATCTTTAAGAGATAAAAAGAGAAGTCAAGATATCAGAAATGAATTACAAGTATATAATATAATCGAGAGAATTTACAGAAATAAATATAAATGGTTTGAAAATATACTAAGAATTCCAAATAATATTTTATCAAAACAGATATTCTATTATAGATCTTAGGGCCGAAGAAATGTAGGAAAACCGAAACGAGATTTGAAGGATGACCTGGTAATATATTATGCAGCGGGGAGGGGAACGGGCCAATAGGTCCATACCTTGAAGATGATAATGATTGTAAATTTTCTAGAATACATATTTTGTTGACTTTTAGATCAATACATTACATTTTTGTTTTGTTTAAATTTTAACTATAAATGATTTATAATTTTTTTAATAGGGGTGATTCAATGATTTTGTAAAACATGCTATATTATATATCCTAACTTTTCCTCCTTCAATAGTGTTGCTCAACAACTTCCAGTTAATTTCCTTCAACGTCCGATGAGCTGTGGTACCGATATTATAGCCTGTTTTTTCTAAGGAAGGAGAATATCTCGCCATTATTTTCAATCCGCACAACCACCGGCATCTAAGTTGGGGTTTACGAAATGACGTTTCATATACCTCGTAAAACATCATTGGCTTTCCCTTTCTATCGTTGAAACGAGTTCGCGAGATACATCCTTTAAAAAATAAAACTATGTTACACGAGAGATTAACTGCTTAGTAATTAAATTGAAATATATCAAAGTATCTGAATTATTCATTTCCATTCCTGTTATAATATACATTTCCATAGCGATTTAATTTTCTTTCGCGTAGACATGGCACATTGACAATAGGTTTAAAAAGTACTATTTACCAAAGTGTCGCGTCGTACGCGACTGAAAATTTTTACCAGCTTCATATGTGACAATACAACCAAATTTTACAGTTTATCAGTCGCTACTAATTTAGAAATATACAATTTATACATTGTGGAAATTATATAAGTGCACTAATTCAATAAGGTGTTACATTGCAATAAAACACACATGTCTTCTCTCTTTAATTTTGTTATTAAACCTACAGTTAATGAAATAATTGTGATCGAATTTTAAGAAAATAGTAACAGCGCACGTGAGATTCGCGTGATTCTTGTGACGAGACATAATGAGCTGTTCGGGAATAAATGATCGCAAGACCACCTCTTATCTGCAGTTAGCCACGTTGAAATATCCCTAGTTTCTTGTTTCAAAAGTAATTAATTTCCACGAAATTTATCAATTTTATTGCAAAACTGCAAAGGAACAAAACTTTCCTGATCGTCGCATTTAATTATCTAAGTAACTATCAGCCATGTACGGCAAATATTTATCGGATTATGGCGCCATATAAAGTTTTGGGAGAAACGTTAGTTTTGAAGAAAACCTTTATTTGAGAAGAAACCATTTATTTGACATCAAAATGTTACTTTTTTATACTCCACCCAAGGAATTCGTGAATAAAATAGAGATAGAAATAATGGAATTTATTGCCTTTTTTCAGAATAAAAAAAATACACATGCATTTACATTGCGCACGGGCCTGCTTGGCCGTACGTGCATTATTTTTCCATGAATAAAAAATAAAACTAATCATAATATAAACAAATACCTACAAATACGCTTGTATCAAAAACAATAACAGGCTACATATAAGTAAAATCTATGTCTACACTACATCACAATAATACATATCTACATTCATCCATATTCCGTACATTAATATTAAAAAGAAAAATGCACTTATATTACTTCTATCTTGCATTTATATATTATGGCTTCGTTAATCTAGTGGTAATGTTCCTTGCCTGTAGTCCCGAAAGTCGCGGATTCAAACCCGGCCGGGTTCGATGGGTTTTTAGAATGGAAAAATCCAAGGGACAAGACCATCCGGGAGAACGTTAAGCCGTGGGTAAAATTTTCGAGCTCGTAAATGAATGCGTTGTAAGGGGTAGTGACGTGTGTATAACCTCTCCTACCCAATTCTCATCCTCACCTTCTCGTGGTACAACCCGTTTTCACAAACGAAGCTCTGAGGACCGAGTCACGGCGGTATAACCGTTCCATCGGGTACTGAGTAAATGCGGTATCCTAATGTCTGTCCAGAGACTAAAAAGGTAGCAGCCCTACCACTGGACTACTTAGCGTCGGGCCAGTAACCTGCCCTAAGGAACTTCAAAACTACTTTCAAGTCTCAACATGAAAAAATCCAGAAGGAATTGAAATATGACGACCCACACACATAATACCCAAACAAATGTTAAGATATCAACCTGCAGGAAGAAGAAGACCAGGACGTCCACTCAAAAGACTTTTGGATGGTGTTTCTCTTGAGGCCGAAACAGGTCAACAAATGGCCTAAAATCGTGAATGTACTATGATGATGATATAAATGAATCTGAAGTCTAAATTAGTGGCCCTGAGCTAAATGTGACCGTTATTCCCCATATAAGTAATATCTTAGTTCCCTACTAGATGTCTAATTGATGCATTGGGCTCAAAGTATGTCACCGACACCACTACATTAGTGACTCTGAGCAAAATATAATCGGCCTTCCCCAACCAAGTAATACATTAATTCCCAACTGGATATCTAATTGAGGCATTGTGCTGACAATATTTCACAGATATATTTAGGAAAATATGCGTAAATAAATTAGCTTGGTTAGAAAACTCCTCCTAGGGGAGCACCTACGCTTCCTTGACGGACGTATGGGAATATACATGTTCAGCAAATGGAGATAATGTCGCTTATTATTTATTTAATAAACTAAAGTCTAAGGGATCGCAGGCATAGACGGACATTGACCTGACATTATTTTAATTAACTGCTCTGTTAATCACAATGAATTACATCAAATACTCTATTTATCAGAATTCTTCACTTTTATTTTATTTACATTAAAATTAGGCTTTTCTATGCCACCGTGCCACCAGTGAATATTTGATCGGAGAACAAGTGACTGCTAGCGTTGTGTTGGCCAATATGATAACACATGTTTCTGCTAGAGCCATTAGTCAACATATTTGCTCACATAAAAACATTACAAACATGTTTGCTCTATCCCAAGAGTCCATTATACATTAGTGGATAAATTAGGTTGAGCAAATGAGCAAGTTAGTGTTAGATGGGCAAGTTAGTATTAGTTTGGTCACGTTACTGTTCGTTTGGGCAAGTTAGTGTTGGTGTGAGAAATTGGCAGAGTTAGGGTGATAAAATGGGCGATTTAGGGTGAGAAAATGGGCGTGTTAGTACACCAGATTAGTTTAGCGTCTAATTGTTTGATAGCGGGTTTTAGTGATTAATTGGCTACACTCTCTGAGCAATTTACACACATTGAAATACACATTTTACGTTGATAATATGCTAATTTCAGATTATTTTGAGTTCAACTTCTCACTTTATTTTAAGGCATTTTTCACATATTTTAGGGGGAAAAATTTACATATATATATATATATATATATATTTCTCTCTGGGTAACTATTCGTGTATGCAAAAATAAATAGTGTGTTCTTCCGTTTTTTTATTTGAATTTATGTTGGCGGCATAGTGGCATAGAATCCCTTACATTATTAAGATAATTTATTTTTCTCCCACACGAACATGTCATAATGGCAGCAGGATTAAAAGACCGTTTATCAAAATGTCATATTCGTGCTTCAGAAAATATGTGGCAGCTACTCATATGATAATAATTTCACTCATTGTGAAACTACAGTGTGAAAAACATTTACTTCTCACATGTTACTGTTTCATTGTTACACTTTTATTTAGTAACAATACAATATTCGTGACGATTTAATTTCCCTCCATGTGAACATGACACAGTACAAATTGGTTTAAAAATATTATTTGTCCTGATGGCATGTTCGCACGTCTGAAAATTTTTAGCAACTTCACATATACAAATATTCTCACTCGTATAGAAATCCAACTGTGAAGAATAGCAATTTCACACTTTTATTAACTGTTCCATTGTTACACTTTTATTTTAGTTACAATGAAATGTTAATGGCGATTTAATTTCCCTCCATGTGAACATGACACAGTACAAATTGGTTTAAAAATATTATTTGTCCTGATGGCATGTTCGCACGTCTGCAAATTTTTAGCAACTTCACATATACAAATATTCTCACTCGTATAGAAATCCAACTGTGAAGAATAGCAATTTCACACTGTTATTAACTGTTCCATTGTTACACTTTTATTTTAGTTACAATGAAATGTTAATGGCGATTTAATTTCCCTCCATGTGAACATGACACAGTACAAATTGGTTTAAAAATATTATTTGTCCTGATGGCATGTTCGCACGTCTGAAAATTTTTAGCAACTTCACATATACAAATATTCTCACTCGTATAGAAATCCAACTGTGAAGAATAGCAATTTCACACTGTTATTAACTGTTCCATTGTTACACTTTTATTTTAGTTACAATGAAATGTTAATGGCGATTTAATTTCCCTCCATGTGAACATGACACAGTACAAATTGGTTTAAAAATATTATTTGTCCTGATGGCATGTTCGCACGTCTGAAAATTTTAGCAACTTCACATATACAAATATTCTCACTCGTATAGAAATCCAACTGTGAAGAATAGCAATTTCACACTGTTATTAACTGTTCCATTGTTACACTTTTATTTTAGTTACAATGAAATGTTAATGGCGATTTAATTTCCCTCCATGTGAACATGACACAGTACAAATTGGTTTTAAAATATTATTTGTCCTGATGGCATGTTCGCACGTCTGAAAATTTTTAGCAACTTCACATATACAAATATTCTCACTCGTATAGAAATCCAACTGTGAAGAATAGCAATTTCACACTGTTATTAACTGTTCCATTGTTACACTTTTATTTTAGTTACAATGAAATGTTAATGGCGATTTAATTTCCCTCCATGTGAACATGACACAGTACAAATTGGTTTAAAAATATTATTTGTCCTGATGGCATGTTCGCACGTCTGAAAATTTTTAGCAACTTCACATATACAAATATTCTCACTCGTATAGAAATCCAACTGTGAAGAATAGCAATTTCACACTGTTATTAACTGTTCCATTGTTACACTTTTATTTTAGTTACAATGAAATGTTAATGGCGATTTAATTTCCCTCCATGTGAACATGACACAGTACAAATTGGTTTAAAAATATTATTTGTCCTGATGGCATGTTCGCACGTCTGAAAATTTTTAGCAACTTCACATATACAAATATTCTCACTCGTATAGAAATCCAACTGTGAAGAATAGCAATTTCACACTGTTATTAACTGTTCCATTGTTACACTTTTATTTTAGTTACAATGAATTTTTGATGGCGATTTAATTTCCCTCCATGTGAACATGACATTGTACAGATAAGTTTAAAAATAAACTCCGCCATTGCTGGTCCCAAGCCCGGATGAGAAAGAAGGAGGGGGAGGAGAAACACCTCGTAAAAAAAACCTTGGTTCAGCTGTCCCGGCTGATAGTACCATGTGAGGGCCCCTTGCCAGGGAACGATGAAGACCTCAACGGCAATGAAGGCGGAGAGGGATACCCTTAATACGGCAGATTTGGCAGAAGAGGCGCCCTACCCTCACTCAGGGAAAGAGAGAGGAATCGCTGCCTTGCGGAGAAGGAGAAACTTCAAAGGCTAAGGGAGCATCCCCTTCAGAAAAGCTTGCCTGTCCAAGAGGCATTGAGGTGGCAACCCCACCACTGGACTTACCCAACTATAGGCTGGTAACCTATAATGGGGACAACTTTAAATACTCGAAAGGCTACAAGAAATAAGCAGACGGATAATAAAACTATGACGACAGGCAAAGCACAACGTAAGAGGACTTAATAAAAAAAATGAAGAATTGGTAGAGGAATTGAAGAAAAGACAGATAGACATAGCTGTTATTAGTGAGACAAAAAAGAAAGGAAGAGGATCAACAGAAATGGGAGATTATCATATGATATATTCAGGAGTAGAAAAGACAGAAAGAGCCAAATCTGGAATTGCTATTTTAATAAAACAAAATTGGAGAAAAAATATAATAACTTATTCCTGGATAAGTGACAGAATAGTAACATTAAGACTAAAGTTAGAAGGAGATAATTTAACAATAATAGGAATATATGCCCCATCTACTGGAAATAAAATGGAAGCAGAGAAATTCTATAACGAATTACAAGATATAAAGGACAGAATAAATAAAAATGACCAGATAGTAATATTAGGAGACTTCAATACCAGAGTTGGAAATAAAACCATTAAAGATTTAATTGGCCCACATGGAGAAAATGAAGCAAATTATAAAGGGATAATTTTAAGAGATTTTTGTATGTGTAATCAGCTACGAATTACAAATACATTTTTCAAACATAAAGACATACATAAGTTTACTTGGATGAGTCGGGGATCCAGATCTATAATAGTAAAGTGATCCCACAACAGGCCCGGAGGCTCTTGGGGTAGTAGGAGATTAAGGCTCCCACTTTTTCTAGACAATCGGCACTTTATGTCAGCCCTGCGTGACGGCCGCCTTTACCCCCAGAACAAGTGTCTGGTACTCATTTCCGTTAGAGGCTGAGTCAACCCGAGGGCCATAGTGCCGCCAGAGGGTTTTGGGTCAGTTTTTTTCTCTATTTACTTGTTGGCTAATTTAACTAGCTCTTTCACACATATTAACAGATTATTTGTTATACTTTTTATTTTAGATAGTTTAAAATATTCATGGCGATATAACTTCCCTACATATGAACATACCGAGCTACTAACAGGTTTAAAAATTCTCTTAGTAGGCATGGTATGTTCACACGTCTGAAAATTTCTAGCAGGTGCACATATGAACATATTTTCACTCCTAGTGAAATTCTACTGTGAAGAATAGATGTCTTCTTATCCCTCATCTCATGGTTTAGGCCGAATGCCCTTTTCTGGGCTCATTCTATCTCTATCTAGGTCGTCCAGCATCCCATCATCCTCTTGGTTTATATGACAAAATTATTTTTGATATTCTGCTACCGTCGATTCTTTGAAAATGAGCCTTCCATTTTTATCTACATTCACTTTATATTTAATTGATTTAAATGCATTAATTTATTTCTAATTTATTATTCATCTAATTTCGTATATCCCAATAATGTTCTGAATACCGCATTTCTGACGCATGAATACGGCTATAACAATATTTTTCCTTATTGTCCAGGATTCGCTGCTATGTGTTAAGTTCAGAAATGTAACGGAATTTTTAACACGATTTTCACCTACATTGTAACATTTGATCGACTTGAAACTTTGTATACTTTTAAAGGACACGTGACAATACAATATTATCATACTTGTTTCTTAAATCCTGGCCAGAATCGTCAGAAAATCAAAAATGTGTTTTTGTATAAATGTAACGGAATCTTTGAACACGATTTTCACTCACTTAGAAACATTGGATCGACATGAAACTTTGTATACTTGTAAAGGACCCGTGAGAATACAATAATTTCATATTTTGTTTCTAAAATCCTGGCCAGAATTATCAGACACATTTAGAATAAAACTAGAGTTATCAACAAAAAGAAAATAAATTTACCATCAAAAGCGTGAGGTGATTTTTATGATTTTTACATTTTCTTCTTAGAGACATTACTTTTGCCAATATCTGTTTATTATCAAATATATTAATTGATATAGAGCACCCCACGCTTTTGATGGTAAGATTATTTTCTTTTTGTTGATAACTCTAGTTTTATTCTATATGTGTTGGAGAAGATTTTTTTCTTGACCACATTAATTTCATCCCAAGCCTGTTGGAAATTAAAATTATTTTTCATTTTTTAGTTCGGTAACCTAATAAAGCGTGTTGTTTTAGTTTTTCAAACTATTGTTTATTGTCTTTCATTGATGCCAAAAAGATCGAAACAAGTACGTAGATTCCTGTGCGAGTATAACAACACATGGCAAGTATTCTTTTACGCATAACTCACAACAACGAATTTAGTCTTTTAGCTCATTTATGCCAAGAAGATCGAGAAAAAGTAGATTCCCGGGCAACACCGGGTAATCGGCACAGGGAATTTTTAAACAATTGCAATATATATTTATAATTATTTTTCATTTTACTTACTCAACTAATCGTAAGAAGTACATTAGTTTTTGTGTCTCAGCTCATTCATGCCAAGAAGATCGGGATGAGTGGATTCCCGGCCAACGACTGGTAAACAGCACGGGGTATCATAAAAATAAGGATGATATAAATTATCCTTAATACTTAATTAGCTAAACATAAAACACATTAAATTTCGTATTTCGGCTCATATATGTCAAGGCAATCAGCACGGGGTACCTAAAATATATAAATTTATAATTATTTTTCGATGTACTTATTCAACTAACCATGAAAGCACACTAATTTTCATTTATTTAGTCGTAGCAGCGCACGCCGGGTATTAGCTAGTATTCTATATAATTTTTTATTATAATTCTCCAAACTCCATTTTCACATGTTGGGCAATACATCTTTCTTTTGAATCATCCGCTCCCAAATCCGGAAAAGTCGTCCTTTTTTATGATCAAAGTCCATTAATCAGATCCATATAATTCGATAGGCCTTATTACAGTTGTGTTGAAACCTAAGGCGCTGTGAAATATGTATATTCTTTAATATTACTTGAAATACGTAATATATATTATTTGCAGCATTTATTCTTGGTATTATTTACATTTCTTTCTCATTTAGATTATTTTGAACCAAAATATTTGAACATTTAACCTTATCAATTCTTTATAATTTTTTTTTTGTCTTAAAATTTATTTATTAGTATTCTTATTCTTCTGTACTAGTAGGACAATTTTATTAGCTATTTCACTCATGTTGTTAACTGTTTCTTTGTTACACTTTTACTTCGGTTATAATAAAATATTGTAGGCGATTTAATTCCCTCCATGCGAGCATGGCATGATCCAAATAGGTTTAAAAATACTATTTGGTACCGTGACATGCTGGCACGTCTGAAATTTTTTACCAGCTTCAGATATGAAAATATTTTCACTCAAAGTGAAGTTCAACGATGGAGAATAGATGCCTTCCTCTTCTTCTTCCTTTCATGGTTTAGGCTGAATGCCCTGTTCTGGGATTATTCCATCTTTGTCCTGGTCGTCGAGCATCTCGTCAACCTCTTGGTCTGTATGACAAAATTATTTTTGATATTCTGCTAGCGTCCATTCTTTCCAAAATATCCTACCATTTATCTGTCTATTCACGTACTTTTTACTGATTTTAAATGCATTTAATATATTTCCAATTGCTTATGTTTTTACTTTATCTAATTTCGTATATCACAATAATGTTCTAAAAATTAGCGCTTCTGACGCCTGAATAGAACAATAACAATTGGTTTCCTAATTGTTCAGGCTGCCATATATTAAATACCAGCACGGCCGTTAATTTATAGGACTTCGTTTTAGTAATTATTTTAAGGGAGGAGATAAAAATACAAGTAATTGAGAATGAAGTTGTTAATATGTTTAGACCAAAGAGAGATGAACAGACAAATGAATTGGGAATTGATAGAGGGACATGGAAACTCCTTGTATGAAAAGCACACAGTAAGCGCCCGCTAGGTAGACCAAGAATGAAGCGGTAGAATGACACTAACTGTAATGTAAGGGAATCATTTTACATAGAATGATTGGAAAACATTAACTCACTGCAGGAATGTATAGAGAGCTTATGAACGCGCGGCCATGAACCTACGAGTTAGATAGTGCCATTGTTATAGTTTGGCAGTAGGTTATTCAGGAAATGAGCACTGGTGGAAAAGTTTACCTGGTGATTACAAGCAACACCAGATATTGGGTTCCATTCACTAATAGCGATGTTTTTATAAATATTAACTTAGTTTAGAAATAATGTAGGAAAGTGAAGAAAATATTTGTGGACGCAAATGTTTTCTCCAGTGTTCACACTGTAGATGTACCTGTTCTTACAATGTACGAGTAAATCCCTCGTACCGTACTTTAGTCCCCGGTAGTCTTCTAGTGTGTAAATACGTTTACTGTAGCTGTAAACCGTATATCTTTTTAGAATTGTTGTAAAATTAATTGAAGCACAGAGGTGCACGTGTTAAATCGTGGTGAAAGTGAATGCAATCGAAGGGCGATTGTAAAAAGCGATATCAGTATTTTTTTCAAGAGAACAATTTCAGAGTGTCATTCCCCTATATATGTAAAACTTAGTTGCTTTCACTTTATCTGTAAATAGCGAATACCCGACGTGCGTTACTACACGTAAATTAAATACTTTTTTATTTCTAGTTGAATAAGTTAAACCAATTACTGGTTAATTAATTTTTATGGTATGCAATGCTAAGAAACACAACATGACGAATGCTAGAGAAAGTTATCAATATCTGACTTCTGGTGAAGTCCATCTTCTCATTTTATTTTATTTTGTTTATTTAGAGCCACACCACCACCCACAGGGTTACATTGGGCATAATGCCCTTATCCCCGGGTCTGCTCTATGTCCGTAACTACTATAAGTAAAGTAAAGTGATCCCACAACAGGCCTCAGGAGGCCCTTGGGGCAGTTGGAGGTTAAGGCTCCCACTTTTTTGTCTAGACAATCGGCACTTTATATCAGCCGGGTTGCCAGCCCTGCGTGACGGCCGCCTTTACACCCCCAGAACAAGCGTCTGGTACTCATTTTCGTTAAAGGCTGAGTCGACCCCAGGGCCATAGTGCCGCCAGAGGGTTTGGGTCAGTTTAAAAATCCTGACCCCAACGGGACTTGAACCCTCGACCCTCCGGCTTGTAGCTCAGTGCCTTAACCACTACGCTATCTGAGTGCCCTTTCCCCCCGCTAACTACTATATTAATCCGTTAGTAAATAAATAAGCGAAATAAATACAGATTTTCGGTGGAGATGATACATAAGTAAAACGTTGTTTCGTGGTTTGTGTTGCGTTTAGTGATACATGGAAATACTAATACGAATAATACATTAAAGTATTAGCATGGAATGGTTTTGATGATCTGTGATTATGGAAGTAAGTGTGTTGCTGTTTGTTTGTTGTTAGGATGTGTGTGTTTATGTAATTTGTGTTTGCTGATTGTTTGTGTTTATGTGTCTATGTATGTGATTATGAAGATGGGAATGTTAATGAGGGATCATTCTTCTTCTGCAATCTTCTTCAGTTCTTAATCGTAAAACTCTACCGATGTAGCGTGTGATTACTTTGATTGGTTGCATCCTTGTCCAGTACTCCAGGGGCGGCGGCCAGTGGACTCCTCCCTCCATGGCTGCAAACTCGAGTTCACTTCTGAAGACACCGTACTTAGTACAATTATATAGCACATGAGTGACGGTGTCCTCTTCAGGGTTGTTGCAATCGCACACTGCTGTTTCGGCGAGATCTCTCTCAAACAGTTAACCCTTGAAATGTCCATGCCCGGACAGCAGTTGTGTCACGTTGTGGTTCTACTCTATCCATGGCATGCGCATTCTCGCCCGTACTCTAGGAAATAATTCCTGAGTTTGACGACCATGCTGTTCTTGTTCCCCATTGTTGTTGCCATTTTTCCTCTAGGTGAGCATCGATGATTCTATAGGTTGCGTCCCGTTTATCTGGTTCTGTGAAGTGCTCGGGGGTGAGTACTACCTCTTCAGTGTGGATTGTAAGTACTCTATGTAGCCTGTAGCGATTTATTTGACGTTCAATATAAAGATCGATGGGAAGTACTCCTGCTATCACAGGTAGGCAAGCTCGCGATACTGTGTTGAATGGTTTGGTGACCCGAATGAGGACTTATCGTTTTGCTGACAGTAACTTTCTGTTCTGATTGTTGTTGAGTTTACGTGCTCATCCATGGGCCTCATAGGCGTAGATTTGTTGGTAGAGCGTCTTATATAGTATTAGATATTTGACAGTTTTTGGTATCCCCAGTTCTGGTCACCAATTCATGCCATTGCATGGAATAGACTTTTTGCCTTTCCTGTGAGCATCGATCATCATATTCGATTGTACGTTCACCCCGAGGTACTTGTTGACTTGTACAAAGCGCAGGCCCTTCTGCCCCGAATTTTGGCGTTTTTTTATTTTCTTCTTCTTCTGCTTCTTAAATGGCACTACAGCCAAATAACGACCTTCGCCTCCTCCAGACATCTCTCTCCGTCATTCCGAGGCTTCATATTTGGGTTCCTAACAAGACAGTTTTTCGGGATGGGTCGTCAGCAGCATGCCTAACCCCCAGCTGGAGGGCCAGGCGTCGCCCGAACCAATTCCCAGGGGTCTTGGATTGCTAGTTAGGTGGCTGTTGTAATGTATTCTGTCTTATATCTAGATATTTATTAGTATGTCTAATCAACATTGATGCACCTCCTAGTTCACTGACCTGCAGTAGGTATTTGAATAAGATGGATAATTTAGGAAAGGTATGTGGAGATTATGAGCTTCTCAGTCCACCCAGAATCCCCAGGTGTATAGGAAGGCGATGAACTGAAAGGATATTTGGTTAAGGACAGCGGTTTGCTGCTCCTATTAGTCGCCTTTTACGACAGGGGGAGGTCCCATGGTGCTATTCTACAACCCGGCACCATACGGGGTGGATAATATCTAACTCGGTTTATTTTAATAGTTTGTACTGAGTTTTGTTCTGAAACGACCGATAGAGGATTTTTTTATTTTCGTTTTCGTTGAACTCCTACACTTACTGGTTTTAGAGAGTGATGTATAGCATTTAAACACTGTCCTTATCTGAAAAGATGTATGTACAAGTATTCGTAGCAATCGACGAACCACATTTTGAATTTTGCGACAACAAACATTTGCAGCATGAATTTTGTTGGTCGATTGAGCCTGTTCCTATGATATATATGAAGATGTGGTTGGTAAGTTCATGTTAATTCTGGTATTAATTTATCTCAGCGTCTTTAGTGTGATATTGCAATGATAATTTAGGAATGCGAGATGGATCCATTCTTGTGTATTCAATGCCTTACTTCTCCACCTCTAAACTCCCTTCAATTTCAAGTCGTCCTCAACATCATGCATTTGCCATCCTTCTGGTTTCTCATCAAAATTGTTTTTGGCTATACGTGCGCTTTGCATACTGAAAACATTATCCAAACATTCCAATCTACTCACTTTTACGGAAGCTTCTACAAGGTGTTAAAAATTACGTTTACAACGTTCCAGGGATAAAGGAGGAGATAAAAACAAACCCTTCTTTTATCTGACAAAACTTTGGCATATGCACCGATTTGCCGCTAGATGGTCTTACATGTAGATGGCTTGACTTCCGTCACAACACGCACTGATTACTTCTGTTTGTGCTGCTGTGACTGCAACAAGTTCAAAGGATCATCACGGTGTTAAGGATGACTTGCTACGATAAGTACAGTAAATACGTTTGCGTTTTCTATCCATTCTCGTGCGTCAGCATACCTGCAAAGTTGAAACGTGTTTATGTTTGTACTAAATGACAGTTCCCATTTGTTCTAGTGCACTGTACATAACTGATACATCACAGACGGCTGAGTACACTCTAACCGAGTTTACGGACATGCATCTACTGTACGGGGAGACACGTGTAGCACGGAGCCTTTACGCAGAAAGGTTTCCGATGAGGAGCTTACCTATCCATGTTCTGTTTCTACGAATTGATGCCCTTATGCGTGTTACTGGACACGAGGAGCTGGGAGATAGTAACCTCATCGGAAACCTTTCTCCGTAAAGGCGCCGCGCTGCACGTGTCTCCCCATACAGAAGATGAATGCTTGTAAACGCGGTTAGAGTGTACTCAGCCCTCTGTGATGTGTCATTTGTGTACAGTGCACTAAAATAAATGGAAATTGCCATGTAGTACAAATGTAAACACATTTCACATTTTCAGGTATGCTGAGGTTCGAAAATGGATAGTAAACGCAAACGTGCTTACTGTACTTATCGTAGCAAGTCTTCCTTGACACCTTGATGACCCTTTCAACTTGTTGCAGACACAGCAGCACAAACAGAACTAATCGGTGTGTGTTGTGACGGAAGTTAAGCCATCTACACGTAAGACCATCTAGCAGCAAAACGTTGCATATCCCAAAGTTTTATCAGATAAAAAAGTATTTGTTTTCTCCTCTACAATCATCCCTGGAACGTTGTAAATGTTTTAAGAATGTCCAATGAATTAAACATTCTATATAACTGGTGGTTTTAATTTTCCAAACTCAATTTTCACATGTTGGTCGATACATCTTTCTTAGAACCATCCGCTCCCAATTCCGGAGAATTCCTCCCTTTTTTTATGGTCAAAGTCAATTATTCAGGTCCATATACGTAATACGATAGGCCTTAGTACAGTCTTATAAAGTTGAATCTTAAGGCGCTGTGAAATATATATTTTTCTTAATATGGTTTGAAATGCATAATAGGAATTATTTGCAGCATTTATCCCTGGTATGATTTACATTTCTAACTCTTTTATATTATTGTGAACCCAAATATTTAAACAATTAACCTTATCTTTTTTGCCCCCATTTAAATACTTTTTTTTTCATTTTGTCTTAGATTTTTTCTGCATTTACTTGTAGGCTAATTTAACTAGCTCTTTCACACATATTAACTGATTATTTGTTATACTTTTTATTTTAGATAGTTTAAAATATTCATGGCGATATAATTTCCCTACATATGAACATACCCAGCTACTAATAGGTTTAAAAATTCTATTAGTAGAGAAGGCATATCCACACGTCTGAAAATTTCTAGCAGGTGCTCATATGAAAATATTTTCACTCATAGTGAAATTGTACTGTGAAGAATAGATGTCGTCTTATCCCTCATCTCATGGTTTAGGCCGAATGCCCTTTTCTGGGCTCATTCTATCTCTATCCAAGTCGTCCAGCATCTCATCACCCTCCTGGTTTATGTGCCGAAATTATTTTTGATACTCTGCTAGCGTCCATTCTTTCAAATGAGCCTTCCATTTTTGTCTATATTCACTTTATATTTAATCCATTTAAATGCATTTAATTTATTTCTAATTTCTTATTTATCTAATTTCGTATATCCCAATAATGTTCTGAAAATCGCATTTCTGACTCCTGAATACGGCTATAACAATATTTTTCCTTATTGTCCAGGATTCGCTGCCATGTGTTAAATTCAGCACGGCCGTTATTTTGTAGAACTTAAGTAAAGTAAAGTGATCCCACAACAGACCAGAAGGCCCTTGGGGTAGTAGGAGGTTAAGGCTCCCACTTTTTTCTAGACAATCGGCACTTTATGTCAGCCGGGTTGTCAACCCTGCGTGACGGCCACCTTTACCCCAGAACAATCGACTGGTACTCATTTCCATTAGAGGCTGAGTCGACCCCAGGGCCATAGTGCCGCCAGAGGGTTTGGGTCAGTTTAAAAATCCTGACCCCAACTGGACTTGAACCCTCGACCCTCCGGCTTGTAGCTCAGTGCCTGAACCACTACGCTACGGCGTGCCCCCATTTATAGAACTTCATTTTAATAATTTACTCTAAGGGAGGAGATAAAAATAAAAGTAATTGAGAATGAAGTTCTTAAGGAGAAGCAATCGGAATGCGCCCAGTAGGCAGACCAAGAATGAAGCGATAGAATTACATTAACCGTAATTTGAGTGAAGTAGATTATATATAGGATGATTTGAAAAACGCTAACTCACTACAGGAATGTATAGAGAGCTTATGAACGCGCGGTCCTGAACCTACGGGTTCGATAGTGCAGTTGTTATAGATAGACTGGAAAAGAGAACTGGTTGGAAAGTTGACCTGGTGGTTACAGGTAGCTCCTCACATTGGGTTCTCGTTCCTAATAGTGGTCTTTATATCTTATGTTAACTTAATTTACTAATAAAACATGGAAGGCGAAGAAAATATTTGTGAACGTAAATGTTTTCTTCAGTGTTAACACTATAGATGCACTTGTGCATACAATAGTAAATCCCTCGTACACAAATTCAGTCCCCGCTAATCTTCTGGTGAGTAACTATGTTTACTGAAGCGGCAAGCCGTTTGTTTAACTTTTAAAATTGTTGTAGAATTCACTGAACCACTAAGCCCGATGTGTTAAATCCTGGTCGAAGTGAATGCAATTGAAGGGCGATGGTAAAAAAAATGTTAGTCCATTTTTCAAGAAAATAAATTCTAAGTGTAATTTCTCTACATCTGTAAGCAATTAGTTTCCTTCATTTTATGTGTAAATAGCGAACACCAGGCGTGATGGCTACGCCTAAATTAATTACTTTTTTATTTCTAGTTGAATAAGTTAATATAATTACGAGTTAATTAAATGTTATGGTACACAGTGCAACGAAACACAACATGACGGATCCTTCAGTTAATTTTTAATATCGGATTTATGGTTTAGTCCCACTTCTCATTACCGGATTTCGGTGACTTTTTTTGATAATATCTAACTAGGTTTATTTTACTAGCTTATACTGAGTTTCCATTTCAAACTTAAAAAATTACGACCGATAGACGAATTTCTAAATTTTCCTTTCCGTTGAACTTTTGCACTTAATGGTTTTAGAGAGTACTGCATAGTACTAAACACTCTCCTTACCTGAAAACATGTATGTACAAATTTTCATAAAAATGAAGGAACAACTTTTTGAGTTATGCGAGAACAAACATATGCAGCGTGAATTTATAGGTAGTTTAAGTCTCTTCCGAAGATATACAAATTGTTGTTGGTCAGTACATCTTAATTTGATCTTCTTTTATCTTCACGTCCTTCAACTTTATACTGCAATGCTAATTTAGGAAATCGAGATGGGTCCATTCTTATCAATTCAATACCTTACTTCTCCACCTCTTAACTCCCATCAATCTCAATTCTTCTTCCACATCATGAACCCATCGTAATCTTGGTCTCCCTCACTTTCTCCGTCCTTCCGGTTTCTCATCTAAAATGGTTTTAACTACAGTTGTGCTTTTCATTCTCAAATGATGATCCAAACATTCGAATCCACGCTCTTTCATAGTAGCCACTATAATAATAATAATAATAATAATAATAATAATAATAATAATACTTTATTTATTCTGGCAGAGTTAAGGCCATAAGGCCCTCTCTTCCACTCAACCAGCACAAATACAAATAAATATTCGACAAATATATCTAATGAATTAAAAATTCTGTATAACTTTTGGTTTTAATTCTCCAAACTCAATTTTCACATGTTGTTTGTTACATCTTCCTTAGAATTTTCCGCTCCCAATTCCGAAGACGTCCTCCCATTTTTCGCTGGTTAAAATCCATTATTCAGGTCCATATAATACGATAGGCCTTATTACGGTCTTAGAACGTTGAATCTTAAGGTGCCGTCAAATATATTTTTTCCTTAATATGATATGATATTATAGGAATTTCTTGCAGCACTTATTCTTGGTATTATTTCCATTTCTATTTCATTTAGATTGTTCACTTGTGTACTCAAATATTTAAAACAATTAACCATATCATATTTTTGTCCATTTATAGTATTTACTATTTTATTTTCAATCGTCTTCGAATTTATTTATTATTACTCATAGTTTTTTCTGTATTTACCAGTAGACAAATTTGACTAGCTATTTCACACATGTTATTAATTGTTTCATTGTTACATTGTTACACTTTTCATTTCAGCTACAATAATATATTTATGGCGGTTTAATTTCCCTCTATGTGAACATGACATAGTACAAATAGGTTCCAAATACTATTTGTTATGAAGGCATGTTAGCACGTCTGAAAATGTTTAGCAGCTTCGCATATGGAAATATTATCACTCATTGTGAAATTGAACTGTGAAAAATATATGTCATTTTCTTCTTCTTCCTTTCGAGGTTTAGGCCGAATACCCACTTCTGGGCTCGTTTTATCTCTGCCCAGGTCGTCGAGCATCACGCCATCCTCTTGGTCTAAATGATAAAATAATTGTTGATATTCTGCTAGCGTCCATTCTTTCCAAATGATCCTACCATTTATGTCTATATTCTCCACTTTTCTTTATTTATTTCAAATGAATCTAATTTATTTCTATGTTCTTATTTTTTTATTATGTATATCGATCTTGAGTGTAGCTGTAAAACATTTAACTTATAAAATTGCTGTAGAATTCAATCAAGCACTAAGGTTCATTTGTTACATCGTGGTCAAAGTGAATGCAATTGAAGGGAGATGGTTAAAAAGGATATTAGTTCATCATTCAAATAAATAATTTCGTAGTGTCACTTACCCATATCTGTAAAAAATTTGCCTTCACTTTGTCTGTAAATAACGAATTTACGGCGTGCGTTGCTACGTCTAAATTAATGAAATACGTTTCTTATTCCTAGATGAACGAGTTAAAAGAATTACGAATTAATTTAATTATATAATAAATATTACGAAGAAACAAAACATGACGGTTGCTACAGTTCTTTTATAATTTTGTAATTCGTGTAAACCCCCAATTCTAATTACCGGAATTCGCTAATTATTGGACAATATATAATTCGGTTTATTTTAATAGCATATACTGAGTATCGTTGTCAAATATAAAAAGTTTGCCTCCACTACAGGTATTTTTATATTTTCGTTTCCGTTGAACCCCTACATCTAGTAGATGTAGAGGGTAATGTACAGCCGCTAAACACTATTCATACCTGAAAAGCTGTACTTACTAATTTTCATATCAATCGACCAACAACTTTTCGTGTTTTGCGAGCACAAACATACGCTGGGTGAATTTGTATGTATAAAGATAAAATGAGACTTTCTGTTTTGCATTGTGTTTGATCTTCTCTATTTACCCTGCTGGCAAGATAATATTATAGATTAACTATCTCAAAATTTAAATATTTAATAATTCGCATAATGTGAGTTTGGAATTTTAGCCGTTGGGTATTGAGTGAGGATTGTTCAAGATTATGGCTTAGTTGCAGGGAGGTGTTTGAATCTTTATTTCCTTTATCTCAAAGGTAAATGACACATTAAAGAACCTGATCATGAAAAGCATTTCTCATACATATTTTCATGGTTAAGCATGTATGGCTGGTTTCACGTTGAATCATGCCCCTACATTAAACACTAGCTACTGCCCGCCGTGCGCTTCTACGCCTAAATAAATTAAATATGTTACTAAGTTTTGTTTTATATGTAAAAAGAAAACTAATTATACATGTATATCATAATTAATTAAAATGTCCAGTGCTGATTTACTGGCATTGCCCGGGAACTTAAATTTTCCCGATATTCTTCACATCACTTGGCTGAAAGACAAAAATTGTTATTCTAATTTATTCGTAAATGATACACATTTTCATTCGCGGACTTTTATCTTGTAGAACATTTGAGATATTTAATTCTGTGTACATTAATTTGGTATTTTTTAGGGTTTAAGCAGCGTATGATATTTAAGCACCCTAAAAGCTATATTTTTAACTCACCAAAGCTCTCCCTCCTTTTTTATCTCTTGCCAGATCGTACGTACGGTAATGCGTTGTATTCGTTAATTGAAACAGAAAATGTTCTAAATCATTGTTTAACCCCCATTCAATTCGGTCAAATGGATTTTGAGTCCATAAAGGACAGACCGAGAGACAGATAAAGAAATAAACAGACACACATACACACACACACACATAGGCATCGGCTATATATCTGTGCCGTCCAAACTACGGCCCGCGGGCCACATCCGGCCCGCCATGGCTTTTCGTATGGCTCGCGTAAGCAATGAAATGAACAGATTAATTATATATTTTTAATTTAGATTTTAAAATGTAACATCTAGTTTGGACATCCCTATGTGAAATTCATCTCTCTGGAATGTGGAGTTGAGTTGTCACCGCTTCTCTTGACAAAGTAGTAGAGATGATACATCCCTTATTTAGCGTTTTCTCCACCACTCCAAACATTGAATATTAATTGTTTCGCTTGTTGTATTGTCAATTAAACAATAGCCTGTGCACGGAATAGTTGTAAAAATAGTGTTAAAGTGAGAAAATGCTTTAAAAAAACGGAAAGTTGATTTCGAGTGAAGGAAGTTTAACGAATCCTGGACCAGCAAGTACATTGTGAAGGAGCATGGAAACAAAGTGTTATGTGTTATTTGTAACGATGTTATTGCAGTTGTAAAAGAATATAACATTAAAAGGCATTACCAAACAAAGCATAGCTATTTTGATAAATTTAATGGAGATGAGCGTACTGAGAAAGCGAACGAGTTCCTTTCTAAAGTTGTGGCACAACTGCAGTTATTAATTCAGGGTGGTGGTGTAAGACAAAGAAATGTTACCGAAGCGAGTTATGAAGTTTCAAAACTAATTGCTGAGAACGGAAAATCGTTTTCTAATGGCGAATTTTCGAAAAAGTGTCTGATTGCTTTTGCCAATAAGTTGTCTCGATAAAATTGATTTATTCAATTCAGTGTCGCTATCAAAGAAGCACTGTAAGTAGCCGTATAGAAGAACTAGCATCCAGCGTCCATCAACTTGTAAAAAAACAATTTGAACATTTCTCCATCGCATGCGACGAAAGCACGGACATAACTGATACTGTTCTGTTAGTACTTTCAAAACATTCCTAGATTATGTGAACAGTGATCCTAGAGATCTCATTCATTTCTACACGTTACTATCAGAAAGATATTTAGGGTTGAAGAACACGCCCGACATTTAATTTGCATGTTTTCTCGACATACTTGTGTGAACAAACATTTTCTAAAATGAAAATTCAGAAATCACGATTGAGGTAAAGCTTGAGTGACGAACATCTCCAAGGCATCTTATTTAACACTTCTACTCAGCAGACATCTGACATCGATCGTTTCTTATCTTCTCATTAGGTAAATATATTCACTTATGTACTTTTTTTTTTTAGAATTTTAATTGCAGCATGGTGTTACAAATGTTTTACGTCCTTCTGTATGATAATGTAATTTTATTTTTGTAGTAATAGTAATAATAATGATGATGATAATAATAATTAATAATAATAGAAGCAGCAGTAGCAACAATAATAGTAAAAATATTTATGCTCCCTGCCCGCGATCAATTGCACAATCAGTTATTGGCCCGGCCCATTAAATAGTTTGGGCGGCCCTGCTATATATTTGGATGATTTTTTGATTTTCACTGCATAGCTAATTTAGAAAAGCGAGATGGGTCCACTCTTGTCTATTCAATGCCTTAATTATCCACCTCTTAACTCAAAAAAATCTCAACTACTCTTCCTCATTAGAAATACATTGGAACTTTGGTCTCCCTCTAATTCCTCGTCCATCTGTTCTCTCGTCAAAAATCTTTTTAACAATCCTTGTGTTTTTACACGCTTTTATATTAGCTTCACCTGTATCTGTCTATGTAACGGAATCTATCAACGCGATTCTCGCCCACTTAAAATCATTGGGTCTACTTTAAAATTTCTATACTTGTAAAAGACCAATGACAATAGAATAATTTCATTTTTTTTTTTTCCAAAATCCTGGCCAGAGTCATCACGAAATCAAAACAAAAGTTTGTTTTTACCTATGTAACGGAATCTTTGAACACGATTTTCACCCGCATAGAAATATTGCATCGACCAGAAACTTTGCATACTTGTAAAGGACTAATGACAATACCACAATTTCATACGTATTTCTAAAATCATGGCGAGAATCATCACAAAATCAAGAAAGTGTCTATTTAATTATGTAACGGAGTTTCTGAAAACGATTTTCACCCACTTAGAAACATTGGATTGACTTGAAACTTTCTATACTTTTAAAGGACCACTAACAACGCAATATTTTCATATTTGTTCCTAAATTCCTGGCCAGAATCGTCAGAAAATAAAAAAATGTGTCTTTTTATCTATGTAACGGAATCTTGAACACGATTTTCACCCACTTAGAAACATTGGATCGACGTGAAACTTTGTATACTTGTAAAGGATCCGTGACAATACAATAATATCATATTTTGTTTCTAAAATCATGGGCAAAAATCATCAGAAAATCAATAAAATGAAATATGGTTTAATAGGTTGGGGACTTGTCGACTTGATAGTCAATCGTTGTAAGAGCTCAGTTGGTAGAGCGGCGAACTGTAGTGCTATATAATTATAGTAATCCGTAGATCGCTGGTTCAAATCCGGCTGGGAGAAATTTCTTATAAGAGCATTACTTCTAGCTCATACTACAATAGTGTCGAATTTAAAGATATTTACATTTTTATCTTATTCTGTAAAATATTAAAACTAATTACTAAAAAATAAATAATAGTTTTAAAAAACTAAAACAACACGCTTTATTAGAAAACCAAACTAAACAATGAAAAATAATTTTAATTCCCAACAGGCGTGGGATAAAATTAAAGTGGTAAACAAAAAAAGTCATCTCCAATACATATACAATAAAACTAGAGTTATCAACTAAAAGAAAATAATTTTACCATCAAAAGCACGGGGTGCTTTTATGATTTTTATATTTTCTTCTTAGAGACTTCACTTTTACCAATATATGTTTATTATTAAATATATTAATTGATATAGATCACCCCACGCTTTTGATAGTAAAATTACTTTCTTTTTGTTGATGACTCTAGTTTTGTTCTAAATGTGTTGGAGATGATTTTTTTTGGAAATTAAAATTATTTCTGATATCCTGGCCAGAATCGTCAGAAAATCAAAAAAGTGTCTTTGTATCTATGTAACGGATTTTTTTAACACGATTTTCACCCACATAGAAACATTGGATCGACTTGAAACTTTGTATACTTTTAAAGGACACGTGACAATACAATATTATCATATTTGTTTCTTAAATCCTGGCCAGAATCATCAGAAAATCAAAAAAGTGTTTTTTTATATGTGTAACGGAAACTTTGAACACGATTTTCACCCACTTAGAAACATTGGATCGACATGAAACTTTGTATACTTGTAAAGGACCCGTGACAATACAATAATTTTATATTTTGTTTCTAACGTCCTGGCCAGAATTATCAGACACATATAGAATAAAACTAGAGTTATCAACTAAAAGACAATAATTTTACCATCAAAAGCATGGGGCGCTTTTTACGATTTTTACATTTTCTTCTTAGAGACTTCACTTTTACCAAATATCTGTTTATTATCAAATATATTAATTGATATAGAGCACCCCACGCTTTTGATGGTAAAATTATTTTCTTTTTGTTGATAACTCTAGTTTTATTCTATATGTGTTGGAGAAGATTTTTTTGTTGACCACATTAATTTTTTCCCAAGCCTGTTGGAAATTAAAATTATTTTTCATTTTTTAGTTTCGGTTTTCTAATAAAGAGTGTGGTTTTAGTTTCTTTCAGCTATTGTTTATTGTCTTTCATTGATGCCAAAAAGATCGAGCCAAGTACACAGATTCCTGTGCGAGTATAACAACACATGGCGAGTATTCTTTTACGCATAACTCGCAACAACGAATTTAGTCTTTTAGCTCATTTATGCCAAGAAGATCGAGAAAAGTAGATTCCAGGGCAACACCGGGTAATCGGCACAGGGAATTTTTAAATAATTGCAATATATATTTATAATTATTTTTCATTTTACTTACTCAACTAATCGTAAGAAGTACATTAGTTTTTGTGTTTCAGCTCATTCATGCCAAGAAGATCGGGATGAGTTGATTCCCGGTCAACGACTGGTAAACAGCACGGGGTATCATAAAAATAATGATGATATAAATTATCGTTAATACTTATTTAGCTAAACATAAAACACATTAAATTTCGTATTTCGGCTCATTTGTGTCAAGAAGATCGGGATAAGTAGATTCCCGAGCAATGCCCGGTAATCAGCACGGGGTACCTAAAATATATAAATTTATAATTATTCTTCGATGTACTTATTCAACTAACCATAAAAGCACACTAATTTTCATTTATTTAGTCGTAGCAGCGCACGCCGGGTATTAGCTAGTATTCTATATAATTTCTGATTATAATTCTCCAAACTCAATTTTCACATGTTGGGCAATACATCTTTCTTTGAATCATCCGCTCCCAAATCCGGAAAAGTCGTCTTTTTTATGATCAAAGTCCATTAATCATATCCATATAATTCGATAGGCATTTTTACAGTTGTGTTGAAACCTAAGGCGCTGTGAAATATGTATCTTCTTTAATATTACTTGAAATGCGTAATAGATATTATTTGCAGCATTTATTCTTGGTGTTATTTACATTTCTTTCTCATTTAGATTATTTTGAAACAAAATATTTAAACATTTAACCTTATCAATTTTTATAATATTTTTTTTGTCTTAGAATTTATTTATTAGTATTCTTATTCTTCTCTATTTACTAGTAGGTCAATTTAATTAGCTATTTCACTCATGTTGTTAACTGTTTCTTTGTTTCACTTTTACTTCGGTGATAATAAAATATTGTAGGCGATTTAATTCCCTCCATGCCAGCATGGCATGAAGCAAATAGGTTTAAAAATACTATTTGGTATCATGACATGCTGGCACGTCTGAAATTTTTTACCAGCTTCACATATGAAAATATTTTCACTCAAAGTGAAGTTCAACGATGGAGAATAGATGCCTTCCTCTTCTTCTTCCTTTCATGGTTTAGGCTGAATGCCCTGTTCTGGGATTATTCTATCTTTGTCCTGGTCGTCGAGCATCTCGTCAACCTCTTGGTCTGTATGACAAAATTATTTTTGATATTCTGCTAGCGTCCATTCTTTCCAAAATATCCTACCATTTATCTCTCTATTCACGTACTTTTTACTGATTTTAAATGCATTTAATATATTTCCAATTGGTTATGTTTTTACTTTATCTAATTTCGTATATCACAATAATGTTCTAAAAATTAGCGCTTCTGACGCCTGAATAGAACAATAACATTTGGTTTCCTAATTGTTCAGGATTCGCTGCCATATGTAAATACCAGCACGGCCCCGTTAATTTATAGGACTTCGTTTTAGTAATTATTTTAAGGGAGGACATAAAAATACAATTGAGAATGAAGTTGTTAATAATTTTAGACCAAAGAGAGATGACAGACAAAGGAATTGGGAATTGATAGAGGGACATGGAAACTCCTTGTATGAAAAGCACACAGCAAGCGCCCGCTAGGTAGACCAAGAATGAAGCGGTAGAATGACACTAACTGTAATGTAAGGGAATCATTTTACATAGAATGATTGGAAAACATTAACTCACTACAGGAATGTATAGAGAGCTTATGAACGCGCGGCCATGAACCTACGAGTTAGATAGTGCCATTGTTATAGTTTGGCAGTAGGTTATTCAGGAAATGAGCACTTGTGGAAAAGTTTACCTGGTGATTATAAGCAACACCAGGCATTGGGTTCCATTCACTAATCGCGATGTTTTTATAAATATTAACTTAGTTTAGAAATAATGTAGGAAAGTGAAGAAAATATTTGTGGACGCAAATGTTTTCTCCAGTGTTCACACTGTAGATGTAGATGTACCTGTTCTTACAATGTACGATTAAATCCCTCGTACCGTACTTTAGTCCCCGGTAGTCTTCTAGTGTGTAACTACGTTTATTGTAGCTGTAAACCGTATATCTTTTTAGAATTGTTGTAAAATTAATTGAAGCATAGAGGTGCACGTGTTAAATCGTGGTGAAAGTGAATGCAATCGAAGGGCGATTGTAAAAAGCGATATCAGTGTTTTTTTGCAAGAAAACAATTTCGGAGTGTCATTCACCTATATATGTAAAAACTTAGTGGCCTTCACTTTATCTGTAAATAGCGAATACCCGACTGTGCGTTACTACACGTAAATTAATTAAATACTTTTTTATTTCTGGTTGAATAAGTAAAACCAATTACTGGTTAATTAATTTTTATGGTATGCAATGCGAAGAAACACAACATGACGGATGCTAGAGAAAATTTTCAATATCTGACTTCTGGTGAATTCCAACTTCTCGTTTTATTTTATTTTATTTTTTATTTAGAGCCCCACCAATACCCCCGGGTTACCTTGGGCATAATGCCCTTATCCCCGGGTCTGCTCTATGTCTCTAACTACTATCTAATCTTTATTAAATAAATAAGCATAATACATACAGATTTCGGTGTAGATGATACATAAGTAAAACGTGTTGTGTGTTTGTGTATTTGTGAGTTTGTGTTTAGTGATGCATAAAATAAATATACGTAATACTTAATGTAATGCTAATTGTTTTGGTGATATGTGATATGAAAGTAATTGTGTTGTGTTTGTTTGTGTAAGTGTGTGTTTATGTAATTTGTGTTTGCTGATTGTTTGTGTTTATGTTATGTGTCTATGTATGTGATTATGAAGATGGGAATGTTAATGACGGATCATTTTTCTTCTGCCATCTTCTTGAGTTCTTAATCGTAAAACTCTACCGATGTAGCGTGCGATTACCTTGTATGGTTGCATCCTTGTCCAGTACTCCAGGGACGGCGGCCAGTGGACTCCTCCCTCCATGCCTGCAAACTCGAGTTCACTTCTGAAGACACCGTACTTAGTACAATTATATACCACATGAGTGACGGTGTCCTCTTCAGGGTTGATGCAATCGCACACTGCTGTTTCGGCGAGTCCTCTCTTAAACAGTTAACCCTTGAAATGTTCATGCCCGGACTGCAGTTGTGTCACGTTGTGGTTCGGCTCTATCCATGGAATGCCCATTCTCGCCCGTACTCTGGGAAAGAATTCCTGAGTTTGACGACCATGCTGATCTTGTTCCCATTGTTGTTGCCATTTTTCCTCAAGGTGAGCATCGATTATTCTATAGGTTGCGTCCCGTTCATCCGGTTCTGTGTAAAGCTCGGGGGTGAGAACTACCTCTTCAATGTGGATTGTAAGTACTCTACGTAGCCTGTACTGATGTATTCGACGTTCAATATAAAGATCGATGGGAAGTTCTCCTGCTATCACAGGTAGGCAAGCTCGCGATACTGTGTTGAATGCTTTGGGGTTCCATACCCTAACTGAAACGGCCTCGTTTGAGGGCGCCAGGTGTCGCCTAACCAATTCCCAGGGGTCTTGGCTTGCTAGTTAGGTGGCTGTTGTAATGTCTTCTGTCTTATATCTAGATATTTATTAGTACGTCTGCTCAGCATTGATGCACCTCCTAGTTCACTGACCAGCAGTAGGCATTTGAATAAGATGGGTAATTTAGGAAAGGTAACTGGAGATTATGAGCTACTCAGTCCACCCAGAATCCCCAGGGGTTTCGGAAGGCGATGAAGTGAAAGGATATTTGGTTAAGGACAGCGGTTTTGCTGCTCCTATTAGTCGCCTTGTACGACAGGGGGAGGTCCCATGGTGCTATTCTACAACCCGACACCATACGGGGTGGATAATATCTAACTCGGTTTATTTTAATAGTTTGTACTGAGTTTTATTTTGAAACGACCGATAGAGGAATTTTTTAATTTTCATTTCGTTGAACTCCTACATTTAATGATTTTAGAGAGTAATGTATACAAACTAAACACTGCCTTTATCTGAAAAGATGTATGTACAAGTTTTCGTAGCAGTCGAAGATCCACATTTTGAATTTTGCGACAACAAACATACGCAGCATGAATTTTATTGGTCGATTGAGGCTGTTCCTATGATATATATGAAGATGTAGTTGGTCAGTCCATCTTAATTCTGGTCTTAATTTATCTCTGCGTCCTTCGGTGTGATATTGCAATGCTAATTTAGGAATGCGAGATGGGTCCTTTCTTGTCTATTCTATGCCTTACTTCTCCACCTCTTAACTCCCTTCAATTTCAAGTCGTCCTCAACATCATGCATTCGCCATCCTTCTGGTTTCTCATCTAAAATGTTTTTGACTATACATGCGCTTTGCTACTGAAAACATTATCCAAACATTCCAATCTACGCACTTTCACAGAAGCGTCTACAAGCTGTTAGAAATTAAGTTTACAACGTTTCAGGGATAATAGAGGACGTAAAAACAAACAATTATTTTGTCTGACAAAACTTTGGCATATGCACCGTTTTGCCGCTAGATGGTCTTACACGTAGATAGCTTGACTTACGTCACAACTGTTTGAACTGCTGTACCTGCAACAAGTTGAAAGGATCATCACGGTGTTAAGGATGACCTGCTACGATGAATACGGTAAGTACGTTTGCGTTTACTATCCATTCTCGTGCGTCAGCATACCCTCAAGGTTGAAACGGGTTTATGTTTGTACTAAATGACTGTTCCCATTTGTTCTAGCGCACTGTACATAACTGATACATAACAAATGGCTTAGTACACTCTAACCGAGTTTACGGACATGCATCTACTCTACGGGGAGACACGTGCAGCACGGAGCCTTTACGCAAAAAGGTTTCCGATGAGGAGCTTACCAATCCATGTTCTGTTTCTACGAATTGATGCCCTTATGCGTGATACTGGACACGAGGAGCTGGGAGATAGTAACCTCATCGGAAACCTTTCTCCGTAAAGGTGTCGCGCTGCACGTGTCTCCCCATACAGAAGATGAATGCTCGTAAACGCGGTTAGAGTGTACTCATCCCTCTGTGATGTGTCAATTGTGTACAGTGCACTAAAATAAATGGAAATTGTCATGTAGTACAAACGTAAACACGTTTCAAATTTGCAGGTATGCTGAGGTACGAAAGTGGATAGTAAACGCAAACGTACTTACTGTACTTATCGTAGCAAGTCTTCCTTGACACCTTGATGACCCTTTGAACTTGTTGCAGACACAGCAGCACAAACAGAACAAATCGGTGTGTGTTGTGACGGGAGTTAAGCCATCTACCCGTAAGACCATCTAGCGGCAAAACGGTGCAAATGTTTTATCAGATAAATAAATATTTGTTTTCTCCTCTACAATCATCCCTGGAACGTTGTAAATGTTTTAACAATGTCCAATGAATTAAACTTTCTATATAACTGGTGGTTTTAATTTTTCAAACTCAATTTTCACATGTCGGTCGATACATCTTTCTTAGAACCATCCGCTCCCAATTCCGGAAGAGTCCTCCATTTTTTATGGCCCAAGTCAATTATTCAGGTCCATATAATACGATAGGCCTTACTAGAGTCTTCGTTGAATCTTAAGGGGCTATGAAATATATGTTTACCTTAATATGGTTAGAAATGCTTAATAGAAATTATTTGCAGCATTTATTCTTGGTATGATTTACATTTCTAACTATTTTATGTTATTGTGAACCCAAATATTTAAACAATTAACCTATTTTTTTTTCAATTATAATATATTTTTTTTATTTTTTCTTAGATTTTTTTTTCTTTATTTACATGTAGGCGAATTTTACTAGCTCTTGCACACATGTTAACTGATTCTTTGTTATACTTTTAATTTTAGATAGATTAAAATATTCATGGCGATTTAATTCCCCTACATGTGAACATGACAGTGCACTTAGAGGTTTAAAAATTCTATTAGTCCACATGGCATATTCACACGTCTGAAAATTTCTAGCAGGTGCACATATGAAAATATTTTCACTCATAGTGAAATTCAACTGTTAAGAATAGATGTCATCTTCTTCTTCTTACTCCTCCTCTCAGGGTTTAGGCCGAATGCCCTTTTCTGGGCTCATTCTATCTCTATCCAGGTCGTCCAGCATCCGATCATCCTCTTGGTTTATATGACAAAATTATTTTTGATATTCTGCTACCGTCGATTCTTTCCAAATGAGCCTTCCATTTTTATGTACATTCACTTTATTTTTAATTGATTTAAATGCATTTAATTTATTTCTAATTTCTTATTCATCTAATTTCGTATATCCCAATAATGTTCTGAATACCGCATTTCTGACGCATGAATACGGCTATAACAATATTTTTCCTTATTGTTCAGGATTCGGTGCTGTGTGTTAAATTCAGCACTGCCGTTATTTTATAGAACGTCATTTCAATAATTTACTTTAAGGGAGGAGATGAAAATAAAAGTAATTGAGAATGAAGTTCTTAAGGAGAAGCAATCGGAATGCGCCCAGTAGGCAGACCAAGAATGAAGCGATACGAATTGGTACTGACTTTCTTTGTGAAACATAAATTTGCCACCACTAGAGGATTTTTTATTTTCGCCTTCTTGAACCCCTACACCAGGCTAAATAAATAAATCTAAAAAATAAATAAATCTACATATAATAGTTTTAGAGAGTAATGTAGAGCCACTGAACACTGTACTTACCTGAAAAGCTGTACTTATAAATTTTCATATCAATCGACGAACTACTTTTCGTGTTTTACGAGCACAAACATACGCTGGGTGAATTTTTATATATATAGATAAAATGAGATTTTCTGTTTTGCATTGTGTCTGATCTTCAATGTTTACCAATCTGGTAAGATTGTGTTATAAATTTACTATCACAAATTTTAAATACTAAATAATTAGCTTAATGTGACTTCAGTAGTTTTAGCTGTTGGGTATTGAGTGAGGAAAATTCAAGATTATGAATTACTTGTAAGCGATTACACGCTCGCCTTTCACCGCAGGGGTCCCGAAATCGAGTCTCTGTCACTCCATGTGTATCTCGTGGTGCACGAAACTGAGCTTGGGCAGGTTTTTCTCGGGATTTTCCTGTTTTTCGCTGCTACAAATTTCATTCCACAATATCTTCATAATCCTCTCATTCATTTTTCATTTCATTCATCGGCCTCTGCGATCTGCCTCTGGAGTGGTCGGCTGGCACACTTTTATTTCACAGACCTTTCTAAGTACGAGCATAACGGCTTCTTCTAATCTCATTCCTAAACACGACCCTGAATTGGACACGAATTGAGGATATTCATTTATTTTACGTTTTGGAATTCATATCGGTAATAGGAAATATTTGCATCATTTATTCTTGCTATTATTTACATTTCCATCTCACTTAGATCATTTAATTTTGTACCCAAACATTTAAAACAATTAACCTTACATGTCTTTGTCCATTTATAATCTTTTCATTTTGTGCTATAATTTATATATTATTATTCATATTAATTCTGTATTTACTTGTAGGCCAATTTTACTGGCAACTTCACTCATGTCATTATCTGTTTGAATGTACACTTTCTTACTTTAGTTACGATAGAATATTCATGGAGGTTTAATTTCCCTCCATGTGAACCCTTACATCTAATAAATGCAGAGGATAATGTAGAGCCGCTAAACACTGTTCATACCTGAAAAGCTGTACTTAATAATTTTCATATCAATCGACCAATAACGTTTCGTGTTTTGCGAGCACAAACATACGCTGGGTGAATTTTTAAGTATTAAGATAAAATGAGACTTTCTGTTTTGCATTGTGTTTGATCTTCACTATTTACCCTGCTGGTAATATTATATTATAGATCAACTATCACAAAATTTAAATACTGAATAATTAGCATAATGTGAGTTTGGTATTTTTATCCGTTGGGTATTGAGTGAGGAAAGTTCAAGATTATGGCTTCGTTGTAGGGAGGTGTTTGAATCTTTATTTCCTTTATCTCAAAGGTAAATGACACATAAAAAGAACCTGATCATGAAAAAGCATTTCTCATACATATTTTCATGGTTAAGCAAATACGGCTGGTTTCACGTTGAATCGTGCCCCTACATTAAACAATAGCTACTGCCCGCCGTGCGCTTTTACGCCTAAATAAATTAAATCTGTTACTAAGTTTTATTTTATATGTAAAAAGGAAATTAATTATACATGTATCATAATTAATTAAGATGTCCCATCATGCTGATTTACTGGCATTCCCCGGGAACTTATTTTCCCGATATTCTTCACATCAGTTGTCTGAAAGACAAAAATTGTTATTGTAATTTATTCGTAAAAGATAGACATATTTTTTCGTGGACAATTCTTATAGAACATTAGAGATATTTAATTCTGTGTAAATTAATTTGGTATTTTTTTAGGGTGTTGACAATCCTTATGTTTTACACGCTTTATATTAGCTTCACCAGTATCTATCTATGTAACGGAATCTTTCAACGCGATTCTCGCCCACTTAAAATCATTGGGTCTACTTTAAACTTTCTATACTTGTAAAGGACCAATGACAATAGAATAATTTCATATTGTTTTTTCTAAAATCCTGGCCAGAATCATCAGAAATTCAAAAACGTGTCTTTGTACCTATGTAACGGAATCTTTGAACACGATTTTCACCCACTTACAAACATTGGATCGACTTGAAACTTTGTATAATTGTAAAGGACCAATGACAATATAATAAGTTCATTTTGTTTTCTAAAATCATGGCCAGAATCATCAGAAATTCAAAAACGTGTCTTTGTACCTATGTAACGGAATCTTTGAACACGATTTTCACCCACTTACAAACATTGGATCGACTTGAAACTTTGTATAATTGTAAAGGACCAATGACAATATAATAAGTTCATTTTGTTTTCTAAAATCCTGGCCAGAATCATCAGAAATTCAAAAACGTGTCTTTGTACCTATGTAACGGAATCTTTGAACACGATTTTCACCCACTTACAAACATTGGATCGACTTGAAACTTTGTTATAATTGTAAAGGACCAATGACAATATAATAAGTTCATTTTGTTTTCTAAATCATGGCCAGAATCATCAGAAATTCAAAAACGTGTCTTTGTACCTATGTAACGGAATCTTTGAACACGATTTTCACCCACTTACAAACATTGGATCGACTTGAAACTTTGTATAATTGTAAAGGACCAATGACAATATAATAAGTTCATTTTGTTTTCTAAAATCATGGCCAGAATCATCAGAAATTCAAAAACGTGTCTTTGTACCTATGTAACGGAATCTTTGAACACGATTTTCACCCACTTACAAACATTGGATCGACTTGAAACTTTGTATAATTGTAAAGGACCAATGACAATATAATAAGTTCATTTTGTTTTCTAAAATCATGGCCAGAATCATCAGAAATTCAAAAACGTGTCTTTGTACCTATGTAACGGAATCTTTGAACACGATTTTCACCCACTTACAAACATTGGATCGACTTGAAACTTTGTATAATTGTAAAGGACCAATGACAATATAATAAGTTCATTTTGTTTTCTAAAATCATGGCCAGAATCATCAGAAATTCAAAAACGTGTCTTTGTACCTATGTAACGGAATCTTTGAACACGATTTTCACCCACTTACAAACATTGGATCGACTTGAAACTTTGTATAATTGTAAAGGACCAATGACAATATAATAAGTTCATTTTGTTTTCTAAAATCATGGCCAGAATCATCAAAATTCAAAAACGTGTCTTTGTACCTATGTAACGGAATCTTTGAACACGATTTTCACCCACTTACAAACATTGGATCGACTTGAAACTTTGTATAATTGTAAAGGACCAATGACAATATAATAAGTTCATTTTGTTTTCTAAAATCATGGCCAGAATCATCAGAAATTCAAAAACGTGTCTTTGTACCTATGTAACGGAATCTTTGAACACGATTTTCACCCACTTACAAACATTGGATCGACTTGAAACTTTGTATAATTGTAAAGGACCAATGACAATATAATAAGTTCATTTTGTTTTCTAAAATCATGGCCAGAATCATCAGAAATTCAAAAACGTGTCTTTGTACCTATGTAACGGAATCTTTGAACACGATTTTCACCCACTTACAAACATTGGATCGACTTGAAACTTTGTATAATTGTAAAGGACCAATGACAATATAATAAGTTCATTTTGTTTCTAAAATCATGGCCAGAATCATCACGAAATTCAAAAACGTGTCTTTGTACCTATGTAACGGAATCTTTGAACACGATTTTCACCCACTTACAAACATTGGATCGACTTGAAACTTTGTATAATTGTAAAGGACCAATGACAATATAATAAGTTCATTTTGTTTTCTAAAATCATGGCCAGAATCATCAGAAAATCAAAAATGTTTCTGTGTAAATATGTAACGGAATATTTCAACACGATTTTCACCCACTTAAAAACATTGGATCGACTTGAAACTATGTATACTTGTAAAGGACCAATGACAATACAATAATTTCATATAGGTGTTCTGAAATCCTGGATAGAATAATCAGAAAATAAAAAAAAATAAAAGCCGGTATAATAGGTTGCAGACTTATCAACTTTTTGGTCAATCGTTATAAGGACTCAGTTAGTAGAGCGGTATATTGTAGTGGTATATAATTTCAGTAATCTATAGGTTGCTGGTTCAAATCCGGCCCGGAGGATTTTTTAAAAGAGTATTACTTTCAGCTCATAATATCGAATTTAAAGATATTTACATTTTTATCTTTATTCTGTAAAATATTAATACTAAAAAATAAAAAATAAATAATAGTTTGAAAAACTAAAACAACACTCTTTATTAGAAAACCGAACTAAAAAATGAAAAATAATTTTAATTTCCAACACGCTTGGGATAAAATTAATGTAGTCAACAGAATAATCGTCTCCAACACATATAGAATAAAACTGTAGTTATCTACAAAAAAAATAATTTTACCATCAACAGCGTGGGGTGCTCTATATCAATTAATATATTTGATAATAAACAGATATTGGTGAAAGTAAAGTCTCTAAGAAGAAAATGTAAAAACCATAAAAAGCATCCCACGCTTTTGATGGTAAAATTATTTCTTTTAGATGACTATAGTTTTATTCTAAATGTGTAGGAGATGATTTTCTTGACAGCTTTAATTTTATCCCAAGCGTGTTGGGAATTAAAATTATTTTTCATTTTTAGTCCGGTTTTCTAATAAAGCATGGTGTTTTAGTTTTTTTTAAACTATTATTTTTTTTATTCTCAAAACAATATCCAACCACACTAATCTGCGGAATTCCACAATAGCTACTATGTCTAATGAATTGAACATTCCATATAACTTGAGGTTTTAATTTCCCATACTCTATTCTCATACATGGCTCAATAGATCTTTCTTAAAATCTTTCGCTCCAATTTCGTAGGAGTCCTATTTTACTGCTCGAAGACCATGTTCCAGATCAATATAATACGAAAAGATGTATTACCGTCTTATAAAGTTGAATCTTGAGGCGCTATGAAATACGTATTTTCCTTTATATGTTTTGAAATGTCACGCAAGAGTTAGACGCTCGCCTCTTATCCCAGGAGTCCAGAAATCTAGTCACTGGCACACTGTGTGGGTGTCTCGTGGTGCATGAAACATGGCTCGGGCAGTTATTTCTCGGGGTTTCACCTGCTTTTCCTTGCTACAAATTTCATTCCAACATTTCTTCACAATCCTCTCATCCATTTCTTTTCATTTCACAGACATTTACATATAAGGGTATAAGGGCTTCATCCCGTCTCATTCCTCGACACGACCCTGAGATGGACACGAATTGGAATGCATATCGGAAATAGGAATTATTTGTAACATTTATTCTTGATATTATTTACATTTCCATCTCATTTAGATTATTTAGTTCTGTACCCAAATATTTAAAACAATTACCCTTAACATATTTTTGTCAATTTATAATATTCTTTTCATCATGTATTAGAATTTATATATTAGTATTCATATTTTTTCTCTATTTACTTGTAGTCCAATTTTACTAGCTACTTCACACATGATATTATCTGTTTCAATTTCATACATTTTTTACTTTAGTTACATTGCAATATTGACGGCGATTTAATTTCCCTCCGTGTGAACAGGCCCATAATGAAAATATGTTTAAAAATACTATTTGTCACTATGGCATGTTCACACGTCTGAAAACTTTTAGCAGCTTCACATATCAAAATATTATCACTCGTGAAATTCAACTGCGAAAAATAGATGTCATTTTCTTCTTCTTTCTTTCGTGGTTTAGGCCGAATGCCCTGTTCTTGGTTCATTACATCTCTGTCCTGGTTGTCCAGCATCTCATCATCCTCTTGGTTTATGTGACAAAATTATATTTCATATTGTGCTAAAGTACATTGTTTCCAAACTATCCTTCCATTTAAGTCTGCATTCTTCTATTTTCTTTATTAATTTCAAATGAATTTAATTTATTTCTAATTACTTCAGTTTTTATTTCGTAGCTTTAAAACGTTTGTTTAACTTATAAAATTGCTGTAGAATTCCATTTGGACAACATCTAATTCAGTTTATTATAATAGAATATGTCCACCGCTGTGGTCTCGAGGTAGCGTGCTGCCTTGTCACGCAGCGGGCCCGGGTTCGATCCCCGGTCGGGGCAGTTTTTCTGGGTGAGGTTCTTATCGGGGTTTTCCTCACCTGTAAGACAAATTTCAGGTAAACTTTAAGGCCCAAACGGTCCCCGAAATCATATGGCCATCATCCTTATCATTATCATCCTTACCATTATCATCATCATCCTTCACCGGTGTGGAAAGCAACGGGAAGCTACCACACCTACACAATTCCCTAGTAAAGCTGCAAGCATAGCATGAAAATGCTATGATTGCACTAAAGGACCTTCCTTCGGGCAGAATTACTATGGATTGATAATAGAATATATCGGGTTTCGTTCTAAAACATAAAAGTTTTCCACCTCTGAGGTATTTTAAAATAGTTTCGTCTCCGTTGAACCCCTACATATAATAGTTCCAGAGAGTATTGTATAGCCAATAAAGTCCGTATTTACCCGAAAACTTGTACTTGCAAATTTTCATATCAATTGCCCAAATACTTTTCGTGTTTGCGAGCAAACATACGCTTTGTGAATTTCTATATATAAAGATAAAATGAGCTTTTCTATTTTGCATTGTATTTGATCTTCAATGTTTACCATTGTTTAAGGTTATATTATAGATTAACTATCTCAAAATTAAATACTGAACAATTAACTTAATCTTACATCGGTATTTTTATCCGTTGGGTATTGAGTGAGGAAAATTCAAGTTTATGGTTTACTCGTAGGGAGGTGCTTAATTACTTACTCACTGGCACTATCGAACCCGTAGGTTCATGGCCGCACGGACATAAGCTCTCCATACATCCCTATCCTGAGCTAATGCTTTCCAATCATTCCCTGTATAATCTACTTCCCTCAAATCATAGTTAATGTTGTTCTCCCACCTCATTCTTGGTCTACCAACTGGCCGTTTTCCTTCTGGCTTTCCTACAAGAAGTTTCCATGCACGTCTTTCATTCCCCATACGCGCAACATGTCCTTCCCATCGCAGTCTACGGGACTTAACTGTCCTTATTATATCTGGCTTCCTATAAAGACCATGTAGTTCATTGTTATGTAGTCTTCTCCATTCACCTGTCTGTTCATCTCTCTTTGGTCCAAAAATTTTCCTAAGAACTTTATTCTCAAATACTCGTAATCTCCTTTCCTCCCTTAAAGTAAGAGTCCATGTTTCGCCACCCATATAATATAACTGGGTAGAATAATAGTTTTATATATTTTCAGCTTAACATTTTTTGAAAGGAGTTGGGACATCAAAAGTCTCTGCAATGCATAATAGCATGCATTTCCAGAATTGAGCCTATGTTTTTCTTTTTTGTGCATCTCATTCCTATTTGTGATTATTGTTCCTAGGTATTTGAATTCAGCCAATTCCTCAAAATTTCCCTCATTTTTCATTAGCTGTCCATTTCCATTATATAATGTATTTCTACGTGTGACCATATATTTAGTTTTACTGATATTTACTTCCAGTCCTAATTTCTTAGTGTTACTCAATAGTGTGTGCGTGTTGGCCTTTAGTATCTCCTCGCTATCGGCCAGTAGTACTACATCATCAGCATAAACTAACAGCTTATTAATACCATTCAGTTGTAGGCCTTCCTCATTCTCTAAAGATTTAATGGCATGCTCTAGTACAAAATTAAATAGTAGAGGAGATAGTGCATCACCTTGCTTCAACCCATTCTGGATTTCAAAAGTGTCTGAAAACTGTTTGCCTACACGCACCCTACTCGTTGAGCCATTTCGTAGGGAGGTGCTTGAATCTTTATTTCCTTTATCTTAAAGGTGAATGAAACATTAAAGAACCTGATCATGAAAAAGCATTTCTGATACATATTTCCGTGGTTAAGTATATATGGATGGCTTCACGTTGAATCATGCTCCCACATTAAACATTAGCTATTTCCCGACGAGCGCTGTTACGCTTAAATAAATGAAATCTATCATTGTGTTTGTTTTATATGCAAAAAGAAAATTAATTATAAATGTACATCGTAATTAATTCAGATGTCCCGTGCTGATTTACTGGCGTTGCCCGGGAACTTAATTTTCCCCATCTTCATCACATCAATTAGTTGAAAGACAAAAATTGTTATTGTAATTTATTCGTAAAAGATAGGTATATTCTTTCGCGGATTTTTTTGTAAACTATTAGAGATATTTAATTACGTGTGCATTAATTTGGTATTTTTTAGGGTTTAGGCAGCGTATGCCATTTATACGTCCTAAAAGCTACAATTTTAACTCACCAATGCTCTCCGCCAATTTTTTTTATCTCTTGCCATATAGTACGTATGGTAACATGTTGTATTCATTAATTGAAACAGAAACATTCTCTAAATTGTTGTAAAACCCCCATTCAATTCGGGCAAATAGTTTTTGAGTCCATAAAGGACAGACCAACCAGCAGATAAAGAAATAAATCAGACACACCACAAATGCACAACACACACAGGACATACAACAAACAGAATATATATATATAAGATATATAATATATTATCTGTGTGTATATGTATATATGTATATATACATACATACTAGATAGATAGATAGATAGATGTAGATGATTCTAACTGCATAGCTAATTTAGGAAAGCGAGATTTGTCCACTCCTGTCTATTCAATGCCTTACTTCTCCAAATCTTATCACTCAATAATCCCAAATCCTCTCTCTTCATAAATCCGTGGTAACCTTGGTCTCCCTGTAATTCTCCAACCTTCTGTTTTCTCATAAAAAATCTTATTACTATCCTTGTATTTTTTATTCTCAAAATAATATTCAACCACACTAATTACGCACTTCCACAGCAGCTAGTATATCTAATGAATTGAACATTCTATATAACTTGTGGTTTCAGTTTTCCATACCCAGTTTTCATAAATTGCTCAATAGATCCTTCTTAAAATCTCCCGCTCTCAATTTCGAAGAAGTCCTTCTAATTTACTGGTCCAAGACCATGATTCAGATCCATATAATACGATAGGATTTATTACCGTCTTATTAAGTTCAATCTTAAGGCGCTGTGAAATATATATTTTCCTTAATATGTTTTGAATTGATGCGCAAGCTGTTAGACGCTCACCTCTCACCCCAGGAGTCCCGAAATCGAGTCTCTGTCACTGCATATGAAACTCATGGTGCACGAAACGGAGCTAGGGCAGGTTTTTCTCAGGGTTTCACCTGTTTTTCCACGATAAAAATTCATTCCAATATTTATTCACAATCCTCTCATCCGTTTTCTTTCATTTCATTCGTCGGCCTGTGTGACCTGTGTCAGGAGTGGTCAGCCGTCAACATTGTATTTCAGAGACCTTTATAATTACGAGTAAAAATACTTCATCTCGTCTCATTCCTCGACACGACCGCGAGTTGGACGCGAATTGAGGATATTTCTTTATTTATTTTACGTTTTGGAATGCATATCGGTAATAGGAATTATTTGCAACATTTATTCTTGGTATTATTTTAATTTCTGTCTCATTTAGATTATTTACTTGTGCACCCAAATATTAAAAACAATTAACCGTATCATATTTCGGTTCATTTGTAAAATTATTTTCATTTTGTGTTAGAAATTATATATTATTATTCATATGTTTTCTGTATTTACTTGTAGTCCAATTTTACTAGCTACTTCACACATGATATTATCTGTTTCAATTTCATACATTTTTTACTTTAGTTACATTGCAATATTGACGGCGATTTAATTTCCCTCCGTGTGAACAGGCCCATAATGAAAATATGTTTAAAAATACTATTTGTCACTATGGCATGTTCACACGTCTGAAAACTTTTAGCAGCTGCACATATCAAAATATTATCACTCGTTGTGAAATTCAACTGTGTAAAATATATATCAATTTCTTCATTCTTCCTTTTCATGATTTAGGCCGAATGCCGTGTTCTGGGTTCATTACATCTCTCTCCTGGTCGTCCAGCATCTCATCATGCCTCTTGGTTTATGTGAACAGAATTATTTTTCATATTCTGCTAGAGTACATTGTTTCCAAATTATCCTTCCATTTAAGTCTGCATTCTTCTATTTTCTTTATTTATTTCAAATGAATTTAATTTATTTCTAATTACTTCAGTTTTTATTTCGTAGCTTCGAAAGGTTTGTTTAACTTATAAAATTGCTGTAGAATTCCATTTGGACAATATCTAATTCAGTTTATTATAATAGAATATATCGAGTTTCGTTCTAAAACATAAAAGTTTTCCACCACTAGAGGTATTTTAAAATATTTTCGTTTCCGTTGAACCCCTACATCTAATAGTTCCAGAGAGTATTGTATAGCCGCTAAACACCGTATTTACCCGAAAACCTGTACTTGCAAATTTTCATATCAATTGTCCAAATACTTTTCGTGTTTGCGAGCACAAACATACGCTGTGTGAATTTCTATATATAAAGATAAAATGAGCTTTTCTGTTTTGCATTGTATTTGATCTTCAATGTTTACCATTGTTTAAGGTTATATTATAGATTAACTATCTCAAAATTTAAATATCGAATAATTAAATTAATTTTACTTCTGTATTTTTAGCCGTTGGGTATTGAGTGAGGAAAATTCAAGATTATGGCTTACTTGTAGGGAGGTGTTTGAATCTTTATTTCCTTTATCTTAGAGGTAAATCAAACAGTAAAGAACCTGACCTATTTTAATTTCTGTCTCATTTAGATTATTTACTTGTGCACCCAAATATTAAAAACAATTAACCTATCATATTTCGGTTCATTTGTAATACTATTTTCATTTTGTGTTAGAAATTATATATTATTATTCATATGTTTTCTGTATTTACTTGTAGTCCAATTTTACTAGCTACTTCACACATGATATTATCTGTTTCAATTTCATACATTTTTTACTTTAGTTACATTGCAATATTGACGGCGATTTAATTTCCCTCCGTGTGAACAGGCCCATAATGAAAATATGTTCAAAAATACTATTTGTCACTATGGCATGTTCACACGTCTGAAAACTTTTAGCATCGTCACATATCTAAATATATTATCACTCGTGAAATTCAACTGCGAAAAATATATATCATTTTCTTCATCTTCCTTTCATGGTTTAGGCCGAATGCCCTGTTCTGAGTTCATTACATCTCTGTCCTGGTCGTCCAGCATCTCATCATCCTCTTGGTTTATAAATAAAAATTATTTTTCATATTCTACTAGAGTGGATTGTTTCCGAACTATTCTTGCATTTATGTCTATGTTCTTCTATTTTCTTTATTTATTTCAAATCAATTTATTTCTATTTTCTTAAATTTTTATTTCGTAGCTGTAAAACGTTTAACTTATAAAATTGCTGTAGAATTCAATGAAACACTGAGGCCAATTTGTTAAATCGTGTTCAAAGTGAATGCAATTGAATGGAGATGGTTATAAACGATATTAGTCTATCATGCAAGAAAATAATTTCGTAGTGTCACTTCCCTATCTCTGTAAAGAAATTAAATACCTTCACTTTATCTTTAAATAACGAATATAAGCCAACGGCGTGCGATATTACGCCTAAATTAATTAAATACGTTTCCGATTTCTAGTAGAACAAGTTAAAAGAATTACGAGTTAATTTAATTATGGTATATTGCGACGAAACAAAATATGAGGGTTACTACAGTTTTTTTTCATAATTTTGGATTTCATGTAAACCCCCAATTCTAATTACCGGATTTCGCTAATTTTTGGATAATATCTAATTCAATTTATTTTAATGGTATATACTGAGTTTCGTTGTGAAATCAAAGATTGCCAACACTAGAGGTATTTTTAATTTTTCGTTACCGTTGAACCCCTACATCTAATAGTTTTAGAGAGTAATGTATTGCCACTAAACACTGTACATACCTGAAAACATGTACTTACAAACGTCGAGGAACTAGTTTTCGTGTTTTGCGAGCACAGACTTACGCTGTCTGAATTTTTATACATAAAGAAAAAAAATTGTGTTTTGCATTGTGTTTGATCTTCAATATTCACCATTCTTGTAAGATTATATTATTGATTATTATCTCAAAATTTAAACACTGAATAATTAGCATAAAGTGACTTGGGTATTTTTAGCCATTGGGCATTGAGTGAGGAAAGTTCAAGATTATATCATACTCGTAGGGAGGTGTCTAAATGGTTAATGACACATTATAGAACCTGATCACATAAAAGCATTTCTCATACATATTTTCACGGATAAGCAAGTATGGCTGGTTTCACGTTTAATCATTCTCCTATGTTAAACACTAGCTACTGAAAGCCGTTAGCATCTACGCCTAAATTTATTAAATATGTTATTATGTTTTGTTTTATACGTAAAATGAAGATATTAATTATAAGTACCGGTATGTATCGTAATTAATTTGGATTCCCTGTGCTGATTTACTGGCGTTGCTCGGGAACTTAATTTTTCCGACCTTCTTCACATCAATTGGCTGAAAGACAAAAATTTTTATTGTAATTTATTCGTAAAAGATAGACGTAATCTTTCGTGGACTTTTATTTTTGTAGAACATTAGAGATATTTAATTCTGTGTATATTAATTTGTTATTATTTAGGAATTAGGCAGCTTATGCCACTTAAGCTAACTAAAAACTAAAATTTTAACTCGCCGAAGCTCTTCTCTTTTTTTATCTCTTGCGATATAGTACGTACGGTAATATTTCGTATACATTAATTGAAACAGAAAAATTCTCTAAATGAGTGTTTAACCCCCATTCATTTCGGTCAAATGGATTTTGAGTCCATAAAGTACAGACCGACAAACAGATAAACAAATAAACAGACACACACACACACACACACACACACATGGACATAGAAAAAAAGAATATATATATATATATATATATATATGTGTGTATATGTATATATGTATATAAACATACATACTCGTATATAGATAGATATATATAGATGATACTGCATATCTAATTTAGGAAAGCGAGATGGGTCCACTCTTGTCTATTCAATGCCTGAATTCTCCACATCTCTCAACTCCTCCACATCATCATGAATCCATCGTGACCTTCCTCTCCCTCTAATTCTCATTCCTACTGTTTTCTCATCAAAAATCTTTTTTACAATCCTTGTATTTTTCATTCTCAAAACAATATCCAACCACACTAATCTACGCACTTCCACAGTAGCTACTATATCTAATGAACTGAACATTCTATATAACTTGTGGTTTCAGTTTTCCATACCCAGTTTTCATAAATTGCTCAATAGATCCTTCTTAAAATCTCCCGCTCTCAATTTCGAAGAAGTCCTTCTAATTTACTGCCCGTAGATCATGATTCAGAACCATATAATATGATAAGATTTATTACCGTCTTATAAAGTTGAATCATAAGGCGCTCTGAAATACATATTTTCCTTAATATGTTTTGAAATGTCACGCAAGCGGTTAGACGCTCGCCTCTCATCCCAGGAGTCCAGAAATCTAGTCACTGTCACACCGTGTGGGTATCTCGTGGTGCACGAAACATAGCTCGGCCAGTTCTTTCTCTGGGTTTCACCTGCTTTTCCTTGCTACAAATTTCATTCCAACATTTCTTCACAATCCTCTCATCCATTTATTTTCATTTCATTCATCGGCCTGTGTGACCTGCGTCAGGAGTGGTCAGCCGTCAACATTGTATTTCACAGACCTTTATATATAAGAGTATATGGGCTTCATCTCGTCTCATTCCTCGACACGACCCTGAGTTGGACACGAATTGAGGATATTTATTTATCTTACGTTTTGGAATGCATATCGGTAATAGGAATTATTTGTAAAATTTATTCTTGATATTATTTACATTTCCATCTCATTTTGATTATTTTGTTCTGTACCCAAATGTTTAAAACAATTAACATTATCATATTTTTGCCCATTTATAATATTCTTTTCATCATGTGTTAGAATTTATATATTATTATTCATATTTTTTCTCTATTTACTTGTAGACCAATTTTACTAGCTACATCACACATGCTATTATCTGTTTCAATGTCACATTACAATATTGTAGGCGATTTGATTTCCCTCCGTGTGAACAGGCACATGATAAAAATAGGTTTAAAGATATATTTTTCACCATGGCATGTTCACACGTCTGAAAACTTTTAGCAGCTTCACATATCAAAATATTATCACTCGTTGTGAAATTCAACTGCGAAAAATGTAATTTTATTCTTCTTCTTTTTTCATGGTTTTGGCCGAATTTCCTGTCCTGGATTCGTTACATCAATGCCCTTGTCGTCCAGCATCTCACCATCCTGCTGATTTATACGACAAAATTATTTCTTGTATTCTGCGAGTGTCTATTCTTTCAAATTATCCTTCCATTCATGTCTTAATCCTCCTATTTCCTTCATTTATATCAAATTAATTTATTTATTTCTAATTTCTTAAATGTTTATTTAGTAGCTTCAAAACGTTTGTTTAACTTATAAAGTTGATTTAGAATTCAATGATACACTGAGGTCAAAGTAAATGCAATTGTAGGGGATGGTTAAAAAAGATATTAGTCCAGCATTCGAGAAAATAATTTCGTAGTGTCACTTCCCTATATCTATAAAAAATTAATTACCTTCACTTTATCTGTAAATAATGAATATACGGCGTGCGCTACAGCGCCTTAATTAATTAAATACATTTCCCATTTCTAGTTGAACAAGTCAAAAGAATTACGAGTTAATTTAATTATATGATATACATTGCGACCAAACAAAATATGACGATTGCTACAGTTTTTTATAATTTTGCATTTCATGTAAAACTCCAATTCTGATTACTGGATTTCTCTAATTTTTGGATAATATCTAATTCAGTTTATTTTAATAGAATATATTGAGTGTCGTTGTGAAACATAAAAGTTTGCCACCACTACAAGGTAATATTATATTTTCGTTTCCGTTGTACCCCTACATCTAATAGTTTAGGGAGTAAATTAAGGGGCAAAATTATGGCTATTAAGTATTGGTTGGACATAATAAACGGGAAGTATTGGTTGGACATAATAAACGGGAATCAGGACTCGCTTAGGGCAGAGTGTTACAATGAACAGAAAAGGCAGTGTGTTTCGGGAGATTGGGTAATCGGTGTAGAAAGGGGATTGAAGGGCATAGGGATGGGTTGGGTATGGGAGAGGAGTACGCGGAATAATAGAAATGTTTGGAGGACAGTTAAGAAGAGACTAATCGATATAGACAGACAGTATATAGAAGCAGAGTGTAGCCAGAAAATATCGCTCACCCTGCAGACGGAACTGAAACTTTCGTGGGGAAGGGAGAAATATATTGACTCTTTGGATGGGGATGATAAAAGTGCTATTGCATGGTTTCATTTGGGGGATGGATGGCCCATAATTTAACAAATAAGGAAGGCATTAAACTATGCCCACTATGCGATGACCATGAAAACTGGCAGCATATTATAGCATTCTGTAGAGAGACAGAACAACTTAGATTACAGATGCTGCCGGAGAGATTTCTCAGGTCGGATCGAGGGAGAGTGGCGTGTTGGGATCTTTTAGGACGGATCGAGAGTGAATCAAAAACATGCAAATTTTTGGGTACAGTAAGAAAATTGAGATATAACAAAATTGTAGCTTAAGGATATATGTATTAACAATAAGAAGAATCTCAATATGGTCTTTGTTTCGATCTTTAATCATGTTATATAATAAGTAGGTCTGATAAGTTGAATAGTCTGATAGTGCACTTAATGTCTGCAGGGCGGGGGGAGGGGGGGTATGAGCGTGCGGTTGTGTATATGTGTGGGGGGTGTGTGGGTGTATGTGTGTGTGCTTTTTTTTTTCCTAATTTGTTTTCTAGCATTTTTTTTTAATATCAATGTACGGAATGTGGATGAATGTAGATATGTATTATTTTGATTTAGTGCAGACATAGATTTTACTTATATGTAGCCTGTTATTGTTTTTTGATACAGGTGTATTTGTAGGTATTTGTTTATATTATTAGTTTTATTTTTTTATTCATGGAAAAATAATGCACGTACGGCCAAGCAGGCCCGTGCGCAATGTAAATGCATATGTATTTTCTTTAATCTGAAAAAGGCAATAAATTCCATATTCACTTATTGCCACTAAACGCTCTACCTACCTCAAAACCTGTACTTACAAATTTTCATATCATTGGACGAACTACTTTTAGTGTTTTGCGAGCTCAAACATACGCTGTATGAATTTTTATACATAAAGATAAAATGAGCTTTTCTGTTTTGCATTGTGTTTGATCTTCAATATTTACCATTCTTGTAAGATTATATTATAGATTAACTATCTCAAAATTTAAATACTGAACAATTAGCATAATGTGACTTGGGTATTTTTAGCCGTTGGGTATTGAGTGAGGAAAATTCAAGATTACGGCTTACTTATAGGGAGGTGTTTGAATCTTTATTTCCTTTATCTCAAAGGTAAATTACACATTAAAGAACCTGATCATGAAAAAGCATTTCTAAAGCAAAAAGCATTTCTTATACATGTTTTCATGGTTAAGCAAGTATGGCTGATTTCGCGTTGAATCATGCCCCTGTATTAAACACTAGCTACTGCCCGCCGTGCGCTTCTATGCCTAAATAAATGAAATATGTTTTTGTTTTATATGTAAAAAGAGGATTATTTATAAATGTATCTTGTAATTAATTCATATGTCCTGTGCTGATTTATGGCGTTGCCCGGGAACTAATTTTTTCCGATCTTCTTCACATCAATTGGATGAAAGACAAAAATTGTTATTGCAATTTATTCTTAAAAGATAGACGTATTCTTTGGAGGACTTTTTTTGTAAAACCGTAGAAATATTTAATTCTGTGTACATTAATTTCGTATTATTTAGGATTTAGGCAGCGTATGCCACTTAAACTCCCTAAAAGCTACATTTTTTTACTCAACGAAATATCCCCTTATTTTTATCTCTTGCCATATAGTCCGTAGGGCAATATGTTGTATACATTAATTGAAACTGAAAAATTCTCTAAATGATTGTTTAACCCGCATTCAATTCGGTCAAATAGTTTTGAGTCCATAAAGGACAGACCGATGGACAGATAAACAAACATACACATAGAGGTAGGCTATATAAATGGATGTCCACCGCTGTGGTCTCGAGATAGCGTGCTGCCTTGTCACGCAGCGGGCCCGTGCTCGATCCCAGGTCGGGACTGTTTTTTTGTGGTGAGGTCTTATCGGGGTTTTTCCTAACCTGTAAGAAAAAGTCAGGAAAACTTTAAGGCCCAAACGGTCCCCGAAATCATATGGCCATCATCAATATCATCATCACCATCCTTCACCGGTGTGGAAAGCAACGGGAAGCTACCACACCTACAATTCCCTAGTAAAGCTGCAAGCATAGCACGGAAATGCTATGATTGCAGTGAAACACCTGCCTTCCGGCAGAATTACTATGGATGGATGGGATATAACTTGTGGTTTTAATTTTCCATACTCAAATTTCATACATTGGTCAATAGATCTTACTTAAAATCTTCCGCTCCCAATTTATATTCAATCTCCGTCGTTATGACCACGTGTCTCCTTCATTTCAGGCCTTATCATGGCTACGCCTAAATGACAGAAGAACTTTACATTCACATACCTTACTATTCCAAATTCTGCACACATATTTACCAACTTATTTAACAACACGTTTTCAAACTTTATCGGCTCATCACAATTTAGGAACAAGATCTCAAGACTCTTCTTTACTTTTGTTACCACAACACAGGACCTGTCTATACTCTGAATCTTACACAATATCTATGGCTAGAGCATGGAACTCACTTCCCAGTCATGTCAGGGACTGTCAATCGCTATCACCAAATTAACTGATGTCTTAAGTTCGACAAAATGAAAACATTGACTGCATAACTATATAGAGCATTCCATTAATAATCATCTAGGAAGCTACTTACTTTATTTTATATCATTTTAATTTTATTATATTCCATGTTTTTGTTAGTATTAGCTAGTATTAGATCACATCATCATTGTATTTTGTTTAGTCTGTATTTTAATAATATCTTAAAATTGTAATATGTGTGTAATTATTGTACAATTTTACTATTCGCTGGTTGAGTGGAAGAGAAGGCCTTATGGCCTTAACTCTGCCAGCTAAAATAAAGCTTTATTATTATTATTATTATTATTATTATTATTATATTATTATTGTTATTATCCGGCTTTTCTTCTGCTGAAGTTTATGAGTAAGTTATTTTTTACTAGTAGAGGTTACCAGCCTCTAGCCAAATCCCTCTTCCTGGAGGGCAGGGAACTGGAATTTCGGAGTGTTCGTCTCCTAGAGAAGTTGCCTTCACTACGCCTTTGGGGACTTCTCTTCTCCCCACGTAACCCTGTGGACGGGGCCCTACCCACGTACTACCCACTGGGCGAGTGGGACCTGGAGCTCACAAAAGGGCAGGGGCGCCTACTCCCTGGAGTGGACCTCTATCAAGGGTTCCACTCTGTTACCCTCATTATTATTATTATTATTATTAATTATTATTATTATTATTTATTATTATTATTATTATTATTATTATTATTATTATTATTATTATTATTATTATTATTATTATTATTATTATTATTATTATTATTATATTATTATTATTATTATTATTATTATTATTATTATTATTTCGGAGACCTTCTAATTTACTGGTCCAAGACCATGATTCAGATCCATATAATACGATAGGATTTATTACCGTCTTATGAAGCTGAATGTTAAGGCACTCTGAATACATATTTTCCTTAATATGTTTTGAATTGTGGCGCATGCGGTTAGACGCTCACATCTCAACCCAGGGGTCCCGAAATCGAGTCTTTATCACGCCATATGTGACTCGTGGTACGAAATGGAGCTCGGGCAGGTTTTTTTCGGGGTTTCACCTGTTTTTTTTTCTTCAAATTTCATTCCAACATTTCTTCACAATCCTCTCATCCATTTCTTTTCATTTCAATCATCGGCCTGTGTGACCTGTCTCAGGAGTGGTCGGCTGTCACTATTGTATTTCACAGACCTTTATAAGTACGAGTATAAGGGCTTCATCTCGTCTCAGTCCTCGACACGACCCTGAGTTGGACACTAATTGAGGATATTTATTTAGTTTACGTTTTGCAATGCATATCGGTTATAGGAATTGTTTGCAGCATTTATTCTTGACATTATTTACATTTCTATCTCATTTAGATAAATTACTTGTGTACCCAAACATTTAAAACAGTTAACCTTATATTTTTGTCAATTTATATTTTTTTTTTCTTTTTGTGTTATAATGTATATATTATTATTCATATTTTTTCTGTATTTACTTGTAGGCAAATTTTACTAGTTACTTCACCCGTGTTATTATTATGTTCAATATCACACGTTTTTACTTTAGTTTGCAATATAATATTCATGGGAAATTAATTTCCCTCCATGTGAACAAGGCAGAGTGAAAATAGGTTTAAAAATACTATTTTTCACTCTGGCATGTTCAGACGTCTGAAAAATTTTATCAGAGTCACATATGAAAATATCATCACTCGTTGTGAAATTCAACTGTGAAAAATGTCATTTTCTTCTTCTTCCTTTCATGGTTTAGGCCGAATGCCCTGTTCTGGGTTCATTACATCTCTGTCCTGGTCGTCCAGCATCTCACCATCCTCTTGGTTTATACGACAAAATGGTTTTGATATTCTGCTAGTGTCTATTCTTTGCTAATTATCCTTGCATCTATGTCTAAATTCTACTATTTTCTTTATTTACTTTAAATTAATTAAATTTATTACTAATTTCTTAATTTTTTATTTCGTAGCTTTAAAACGTATGTTTAACTTATAAAATAGCTGTAGAATTCAATGAAACACTGAGGTAAATTTGTCAAATCGTGAACAAAGTGAATGCATTTAAAGGGGATGGTTAAAAAACGTTATTTAGTCCATCATTCAAGAAAATAATGTCATAGTGTCACATCCCTATATCTATAAAAGTTAATAGCCTTCACTCTGTCTGCAAATAAAGAATATACGACGTGCGTTACTACGCCTAAATTAATTGAATACGTTTACCATTTCTAGTTGAGCAAGTTAAAAGAATTACGAGTTAATTTAATTATATATATTGCGACGAAACGAAATATGACGGTTGCTACAGTTTTTTTAATAATTTTGTATTTCATGTTAAACCCCAATTCTGATTACTGGATTTCTGTAATTTTTGGGACAATAACTAAATCAGCTTATTTTAATAGACTATATTGAGTGTCGTTGTGAAACATAAAAGTTTGCCAACACTAGAAAAAATTATTTTAATTTATTCGTAAAATATTGACATATTCTTTGGCGGACTTTTTTGTAGATCAGTAGAGGTATTTAATTCTGTGCACATTAATTTGGTATTATTTAGGGTTTAGGCAGCGTATGCCATTTAAACTCCCTAAAAGCTACATTTTTTACTCACTCAAACACCCCCTTCTTTTATCTCCTGCCATATAGTACGTAGGGTAATAGGCCTATGTCGTATACATTAACTGAAACTGAAAAATTCCCTAAATGATTGTTTAACCCGCATTCAATTCGGTCAGATAGTTTTGAGTCCATGAGGGACACACCGACGGACAGATAAACAGACACCCACACACACATACACATAGAGGCAGGCTATATAGGCCTATATAAATATATGGATGTTCACCGCTGTGGTCTCGAGGTAGCGTGCTGCCTTCTCACGCAGCGGGCCCGGGCTCGATCCCCGGTCGGGACTGTTTTTTTGGGTGAGGTTTTTATCGGGGTTTTTCCTAACCTGTAAGAAAAATGTCAGGAAAACTTTAAGGCCTAAACGGTCCCCGAAATCATATGGTCATCATCATCATCCTTATCATTATCATCCTTCAACGGTGTGGAAAGAAACGGGAAGCTATCACACCTACAACTCCCTAGTAAAGCTGCAAAGCATAGGAAGAAAATGCTATGATTGCAGTGAAATACCTGCTCTCGGGCAGAATTATTATGGATGGATGGATATGTATGGATAGATATAGATATAGATGATTCTTACTGCATAGCTAATTTACGAAAGCGAGATGGTTCCACTCTTGTCTATCCAATGCCTTACTTCTGCACCTCTTAACTCCCAACAATCTCAAATCCTCCTCCTCATTATGAATCCATGGTAACCTTGGTCTCTCTCTAATTCTCCTTCCTTGTGTTTTATCATCAAAAATATTTTTGACAATCCTTATAATTTTCATTCTGAAAACAGTATCCAACCACTCTAATCACGACTGCCAAAATAGCTACTATATCTAATGAATTTCACATTCTATATAACCTGTGGTTTTAATTTTCCACACTCAGTTTTCATACATTGCCTAATAGATCTTTCTTAAAATCTTCCGCTCCCAATTTCGGAAAGGTCTTTCTATTCTACTGGTCGAAGACCATGATTCAGATCCATATAATACGAAAGGATTTATTATCGTCTTATAAAGTTGAATCTTAAAGGCGCTCTGAAATACATATTTTCCTTAATATGTTTTGAAATGTTGCGCAAGCTGTTTGACACTCACCTCTCACCCCAGGTGTCCCGAAATCGAGTCTCTGTCACTCCATATGTGTCTCGTGGTGCACGAAACGAAACTCGGGCAGGTTTTTCACGGGGTTTCACCTACCTTTCCTTACTACAAATTTCATTCCAACATTTCTTGACAATCCTCTCATCTATTCACCGGGCTGTGTGACCTACCTCAGGAGTGGTCGGCCGTCACCTTTGTATTTCCCTGACCTTTATATATACGAGTATAACGGCTTCATCTCGTCTCATTCCTCGACACGACCGTGAGCTTGACACGAATTGAGGATATTTATTTATTTTACGTTTCGGAATGCATATCGGTAATACGAATTTTTACAACATTTGATCTTGGAATTATTTACATTTATATTTCATGTAGATTATTTACTTGTGCGCCCGAATATGTAAAACAATTAACCTTGTCATTTTTGTCCATTTATAGTATTATTTTCATTTTGTGTTAGAAATTATATATTATTATTCATATTTTTTCTCTATTTACTTGTTGGCCAATTTTACGAGCAACTTCACACACGTTATTATCTGTTTCAATGTAACACTTTTTTTACCTTTAGTTACACACAGTTATTGATGTGCGATTTAGTTTCCCTCCGTGTGAACTGGCACATTGTGAAAATAGGGTTTAAAAGTACTATTTGTCACTATGGCATGTTCACACGTCTGGAAAACTATTAGCAGCTCTCACATATCAAAATATTATCACTCGTTGTGAAATTCAACTGCGAAAAATAGATGTCATTTTATTCTTTCTTCTTCACCTTTTTTCATGGTTTTGGCCGAATTTTCTGTTCTGGGTTCATTACATTCTTCTGTCCTGGTCGTCCAAGAATCTCACCATCCTCTTAGTTTATACGACAAATTTTTTTCTGGTGTTCTGCGAAGTGTCTATTCTTTTCTAATATCCTTCCATTCATGTCTTAATTCTCCTATTTCCTTAATTTATTTCAAATGAATTTAATTTATTTCTAATTTCTTAAATGTTTATTTAGTAGCTTTAATTTATAAAATTGCTGTAGAATTCAATGAAACACTGAGGTAAATTTGCTAAATCGTGATCAAAGTGAATGCAATTGAAGGGGATGGTTAAAAAATGATATTTAGTCCATCATTCAAGAAAATAATGTCATAGTGTCACTTCCCTATATCTATAAAAATTAATAGCCTTCACTTTGTCTGTAAATAATGAATATAAGGCGTGCGTTACTTCGCCTAAATTCATTGAATACGTTTCCTATTTCTAGTGGAACAAGTTAAAAGAATTAGGAGTTAATTTAATTATGGGACATTCCATATGAAATCGGCAAAAAAAATTGTGAAAATTGAACTCACATTTTTAAAAGTTTACCTTTCTCATACAGTGAAACCTTATGATATACTGAATATCTGAACCGAAGTTCAAGTCTTCGCTTGGTGTAATTAAAGAGTAATAGAGCTGTCAATTTATCGTATTGTTTTAAATAGTCTGTTTTATAAAATTAATTTCTGGAAGTGTAACTACTCCTTCAACTTGAAAAGATAGTCACATTATAGATGATTTTATGCTCTATCGCTTGAAAATTAGTACGTTTATATTTACGTTTTTCTGAAGGGCGTAAATGCAATTAATATGCAATTGACCTTTCTCGCCAAAAATTTTATAAAATCAAAAAGTGCAACATTGTTACCTGAACACCAGTTTTTTTTTATAATTAGTATTAATGTGGCTTTTTGAAAGGAAACTACCAAAAATAATTTTTTTCCCTAAAATCTCCTATGTGTAGACTGTCCGCAATATCTTTAGCGTGAGTCAAGATCCCTACCTGGTAATAGTCCTTTGCGCACTTACAAATATTTTTATTGTTATTATCATCATTACATTATTTTTATTATCATTATTACAATTATTACATTATCATCATCATCGTGTGGACTAGTGGTTGCTCTGCACGCCTCCGATTCCAAGGTTCGCGGGTTCAAACTCGATGGGAATCAATGGAATTTTAAAGGCGTAACAATTCTGAATGTAGCTTTCTCCAGAAGGAAGGAAATCCGTGAGTCCCGTGTCGTAAATTTATGGTCCGTAGGAGAACCTCGCGCTTGAAATAAATTACTACATAATAAACGTCATTAAATATAACAATTTTTATTGGTATCTTCAGTAGGCGGTTAGTTTTGTGCTGATTTTGGCTAATGTATAGTTTAATTTAAATTACTAAGCACCTACATAACAATGAACTACATGGTATTTATAGGAAGCCAGATATAATAAGTACAGTTAAGTCTCGTAGACTAAGATGGACAGGACATGTTGCGCGTATGGGGAATGAAAGACGTGCATGGAAGCATCTTGTAGGAAAGCCAGAGGGAAAACGTCCAGTTGGTAGACCAAGAATGAGGTGGGAGAACAACATTAACTATGATTTGAGGGAAGTAGATTATACAGGGAATGATTGGAAAGCATTGGCTCTAGATAGGGATGTATGGAGAGCTTATGTCCGCGCGGCCATGAACCTACGGGTTCGATAGTGCCAGTGAGTAAGTAAGTAGTAGTAGTAGTAGTAGTAGTAGTAGGACTTTATTAGGCAAAAAGTAAGATATTTACAATATTATTTACAAATGGGTCGCACGGGCAGTAAGCCGTACGTGCTGTTGACAGTCCGTTACAATAAAGTAATAATTGCTACTAGTGTGAAGAAAAATAAACAAAAAAAGGCAATAACATTACAATTACATAAAGAAAACGCAATAATATTACAATTAAATAATAACACAATAGCATTATACACTAAAGAAAGCAATAACATTAACAATTACATAAAGAAAACACAGTAATATTACAATTAAATAATAACACAATAGCATTATACACTAAAAAAGAACATTACAATTACATAAGAAACACACAGTAATATTACAATTAAATAATAACACAATAGCATTATACATTAATTAATTTATATATAATTATTAAGAATTAATGTTATTGCATTTTGATAACATATATTTATTCATGAATGGGTTGTTGGTGTAAGTAAGTAAGTAGCATGCACCTACGAATTCAAGCGGGTAGGCCTATTAAAAAAATATTCTCTAGAGAGTAGTTTTGCAATGTGTTGTTAATATTTTGAACTTGAGAATTTGCTGATAGAGAAGCAGATGTTTTAAGAAGACGCGCTGATTCAGCATTATTATCGTTTTGTTAGGAGTGGTACGAGAGTTAAAACTTCGGTTTTATTTGGAAGTGATATCTTGTAACAACACTATTTCGTCATAGTTTCCAGGGTACAATACAGTACACTCAATAAAAAATGATATTAAGAATGAAATTAGTAATTATAACATAATAAAAATCTATACCAGTTTATTCAATTAATGGTGTAAGAGTTTTTATTATAATATTTCATTTAAATTGCAATAAAAAGTTTTGTAACAAAATAAATAATTTGTTTTTAAGGGAGGAAAGAAGATTACGAGTATTTGAGAATAAAGTTCTTAGGAAAATTATTGGATCAAAAAGAAGATGAACATACAGCTGAACGGAGAAAACTACATAATAGTGAGCACCATAATATGTATAGAAAGCCAGATATATTAAGAACAGTAAAGTCTCGTAGGCTTCGATGGGCAGGACATGCGGCACGTATGGGGAATGAAAGAGGTGCTTGGAAACTTCTGGTGGGAAAACCGGAGGGAAAATGCCCAGTTGGAAGACCAAAATGGGAGAATAACATACATGATTTTAGGGATGTAGATTATACAGTGGATGATTGGAAAACGTTACCTCGGGATAGGGATGTATGGAGAGCTTATGTCCGCGCGTCCATGAATCTACAGGTTCGACAGAGCTAGTGAGTTAGTTAGTTAGTTATAAATAATTTGTTTAATAATTCACAGTAAACGTAAGTAACAGAGCTCTTTACTTCTCGCTTCAGCAATTATATTCCATACATAAACATTTACTGCGTAAGAATTAATGTATCGTGACATTTATAAATTAATGGTACTGTTCCATTAAGCAGAACATATAATAATCTATTAGATTTATTGACAGTTAAAAAATTCACTGATGAAGCGCGGTCAGCTGTTTCAATTAACTACGCGCGCGACCTTGGTCGTGAAATGATAAAAATCATAGAGAAACCACAGGAAATATTCCCCTTCAGGAATAATTCCTGTGGTCTAACCGGGAATCGGACCCGTGAACTCATGCATTGTAGTCAGAAACTCTGACTACTAGCCCACAAGGTTGGTGTGATTATTGTAAATTGAATTACTATTTTATGAAATTATGCAAGTAGAAAAAAAACATATTGAAAAAATAGAAGAAATACGTTTGAAATGGTATGGACACCTCATAAGAATGGAAGAAGAGAGAATACCAAAGATCCTTAATTGGAAAGCTAATGGAAGAAGTGGAGAGGCAGACCTAGAGAACGTTGGATTCATAGATGAATGGAGTGAGGAGAAGTATGGAAGCTAGAGATCGGAGGGAAGAATATACTCTAGACAGGAACCTCTGGTGACAAATACTTTGAGTTGAAGGAGAAACACTGTATTGTGGAATACTCCTAATTTAAAAAAAGATATATATTATTTTAACACCGAAATTGTCTCGATGAATTTAGACAGTCTACCAACACTAGTATTTGGGCCAACTTCATTAATAATCGGCATCACATGACGTAATGTGATCTCACAATCACATTTAATCTGTTCTCTAATTAACTACTGGGCTCCAGATGATTTAAACTTTTAAATAAAACCAATAATATTCATATTTGTCATTTTGTTATTCAGTCAGTAATAAATGGAATATCTGGCTATTTGCCTGTACTTATTGTGTAAGTTGTACACCTTTTGACACTAGTTCGTATCACAAGACTGTACACAGGTGCTCTAAAATTCCACTTACAGACTTCTAGGACTTGTAGAGGGGACTGAGTTGATAATATTCAGAATTAGAAACCATATCCGGAACTTATCGTTTCCATGCTACAGCGTTTGTAAACATGTTTTTAACGCGACCACTTTTACAAGTAATTTATTATGAGGCGTAACACAGTACATCACTTGTTTTACAATTCAACTCGTTAATAACCAAAGGTCCACCGCTGCGGTCTCGAGGTAGCGTGCTGCCTTGTCACGCAGCGGGCCCGGGTTCGATTACCGGTCGGGACAGGCACCTGGGTGAGGTTTTTTTTTCAGGGTTTTTCCTCACCTGTAAGACAAATGTCAGGAGGTTTAGGGCCCAACGGTCCCCGAAAATCATCCGGCCATCAATCTTATCATTATCATCATCCTTATCATTATCATCATCATCCTTATCATAATCACCATCATTCTTCACCGGTGTGGAAAGCAACGGGAAGCTACCACAACTATAATTCCCTAGTAAAGCTGCAAAGCATAGCATGAAAATGCTACGATTGTAGTGAAAGACCTGCCCTCGGGCAGAATTACTATGGATGGATGTAATAACCAAACAAACAAAATGCAAACTGAATCGTGACTTGCATTAATAATCCCGGATACACCCTCCACAATCAATTTTTGCTGTTTTCAAATTCGGAAAAATTGTTGGCATTAAAAAAAAACGCCAAGTCCTGTAATACTCGATAGCGAAATTTTCGGTTTAGACGAATCGCGAAGCTATTACTTATTGAGACACGTGACACGTTTAGGCAATGCTTGTTTTCAAATGGCCGTAGCACGGAAACGGTAAGTTTCCGGACATGGTTTTCAATTCTAAATATTATCAACTCAGCCCCCTCTACATGTCCTAGAAGTTTGTAAAGGGAATTTTAGAGCATCCTGCATAAATAGGAACAGAATTAAAACAGATCACACAATTTCATGGCAAATTTAGTCATCATCAACATGATTTAGATCATTTGAGCCTGTTCCTAAGATTTATCAAGATGTAGTTTGTCAGTCCATCTTAATTTCAGTCTTCCTTTATCTCCACGTCCTTCAGGTTTATTCTGCAATGCTAATTTAGGAAAGCGAGATGGGTCCATTCTTGTCTATTCAATACCTTACTTCTCCACATTTTAACTCCCATCAATCTCAAGTCCTTCTGCACACATCGTGCATCCATTGTAACCTCTCCTTATCCTTCCTTCTGGTTTCTCATCCAAAATGTTTTTATCCTTATCCTTGTGCTTTTCATTCTCAAAACATGATCCAACCATTCCAATCTACTCACTTCCACAGTAGCTACTATATCTATTGAATTAAACATTCTATATAACTAGTGGTTTCAATTCTGTAAAATCAATTTTAACATGTTGGTCCATACATATTTCTTAAATCTTGCGCTCCAAATTCCGTAGAAATCCTTCCATTCTACTGGTCAAAATCCATTATTCAGATCCATATAATACAATAGGCCTTATTACCGGTTATAAATTTAATCTTAACGCACTGTGAAATATACATTTCCCATAATATATTTTGAATTGTAGAATAAGAATTATTTGCAGCATTTATTCTTGGTATTATTTACATTTCCATCTCATTTATATTATTGACTTGTGTACCCTGATATTTAAAACAATTAATCCTATCATATTTTTGTCCATTTTTAATAATTTGTTGATTTTGTCTTAACATTTATTTTTATTATTCATATTTTCTTCTATATTTACTTGTGAGCTAATCTGAGTAGCTATTTCACACATGTTATTAACAGTTTCATTGTTACACTTTTATTTTAGTCACAATAAAATGTTGGTGGCGATTTAATTTCCATTCATGCGAACGCAGCATCTGTCAGATAGGTTTAAAAGTACTATTTGCCATAATGCTACGTTCGCGCGACTGAAAATTTGTGAAAGCTTTACATATGAAAAAGTTTTTACTCGTAGTGAAATTCAACTGTAAAGAATAGATGCCTTTTTCTTCTACTTCTTCCTTTCTTAGTTCAGGCCGATGCCCTGTTCGGCCTCAATCTATCACTGTCTTGACCGTCCAGGATCTCATATTAGTCTTGGTTTACATGACAAATTATTTTCGGTGTTCTCCTTATGTCCATTCTTTAAAAATGTTCCTTAAATTTATGTCTATATTCATCTATTTTTATTGATTTCAAATGTATTTAATTCATTTCTGATTTCTATATATATTTTTTTTACTTTATCTAATGACGGAAATTTTGAGGAAGTGACTGAATTCAAATACCTACGAACGATAATCACAAATAGGAATGAGATGCAAAAAGAAATAAAACATAGGCTCAATTCTGGAAATGCATGCTCTTATGCATTGCAGAGACTTTTGATGTCCCAACTCCTTTCAAAAAACGTTAAGCTGAAAATATATAAAACTATTATTCTACCAGTTATATTATATGGACGCGAAGCATGGACTATTACTTTAAGGGAGGAAAGGAGATTACGAGTATTTGAGAATAAAGTTCTTAGGAAATTTTTGGACCAAAGATAGATGAACCGACAGGTGAATGGAGAAGACTGCATAACAGTGAATTACATGGTCTTTATAGGAAGCCAGATATAATGAGAAGAGTTAAGTCTCGTAGACTGCGATGGGCAGTATAATGTGGCACGAATGGGGAATGAAAGACGTGCATGGAAGCTTCTTGTATGAAAACCAGAGGGAAAACGCTCAGTTGGTAGACCAAGAATGAGGTGGGAGAATAACATAAATTATGATTTGAGGGAAGTAGATTATACAGGGAATGATTGGAAAACATTAGCTCAGGATAGGGATGTATGGAGAGCTTATGTCCGCGCGGCCATGATCCTACGGGTTCGATAGTGCCAGTGAGTTAGTTTGTTATCTAATTTCGCGTATCCCAATAATGTTATGGAAAATCGCATTTCTTACGACTGAATACAGGTATAACAATTGTTCCCTTGTTGTCCAGGATTCGCTGCCACATGTTAAACACAGCTCGGCGGTTACGTTACGGTAGAACTTAATTTTAGTAATTTACTTTATGTCACGAGATAATAATACCAGTAATTGAAAATAAAGTTCTTAGGAACATTTTTGGACCTTAGAGAGATGAACAAACAAATGAATGGAGAATGAAATAGGGGCATGGGAACGAACTTTTAGGAAAAGCAGACGGAAAGCGACCAGTAGGCAGGCCAAAAATGGGGTGGGAGAATAACATTAACCATGATTTGAGGGAAGTAGATTAGGAAAAAGTCGATTATATGTCGGAGACGAATTCTTTTAAGTTCCACAGAATCGCAGTGCGCATGCGCGAGTTGCGGGAGTTGCTCTAATGGTTAATATAGCCTCCGGTAGATGGCTCTGCAGTCGGCGTTACCAACTTTGGGAATACATTTCTAAATACAAAAAAAAAATGGACGTAAACTAACTTGCCATTTCCTAACTAAAGAAAAGAATTTACTTGCATATTATTTATTCCCAAATGCTTAAAAAATGGACGTAAACCAACTTCCCATTTCCTAACCTAACAAAACAATTTACATGCGTACTATTTAATAAACTGTAAACTAATTTTACGTACACTAACACTAAATATGGTTTCAAATTATTTACAAATGGTGGCAACGTTGGAACAACATGGGGAAGTAGCAAGTAAGTAATATATCCATGATCATGTTTTACGTAAATATATAAATATAAAATATTGTAAAGAAAGCTTGAAGTTCGTTGCAAAGTGTTTAAAACAGTACAAAACGTGTTTACAAGTGTTCAGTGCATCAGTGGCATAAGAATGTAAGTGTAGAATTGTGACCGGCATATAACTTACCTCACCCGTAGATTATACATGGGATGATTGGAAAATATTAGCTCAGGATAGAAATAACAGTATGGAGACATTATATCCGCGCGGCCATGAACCTACAGGCTCGATAGTGCTAGTGTTATAGATGGACAGTAGGTTATTCAGGAAAAAAGTACTGGCTGGAATATTGGCCTAGTGATTCAAAACATCACCACACATTGGGTTTCCTTCCCTAATAGCGTTTTTTTATCTAGGCCTATGTTAACTTACTTAACAAAGAGTGCAGAAAGGTAAAGAAAATATTTATGGAGGCGAATGTTTTATGCAGTGGTTACACTATAGATGCACTTGTTCATAAAATAGCAAATCCCTCGTCCCCATCTTCAGTCCCCGCTAGTCTTCTAAAGAATAACGATGATAACAGTAGCTGTAAACCTTTTAATTTTTTAAATCCCTATAGAATTCAATGAAGAACTGAGGTCCATGTATTAAATTGTGGTCAACGTAAATGCAATTGAAGGGCGAAGGTCAAAACCGATATTAGTCCATTTTTCAAGAAAACAATTTTGTAATGTCATTTCCCTATATCTGTAAACAATTAGTTGCCTTCATTTTATCTGTAAATAGCAAATACTCGGCGTGCTGTGCTATGCTAAAATTAATTAAGTATGTTCTTTTTATTTCTAGGTGAATAAGTTGAAAGAGTATTACGGGTTAATTAAATTATATATAAGAATTAAATTATTGGTTTTTATTACCTCACCTCATATCCTTTTTCTTCTATGCTGCAGTTTCGGAGCGGTTTTCCGCCAGAAAAACGACGTAACACCGGTCGACCAGAGGCTACTGAAGATGGAGATAAGCTCCGAAACTGCAGTATAGAAGAAAAAGGATATGAGGTGAGGTAATAAAAACATTAATTTAAATCTTAAATTAAACCTCATAGTGTTCTTTCCCTGTGAAAGTTAAATAAATTTATATATTTGCGGCAAACCAAACATGACGGTTGCCAGAGTCAATTTTGAAATTCGAATTTCAGGTAATCCCACACTTTTAATTACCAGATTTGGCTGAATTTTACACGATGCCTAAATCCGTTTATTTTAACCCATTCGTATCAGAGGACGAGATAGACTCACCGAGAGTTAAATTACCTTCAATTCAGAAGACGAGATACACTTGCTTAACTCTGCTGTTACATAGTTTGCAATATTTGTACTTCCCTTGGCGGTGTAATATTTTGTTAATCTTTATGAATAGTAGAGGAATGAGTGTTGACCTTAACTCTTATTGCGGTCTCGAGTACCGTTATCTTTTGTTCGTTTTCAATGTCTGAAAGTAGACAATAAAATTTACGACTTAAATCCGGTTTTTTAGCAAATGCATTGAGCATTTAAACTTGAAGCGAATGGGTTAATAGCACATACTGAGTTTCGTTGTGAAACAAAAAATTGAGACATTCTGGAGGAATTTTTAAATTTTCGATTAGGGTGAAATCCAACACCTAATAGTTTTAGAGAACATTAAATTGCGTCTAAACACTAACCGTACCTTATAACCTGTAGAGAAACTTCGGGTAATTTGGACCCATGTTTTGAATTTCATTTTCGTTCTTTTAATTAAGGGATTTTAATTTAGTTGAATTACAGTGATTATCATTAGTGTTAAAACTATGAAATAGCATTGCTATTTTATTCAAGTATGCAAACATCTTCATAATTTATCAACTTCTTTACATTAAAAGAAAGGTCCACTTTAACCTCCCAATTCTGATAAAGTGGACCCTAGAGTCCACCTTGGCTTTTAGTCTATTTTTAAATTTATTTACCCTATTAATGTATACAGACAGGCACAGATTAATCTGAAAATATTTATGACTGATCATAATTAAAAAGTGTTGATATCAATTTAATGTTTTGAAAAATTGTTTATTATAACATTCGCACGTCATTCAACGGTCTTTGGGTTTAGTAAAATTACAAGAATATTAAATAAAATTAATTAAATTAGTGGTTTTTACAGATAGTATCCTCATTGATAAAATATACGTATTCGTGTAAAGTGGACCCTGAAGGTCAACATTAACCTAATTAATTTATGTTTAATTATTTTATACAGCCACCACGTCACATAATATCAAACCAAACCCGTCAGTATATTAAAACAGCATCTACATAATATAAAATATTTAGGAGATTTTTTTCTACATTTGTAGTATTCAATAGCAGAAATTAAGAATTCATTCTTAGCTTGAAAAACTTTTAAAATGGTCGTTTTCATAAATATCATAAGTAATTCTTCTTCGCACAAAGAATAAAAAAAACTGGCCTTGAACCCGTCAAAGTTGATGAGGTTAAGAAGTTAAAAATATTTTCTGTTCAAGGGTAGTACCAATTAAAGAAGATATTAACAGGGTCCACATTACCCGAACTTCCCTATATGTAGGCCTACACATTTAATTAACAATCGACCATCTGCTTTTGAGTTTTGCCAGCACAAACATACGCTTACTGATTTTTTATATACAGTATAAACATAAAATATAATTTGATTTTATTTCCATTGAATTTGATCTCTAATGTAGGCTATACTCTAGATTTGCTATGTCAAAAGTTAAATACTGAGAAATTAGCATAATGTGGCACTGATATCTTTAGCCGTCACCCTACAATTACTTTGTGAGGAAAACTCCAGATTGTGGCTTCCTGGTAGTAGGTGTTTGAATCTTTATTTCCTTTATATCAGTCGCTTAGCCAGTAGATGCATAAAATCTTCCAATTAATAATAAATGTATTTATTTTATGAAAATAGTATTGAGATTAACAAATATTTTCAGTTGTTTTAAATTTTTAAATTTTATTTAACCGACAAATTAATTACTTATATCCTTAAGTAATTATTTTCCTCTTTCATAAACATTAGATAGCGACAGCCTGGGAGACAATTTAATTTCTTTCTTGTGTACGTTTTAATATCAGTTTTAGTCTCAATTTTAATTAACATTGACATTATTATGTTATAGATCTTAATCTTATAGATATTACCTTACTGATCAAATTTCCATTTAGAATTTAATCATAATCATCATCTAGCGATTAAGCCTGTTGGCTCGTTCCGGTTTCATGAAAGCTAGAATTGTTAAAATTGTTCAGACCATCTTCTGTGTGTGGGCGACCAACGTTTCTCCTTCCGTGCGGTTTATAATTTAGCCATAATTTTGGAAATCTTCCTTCTGCCATTCTATCATATATGTTCTTTCAAGGGTTTCCTATATTTAATTATTCGGTCTGTAAGTTTTAAAATATTTAGTCCCTTTCTTATATCTTTATTTATTTTCTTATCCTGCTTATATTTCATAAAAAATTCATCTCAACTGCTTCCAATTAAGAGTTAATTGTGATTGCTATATGCTAATGTAACATATGTTTGACCTGGTGAGTGGAAGAGAAGGCCACATGGCCTAAACTCCACCAGGCTACATAAATAAATAAAATAGAAACAGTTAATATAATATTATACAAAAAAATATAAACAAAGAAGTATTGAAATGAATACCTCCTGGAAAAGGGAAACGTGGTAGACAAAGCCAACGTGGATAAAGGAAATTCAAGGCAACATTAAGAAGAGTAATATGACTGAAGCAGACACGCAAGGTCGGGGAATGTGGAAGGAAAAGAAGTATACTATGGTTGAGGACACCTGTGTATATAACAGAAACAATCCTGAATTAAAAATGAAAATAAAGTTATGCTATGATCAATATAGTTGATAAATCCATGTATGTAATTATAATTCTCGTACCATCCATGACAGGCGTCAGTTTCCCTTATTCATGTAACATAACTAGTACAACTCAACGTCAGGAAGTTTTATTCTATATAACCATTGTGTCTAAATTATTTCAGTGTCGTAAGTGCCTCAAGATTTATTGTGTTATATTAAATTATATATATTTACGTAATCTTTTAATTTAAATTAATAATCCCCAGTTCCTATGTGATACAATTCGGTTAGTTGTATTTACAGTTTACAGCAGGATTTTAATATTATAATAAATATGAAAGTTAAAGTTAATAATTTTATATTTCAAAATTATTTTAATATTTAAATATAACTTAAATAAAGAAAAACATCTAAATAATTGATTGTTGGTTATTGTTGAATAAAAATGTATTAGTAACCATTAAAGAAATTTTACTACATACGTTTTTATAAATAATTCTTTTAAAAATTGTCTTAAGTCATTGTTGTCAAATTATAAATCCTTTTATTATAACTGTAATAAGAACACCTGCTTTACTTCATATTCTTAAATCAAAATAAACTAAACTCTGATTGGATGTTAAAAAAATTAACTTTTTATTTAATAAATCAATTTAAACCTTATATTTAAAGGACCATTTACCAATAGATATTTAAAAGTAACGTCATGTGATGTAATAATGGTCTTAAAATTATAAAAGAATTACACTAGTCATTCTGCATACAAATTTCCACAAAGATAGAAGCAAGAAGAAATCTCCTGATAAAATGTAGCCTAATATTTAATACAAAGAAAGAATAATTCAAGAAAAGAAAATAATTTAATTTTAAATTGACGGTGAAGAATAATACCACCTACATTTACTTAATCTGCTGGGAAATTAAGAAGTGAATAAATTTTCAATTATTTCTACAAGAAACATTCTTTTTAGTAATTTTCAAGTGTTTTCCTATCCAGTGTACCAACTTCCGACTCTAAGAAGAGAATCCGGCTCTTACTTACTTACTTACTCACTGGCACTATCGGACCCGTAGGTTCATGGACGCGCGGACATAAGCTCTCCATACTTCCCTATCCTGAGATGATGCTTTCCAATCATTCCCTGTATAATCTACTTCCCTCATATCATAGTTAATGTTGTTCTCCCACCTCATTCTTGGTCTACCAACTGGGCGTTTTCCCTCTGGCTTTCCTACAAGAAGCTTCCATGCACGTCTTTCAATCCCCATACGCGCAACCTGTCCTGCCCATAGCAGCCTACGAGACTTCACTGTTCTTATTCAATCTGGCTTCCTATAAAGACCATGTAGTTCAGTGTTATGTAGTCCTCTCCATTCACCTGTCTGTTCATCTCTCTTTGGTCCAAAAATTTTCCTAAGTACTTTATTCTCAAATACTTGTAATCTTCTTTCCTCCCTTAAAGTAAGAGTCCATGTTTCGCACCCATATAATATAACCGGTAGAATAATAGTTTTATATATTTTCAGTTTAACGTTTTTGAAAGGAGTTCGGACATCAAGAGTCTCTGTAATGCATAAGAGCACGCATTTGCAGAATTGAGCCTATGTTTAATTTCTTTGTGCATCTCATTCCTATTTGTGATTATTGTTCCTAGGTATTTGAATTCGAGAATCCGGCTCTACCGAAAACTAAACCCAACCTGAACTAATAATTATTTTTGGGACACCAATCCTTCTTCAAAATGTTGCTACAACATCGGGCATGAATAGAATTACTTCTTCACCAGAGCCCACCTATTTATAGGTAGGTGGTATGAAATTAAATTTTTAATCTCCAATGACTGTCGTTCGTGTGATCTTTCAGAATTAATTATCTTAAAAAATGTAATGTTTCTAGAGGAAACAGAATATTAATGTAGCTATCTTAAAATTAATGAAGGTCTGTGGAAAATTCCAACATTGGCAATGCATTGAATTACAGTACTTTGTACTTGCAAGTGTTGAATGTAATAAATTACGTATATTACTTCCGTTGTGCTGATTACAGTTCGTAGAACCTCGATGCAAACTCATGGGAGGAAAAAAAATTCATAGTGCAGCTGCACTGAAACAATGCATATTGTAGAGTTTATTTTTAAATGACTTTGATACGACACCTCATGAGTCAATCACTGTATGAACTTATTCGCGTTACGAATCAGAGAGAACTCAGTATAGCTATATCATAATAATACATACAAATGAAGTAAATTTTGAGGAAGTAAGTGAATTCAAATAGGCCTACCATACTTACTCACTGGCACTATCGAACCCGTAGGTTCATGGCCGCGCGGACATAAGCTCTCCATACATCCCTATCCTGAGCTAATGCTTTCCTATCATTCCCTGTATAATCTACTTCCCTCAAATCATAGTTAATGTTGTTCTCCCAACTCATTCTTGGTCTACCAACTGGGCGTTTTCCCTCTGGCTTTCCTGCAAGAAGCTTCCATGCACGTCTTTCATTCCCCATACGCGCAACGTCTCCTGCCCATCGCAGACTACGAGACTTAACTGTTCTTATTATATCTGGCTTCCTATAAAGGCAATGTAGTTCATTGTTATGTAGTCTTCTCCATTCACCTGTCTGTTCATCTCTCTTTGGTCCAAAAATTTCCCTAAGAACTTTATTCTCAAAAACTCTTAATATCATTTTCTCCCTTAAAGTAAGAGTCCATGTCTCGCACTGCCTATAAAATGAAATACAACCAGCAATGAGGCGTAAATAGAAATTAAACACAGTCTCGATTCTGTACACGCAAGTTATTTTGCATCGCCGGGATTCTTCTCCCAATAAAACAGTACTCCATTACTCTAAGCGCGACGGCTGCTGTCCTCACGTCCACATTTGTTAATTACAGAGGTAGACGATCATAAGCTAGTTCAGGGGTGACAAGTGATCAGCATGTCGGGTCCCTCAGCCGTTATAGCTGGTTTTCTTAAACTGGAGTCGCTATTTATTGTAGCTACCCAAATGCTTCACGATGCTGGGTGGGCACCGGTCCCTTACTGGCCGAAATTCCATGGGAAAATTTCTCCCCATGGAGACTCGAACCAGCGCAAGTCCCGTAGCTCTGCGCCAAGGCATCTTGCCTTAACCACTCGGCTACGGCACGGGACTCAATAAAACATTAAATTTGAAGAGAAAAATATATGCCTAAATCAGGATTTGAACCCAATATCTCTGGTTCTGTACACCAGTGCTTCAACGATTTAATCTATTAGGCATCACGATTTAAACATAGATTTTTCTCTTTTACGGAAATCGTGTTAGTATAAGAGAAAAATCTGTTTAAATCGTGATACCTAATAGTTTAAATTGTTAAAGCACTGGTGTACAGAACCAGATATATATAATTTTGTCTTCAAATTTAATTTGTCATTGAGTGAGATAAATTTAATAGTAAATATCAATAAAACATATAAATAAAAAATGTATAAAACGGTTATTTTTCCATTTATATTACATGGATCGGAAACATGGACACTTACTTTAAGGGAGGAGAAAAATACGAATATTTGAGAATAAAATTCTTAGGAAAATGTTTCAACATTTCTTAGAAAATGACGACAGAGAGGTGAATGGAGAAGACTTACATATCAGTGAGCGCCATTACTTTTATGGGAAACCAGATGTAATAAGAACGATTGAGTCACGTGGAATGTAATGATCAAATAATTTTTGCAGGGGATGAAGATGATATGAAATATATGATAAATAAACTAATGGAAGAATATAAAAAATCGGGACTGAATATAAATTTATAGATAACAGAATATATGTGTTTGGGAAAGGATGTGGATGACCTCATACTCGAAACAGGGAAAATAAAAAAATGTGCATTTTTTAAATATCTTGGGTCAATAATTACAAGTTTAGGTACCTATGAGAGAGATGTAAAGACTAAAATTGCAATGGCAAAAAATGCAACTAAGACATTACATGGAATAATTTGGAATAAAAATATTACAAAGGAAACTAAAATGAAAATTTATAAGAGCATAATACAGAATATTTTGTTATATGGAAGTGAAACTTGGTATTTGACGGAATTACAAAAGAATTAAATTAGAACAGTTGAATTTGATTATTTTAGAAGAAGCCTCCAAAAAAAGAACAAGACAGGATAAAATAAGAAATGAATTCTTTTGGAGAGAAATGAATGTCACCACATCTGTTGTTAAGAGGATTGAAAATCGAACGCTTAAATGATATGGCCATGTACAAAACATTATGATTTCGTGAACCACAAATAAGGTCTATTTGTCTCATTTATATGCTGGTACGTACACCTATAAATTGTACTGGCCCTGAGTATATAAATATATGTAAAAAGTTTAGAAAATTAGCTTCATAATATTTTTGTCATAATTTTCATATTTTGTTATTATGATTTCATGTTTTGGTATATTTTTCTCCATATAATTCCTCTCTCTAGTAATAACGTTTATCCACAATTTTGTTCGAAGATCCTTATTTCATAACAAATTTGAAATTATTGTTACTTGTTTTAATGCGTGCATTACAGGAACTCTTGACGTCTCCCAACTTCTCTGAAAAGACGATAAATTGAAAATATACAAAACTATTATTCTCCTATTCATATTAAATGGATGCGAAACATGGACTCTTACTTGAAGAGAGAGGAAAATATTACGAGTATTTGAGAATGAAGTTCTCAGGAAAATAATTTTGGACCGAAGAGAGATGAACAGATAAGTGGATACAGAAAACTAGATAATAGTGAGCTGCTTGATCTTTATAGACTGCGATCGGCAGGACATGTGGCACCAATTGGGTAAGAAAGAGGGGTATGGAAACTTCTTATAGGAAAACCAGAAGGAAACACCCAGTTGGTAGGCCCAGAATGGGGTGAAAGAATAACATTAACCGTGATAGAGGGAAATAGATTATACAAGAGATGACTGGAAAATATTTAGCACAGGATAAGGATGTATGGAGAGATTATTTCCACCCGGGCATAAACCTACGTGTTCGGTAGTGCCAGTGAGTTAATTAATATTTTATTATCTCTTATAGAGCTAAGCAATAATTGCACAAGGGGCTACAACTACGAGTGCTATTTCAGTACAATCTACACTTATTCCCTACATAGTAGGTCTACATATAGGAGATATTTATTATAATTGAATTTTTGACATTGAGCAATGCAAGCTTAATATGACATGATAAGAAAAATAAATGCCTGGACGGGATTCGAACCCGGAACGCTGGGGTACCAACCCAGCGTTCCGGGTTCGAATCGCGTCCAGGCATTTATTTTTCTTATCATGTCATATTTTGGCTTATATAGATAGATAGATAGGTCAATGGCCATCATCATAAGTGTTAATATTTATGCTCCATACATCTAAATTTATCTTTGCTCTAACCTCAACTTCGCCATTACCCAGTGTAAGGTACATAGGCCTATATTAATTGGTGTTTCTCGTATAATTTATCATATTTATACCATTATTATTATTATTATTACCATTATATTATTATTATTACTCTACTCTACTCACTGGCACTATCGAACCCGTAGGTTCATGGCCGCGCGGACATAAGCTCTCCATACATCCCTATCCTAAGCTAATGCTGGCATGGGTTCCCTGAAGTGGTCCCCGCCCGGAGAACCGAATGGGGGACTATTTGACCTCCGGAAAATTTTACCCCAGTAGAACCCATGTCCGCATTTCTTGACGGTTGTATTTTAACGGTGAAAGATCGTCAATTTTTCGACCAAGGTACTTTTTTCGTCTGGCTTATCACCTTCGACCAGTCCGGCATGGGTAACCCTATCGGCAGCAATGCTACCGCCGGCATAGCTCTCAGGATCATTTAAGCACGCAAGCCACTCCACCACGACAAGGTAAAGATACCATGGAGGGATATTATTATTATTATTATTATTACCATTATTTTTTTATTATTATTACCATTATTTATTATTATTATTATTGTTATTATTATTATTATTATTATTATTATCGTAAGTATTAATATTGTTATTATCGTATAAAATGTTGTTTGCTTATGAAATTTATTTTGCTACATTTAAAATATCTTTAACTCTTTATAATTAGTAGGCCTAGGCCTATAGTGTATTTTGTCAAATATTTATTTGTATTTGTGCTGGTTTGATTTGGAAGAGAAGGCCTTATGGCCTTAACTCTGCCAGAATAAACATTATTATTACTATTATTATTATTATTATCATTATTATTATTATATTGTTATTAAAATTGTAATAACTAATAAGTATGTAATTTTTGTTTTTTTTACTATTCGCTGGCTGAGTGGATGAGAAGGCCTTATGGCCTTAACTCTGGCAGTTAAGATAAAGAATTATTATTATCATTATAATTATTATTTGGTTAAGGCATAACTAATTAACTCACTGGCACTTAGGCTCATGACCGCGCGTACATAAGCTCTCCATACATCCCTATCCTCAGTTAATGTTTTCCAATCATACCCTGTATAATCCACTTCTCAAATCATGCTTAATGTAAATTTCCCATCTCATTCTTGGTCCACTTATTGGCCGTTTTCTCTTTGGCTTTCCTAGAAGAAACTTCCATGCAACCCTTTCATTCCCCATTCGTTCCACATGTCCTGACCATTGCAGTAGCTATTCGAGACATAACTGTTATTATTGTACCTGGCATCCTATATAGCCCATGTAGCTCACTGTTATGTAGTCTTCTCCATTCACCTGTCCGTTCATCTGTCTTTGGTCCAGAAAGTTTCCTAAGAACTTTATTCTCAAATACCTGCAAACTTTTTTCCTCCCTTAAAGTAAGAGTTCGTGTTTCGCATCCATATAGCTGGGAAATTTACAGTTTTATAGCCTATAGCTGCATGATCTTTATAGCAAACAGATACAAAAACAGTTAAGTGTCGTAGACTGCAATGAGCAGGCCATGTGGCACGAATTGGGAAATGAAAGAGTATAGACTGCGATGGGCAAGACATGTGGCACGAAGGAATGAAAGAAGTGCATGGAAGGTTCTTGTGGGAAAACCAGAGGGAAAACGCCCAGTTGGTAGACCAAGAATGAGGTGGGAGAATAACGTTAAGTGTGATTTGAGGGAAGTAGATTATACAGGGGATGATTGGAAAATATAGGCTCAGGGTAGGGATATACGAACAGCTTATGTCCGCGCGGCCATGAACCTACGGGTTCGATAGTGTCAGTGAGTTAGTTAAGAGGGACGTGGATTCTTCTTGTAGAGAAACCTGAAGAAAGACGCCCAATTAGTAAATTAAGAATGAGGTGGGAGAATAACATTAACCATGATTTGAGGGATGTAGATTATACAGGGAATTAGCCTATTAGAAGACATTAGGATCGTGATTATTGAGAGCTTATCTCCGCGCGTCCATGAACCTGTGTGTTTGATAGTACTAGTTAGTTAGATAAATAGTACAAGGCAGACTATTTGTACGATAAATTATCTGTTAGTTGTTATTTTTTTCTAAAGTAATTTCAAATTCTTTTACATATTTTAAAATGTTGATACTTGCGACACGCCACTGATCAGTAGGTGGGCATTGCCGTAATTGAAGTAACGCCTTTCATTCAGGCAACCAGCAATAGAATCAACGAGAACTTCCCCGGTGGGCGGGTAAAACTGCTTTTTCCTGCCGCAGTTCTTTCATGATAGCCGTGATGAGTAACTGTTTAAAATAACAGTATATATATATATGTATATCAGGATATACTCTGCTGGATAAGAAAAGAAATGAAGAAAGGAACTAAATATTTTCAAACTTGCACACCGAATAATTAAATATAGGAACGACTGGAAAGAACATATTGATAGAATGCCAGAAGGAAGATTTCCAAAATTATTGCTAAATTATTAACCGCACGGAAGGAAAAATGTTGGATGCCCACACAGAAGATGGTCTGAACAATTCTAACAATTCTAGCTTTCATGAAACCGGAACAAGCCAACAGGCTTAATCCCTGGATGATGATACAATATTTCCGTCCACGCTGTGTTCTCGACGTAGCGTGCTGCCTTGTCACGCAGCGGGCGCGGGTTCGATTCCCGGTCGGAACAGGCTCCCGGTGTGTGTTTCTTTCGGGTTTTTTCCTCAATTGTAAGACAAATGTCAGGAAGCTTAGGGCCCAAAGGTCCCCGAAAATCATCCGGCCATCATCATCATCATCATCCTTATCATTTTCATCATCCTTAACAGGTGTGGAAAGCAACGGGAAGCTACCACACCTAGTAAAAACGCAAAGTATAGCATGGAAATGCTATGATTGCAGTGAAAGACTTGCCCTCTGGCAGAATTACTATGGATGGATCTTTAATTATTAGGCGTAACTCTATGTTGTTTAATAGACTAGATTTTGTTAATTTAGTTAGTTTTTCAAATCTGTGTAGGCCTGATGATATGTTTGGATAAAGTGGAAAATACCTAACCATTTTAATTTCATTAAGTAAAATAAATTATATAGGGAATGTTCGGGTAATGTGGACCCTTCTGTTTGAGTGTACTCAGTTAATATTTCTTTAATTGGAGTTGAGCTCCATAAGAAAATATTTTAACTTCTTAATCTCATTAACTTTGACGGGATCAAGGCCAGGTTCTTTTATAATTTGTGCAAAGAAGGGTTTATTTGTGATATAGGCCTATATGAAAATTACAACTTTAAAAGTTTTTTAAGCTAAGAATAAATTCTTAATTTCTGCTATTGAATATTACAAATGTTGAAAAAACTCCTAAATATATTATATTATTTAGATGCTGTTTTAATGATACTGACGAATTCTGTTTGATATTATGTGACATGGTGACTGTATAAATTAATTAAACATAACAAAGGAATTCGGTTAATATGGACCCTCTGGGTCCACTTTACAAGAATACGTATATTTTGTCAATGAGGATGCTATCTGTAAAAACACTCACTTAATTTTATTTAATATCGTTGTAATTTTACTAAACCGAAAGACGGTCGGTTTCTGCAGTTGTATGGCGTGTGGATGTTATAATCAACAAAAAAATTTCAAAACATTAAATAAAAATCAACGCTTTTTAATTATGATCAGTCATAAATATTTTCAGATTAATCTGTGGCTGTCTGTATAAATCATCATCATCATAGTACATTCACGAATTTAGGCCATTTGTTGACCTGTTTCGGCCTCAAGAGAAACACCATCCAGAAGTCTTTTGAGTGGACGTCCTGGTCTTCTTCTTCCTGCAGGTTGATATCTTAACATTAGTTTGGGTATTCTGTGATCTTCCATTCGATGAACATGTTGTATCCATTTTGACTTATAATCAGAAATTTTGTTTTCTAAAGATTCCATGTGTAATTCTTCTAAATTAATAGAGTAAATAAGCTTAAAAATACACATAAAGCTAAGGTGGACTCAGGGGTCCACTTTATCCGAATAGGGAAGTTAAAGTGGACCTTTCTTGTAATATAAAAAAGTTTATAAATTTTGAAGACGTTTCCATATTTGAATAAAATAAGAATGCTCTTCCATAGTTACAACACCAATGATAATCACTGTAATTAAATAAAATTCAAATCTTTAATTAAAAGAAGAAAATAAATTCAAAACAGGGGTCCAAATTACCCGAAGTTCCTCTAATATTTAAATAAATAGACCTAATATTGTTATTGTTATGAGTCAGTCCATATGAATTGGTCCAGCAAAAATGTAGATTCTGTAATCATAATTACTTAGCCTAATATATATTTCAAGTTATAGTTTAAATTAATTCACGAATATACTACAGTATATAGATCAGTACTTTTATGTACCACGTATTTGACCTACAGATTTTTAAGAAAAATATTTTCAATGCTATTTACATTAAACTAACAAAATCCTAAACTCAAAATTTTACTTCTACTTAACAATAATTAAGAAAGCCTACGTTATGGTGTATAAATTTAAGAATTTAAACTACCCATAAAAAATATTTTAACTCTTAAATATGACACTCCTCACATCGGAGTAAGTGCCTTCAAAAAATCTATAAACTATTAAGACGCAAGGCCCTCCATGACGAACAAGGTAAAGATGTCATCGGAGGAGGTATAACTTAGTTGAATCTGGGAAATTTGTCCCAAAACTTACATAGGGCTACAGCGGTTAATGGGTATGAATGACAAAGTTTTGTAAAAAGAAAGAAAAAAGAGGGACTAATAAAACATATATAATAGTGGAACTCCCAAATTCCGATTTCATATGACTGATTGAGGAAAACATTGCAGAAGCTGACAATGGAAATTTAAACCGTGTTCTTTTGGAATCTGTGTCTGGTACAGACACGCCTGCAGTAAAGAACAATAATTAGTTTATGACACGCCATTTATGATTGTACACTTCTAAATGCCTATGGGATCACGTTCATTTATATTGCGAAACAAAGGAATCGTAAAACACCGGACGTCATGCTACATATAACTTGAATTAACGGTTATTACCAATAATTTATTACGCGAAACGAACGTGACAAACTAATAAACATCCGTTGAGCGTCATTCCCATGAATTTCTTTTTTTAATGTACCTACCTGTATTTATTTATTTTTGTCTCTCCGTCCATTATAGAAAATGTAACCATAGATGTCAAATTACACTGGTCGACAAAAATAAGCTGTTTTCTTTCACAAGAATAAAAATATGAGATTTGTGAAGAATTTTTCATCCTGAATTTAAATATCATTTCAGTTTTATCCTATCAGGCAAGAGTTTTCTGTGATATTCATTTACGTTTTTTATATAATCAATTGAGTTGTTTACTTGATGAAAATCCATATTTATTAATTAAATAAAAATAAAACGTAGTTTTATTTGATTTTCATATTTATTATATAATTCAGTATATTATGAATTATATAATAAATATGAAAATCAAATAAAACTACGTTTTATTTTTATTTAATTAATACATTCTTTATAATTTTTTTATAATTTTTAATAAAATCCATCTAATTTTAACTCATTCTGACTTACCTACAAAAGTGGTAGATAGTGATTTTCGGGCATATTTTATGTAAGATCATTTTTATTTCCATCTGAATCATTTTCATTTTGAGCTAGGTTAGAATCAGAGTTATGAGTTAAGGCCATATCTGCATATACTGGTACAGGGAACTCTTCATATAAGGTAAAGGTTCCTATGACAGGTCAAAGAAATTGCTAAAATCAATTTTTAAAAAGTAGCTGTCACAAAAAAAAAAAATTGTGCCTGATGGAAAAATTCTGACTACATATCTGAATTCAGTATGAAAAAATGCAGTAGATTCACTAATCAGATTTTTTGTGAAGAAAACCTTGTCGACCAGTGTTATTATTTTTTCTTAAAAATTGTTATATTTTGTCATTAGCAGATTTCCTGGCGAATTTAGTTCTCCGAACAATCTATTAGGATGAGAAATGAATGTAATCGTAATATTGTAAAATCGAAATAATAATTATTAAAAATATTTCAAATTTAGACCTAAATACAGTAGCCTATACAAATTATAAAGTAAAATATTTTACAAATCCACAATTATAATAATCATAATGATAATAAAGATAATAATTATAATAATGATAATAATAATCTAACAAAAAAATTGCTAATTCCTAAAACGAAATTGTCACCAATAATCTTAGGAATTTCCAAATGTATGGATTCGACACTAATATCGTAGATTCTATAATCATATAGCCTATATTTTAAAATTATATTTTACTGTTACATTATTTCATGAATATAGGCCTACTAGAGTATATAGAGCAACATTTTATGTAGCCTACCACATATCAGGCCAAGATATAAAAAAAAAAGTTTTCAATGCTTCTTATATTAAACTACCAAATTCTTAAACTCAAATTTTTAATTGTACTTATCAATAATTAACTAGACCTGCATTATGATGTATACATTTCAGATATTTAAATAACCGCCCGTAAAATATATTTAACTCAGAAATTTGACGCTGTATATCGGAGGAAAATTGTCCCAAAACTTACTTAGCGTTAGTAAATATGAACGACATAGGTTGTACAAAGTTCTGTAAAAAAAGCAGAGGGACTAATAAAACATATAGGCCCTAATAATGGAACTCCAAATTCAGAGTCCATCTGACTGAGTAAAACTTGGCAGAAGCTGGTAAAAGTTAAAACCGAATCTGTGCCTTGTACAGACTCACTTGCCTTGAAGAACGATAATTAATTTTATGATGCCTGCCATTTGTGATTTTACACTTCCAAATGCCGATGAGATCATGTTCAGTTGGCGTTGTAAAACAAAGGAATCGTAATAAATACGACGTCATGCAACACATAACTTAAATTAACTTTTACTGCGAATAGTTTATTAGGCGTAGCAAACGTGACAAACTGACCGTTATTCACATCAATTTTCTACTTTTTTCTTTTTCTTTCTCTTATATTTACTTCTCCCCATCAGTTTGCTTTACTGTATTAAGCTATTATTATTTCTTAAAGACAGAAGGCATTTTTTCAACTTTTAGAAGATTCACAATGTGTTCTGTTGAGGCATTATTCAAAATTAAAATATAAAATTATGGAATTGGTTTTATAACCAATTAAGTTGAGGAGACGGACTTTTCAGGTGAATATTCCATACTTACTTACTCACTGGCACTATCGAACCCGTAGGTTCATGGCCGCGCGGACATAAGCTCTCCATACATCCCTATCCTGAGCTAATGCTTTCTAATCATTTCCTGTATAATCTACTTCCCTCAAATCATAGTTAATGTTATTCTCCCACCTCATTCTTAGTCTACCTCTGGCTTTCCTACAAGAAGCTTCCATGCAAGTTTTATGAATCAACTATAATAATAATAATAATAATAATAATAATAATAATAATAATAATAATAATAATAATAATAATTGTTGTTATTGATTTCGTACATCTCAATGGTGGATAGCCTAAATCATATTTGAAGAGAAAAAATATACGCTCAGACCGGGACTTGAACCCGGGACCCTTGGTTTTCTAGACCAAGTGCTCTACCAACTGAGCTACCTGAGCAATTACCGATCTAAACGCAAATCTTTCTCTATATACATTGTAATTCCCGTCCACCAAATGCTATGAAGCCATGCTTCTATTTTGCAAATGGCGGCTCCTTTTATTAAGAAGACATATTTGGGAATTATACATTACAGCCAGTACGGCTTTTTCCATGTTTTTATTATTGATTTCGTACATCTCAATGATGGATAAATCATATTTGAAGAGAAAAATTATTTTTTCTTTTCAAATATGAAAATAATTTTTCTCTTCAAATAAAATAATAATAATAATAATAATAATAATAATAACTTAATAATAATAATAATAATCTACTCAAAACTAGCTCAATTTCAGAGCGAAACTGTCACCAATAAGTTTAGGAATTCCAAGAACTATAGATTCGATATTAGGCTAATCTCGTTAATTTTGTAATTTCATTTTTCACCCCTTCTCACACACCATGGCGATGGGTCCGGAACTTAGAATTAAACTACATCGGGAGTGTTACTTTTCATCTCATTAATCTCGAAAATTATGATTTGGAAATTAATATCCATGTTTTCGATTATATTGCATGTTGCACTCTTTCACACCCTGGGGATGCAAAGGGTCAAACTTAAATTCCACCGAGATTATCAGTATGGTGAGTGCCAAGTTTAAATGAATGTGAACGCGGGCTATGATGAAGTTATTTCTTCAAGAAGGAACACTTTTAACGAATTTCTTGCACACTTTACACACCAGACATCAACTATGGCGGGATTAAGAAAAACCTTGAACTGATACTGGAGATTTGAATTATATTCTTTTTTTTAATTTGAGCCCTGCACAGGAACACCTGCGTTGAAGCAAGTGTAATTATTCAACAGATGTCATTTGAGATTTTACAACGCTGCTTGTCGATGAAACCATGTTCATTTGTTCTAATAAACAATGGGTTCATAATGAGGTCATGCAGATTTTAATGACTTAACTTACTCTACGCAGTTATGATAAACTGAAACACCTGCAGGTCGTTATTCTTCCATTACTCTTGAATAAGATTTGAATTCCACCTATAGTGTAAAATAAAATATTTCATGATCGAATCCTGGTGGTTCCAGAGGAGAATTGGTACACAGGGATTTTTCGAGTTTTTACTTTAGAGTTCTCCCGTTTCCCGAATTTCATCCCAACATCATTCTCCTCTCCTCTTCTCCCCTCATCATGCCATTTAATTTTTGTTCACCTAATATCACCTTTCACCTCATTTTACGTTAGGTAAAAAGTAGTCTGGTTTCTTAAAATGTCTGTGTTCAACGTAGGTCTATCCAGTAAATTACAAATAACAAATTCCCGACTATTTCCCGGTTTTTCTGGCATCAAAGAATAATTCCCGAGTTTTCTGAGTGCTAAATTGAATTAATTGTAATAAAGCTAATTTTGTATAATTATATGTTATATATATATATATATATATATATATATATAAGAAATAAAAACATATAATTCATATTATGGCAAGGTCCTAAACATAGGACATCACATCACTCCATGCCATATAGGCCTACTATTATCACTTCTCCCAACTGGAATTCCCTACCACAAGAAATAAGGAGCTGCCGGACATCTTTTAAAAGAAATCTAAATTGATATTTGCTCTAATGTCGACTTGATTATTACCCAGTGTAAGGTACATATATTAATAGATGTTTTTCGTATAATTTATCACGTTTATGTTATATTATTATTATTATTATTATTATAATTATATTATTATTATCATTATATTATTATTATTGTTATTATTATCGTAAGTATATTATTGTAATTAACGTATAAAATGTTTGTTTGTACATAAAATATACATTGCTACATTTAATATATCTTTAACTGTTTATATAATTAGTATATTGTATATCTATTTTGTCAAATATTTATTTATATTTGTACTGGTTGAGTGGAAGAGAAGGCCTTATGGTCTTAACTCTGCCAGAATAAATAAAACATTATTATTATTATTAATTATTATTATTATTATTATTATTATTATTATTGTTATTATCATTACTATTATTATTAAATAAGAATAGCAAAATCATTTAATAAAAATATTATTTGAACATGAAGTATGTTACGATAAAACATTGTAAACAATCTCACGTTAAAATTACTTTATTCACATGTTAGATTTTTAACCGTTTGATTTTTTCGTCAATGACACCAATTTCATTGCCTACTTCATTTTGTAAACCTTTTTTTTTTTTTATTCCTGTTATTTCATAAAAAAAGGCTTTTCTTTTTTCAGTTTTGTTTTTTTTTATTCTTCGGACAATTTTTTTTTCATCTAACTCTGCTTCCTTACACGAATAAGCATTTCTCATTGTAATATATTTTTTATTATTATATACAACTTTCCACATTAGAGGATTGCCTCAAGGACAAAGTGATACAGACAATTATTTTTTTTAATTTATGAAATACATTTTGTAAATAGGCTACATTAAAAAAATCAAATTGTAGGCCTAATTGAAAGTCATACATACTACCAAAGTATAAATTTTGTAAAAATTGTTTCTTAATATTTCTTAAGATTTGAAATTGATCCTCTAATGGCAGCGATGGCAATATTAGAAAGATTACACCCCGTCTAAATCTAGGGAATTCCAAAATTTGGCTAGGAATCCTGGTATAGGCCTAGTTACCTCTTGCCCGATCATTCAAATCTGTGACAGTTATACTATCTACTTGGTATTTATCATAAGTAATGCCACGTGTGATTTCCAAATTATCGATAAATTCACGACTCACGAAGGTGGAGGAGTGAATTTTATCTAGAGAATTTGGAAATCAAGAGTGGCATTTGTTAGGACCATTTAACGAATAAAATTAAGCTGTTTTTACTCACAACTCATTATTTAACTATAGTTATTTTAAAATTTTAATATATTTAATGTAAACGGCGATGTTTGTTGAACACAAAATGAGAAACAGATAGGTACGCTTTCTACTGCTTCTTTTGTTTTATCACTGCAACCAGATCATTACTATTTATTGCCAAAGGAACGCAATATTGTAAGAATGCTCTCTAGTGGAGAAAAAAATGAAACCCATCAATCTGTATATTAATTCATTTTTGATGTCTTGATGTATGTGTAAATATGACAATTATTATTTTTCTCGATTATTACCTGGGGAAAAAAACATTTAAGAAAGTGCAAACAGTGGTTTCTTTTTTTGGTGGTATAATCAATTGCTACAAATGTTGACATGTAAGCACTATTATATACAATCTGGTAGCCGTATTTGTTATAGGCTCAGTCACTGCAAAATAACGGTCAGACCTGTTCATAATATTAAAAAGGAGGAGCTTTGTTTAATATATGATAATCCTAACACTGATACATATTTCGTGAAACACGACTCTGATTGGTTGTAAAACAGAAATCATTGAAACGTGATTGGTCATTGACTCCCATTTGGGGCATGAGTTAAATAGTCTTTGTAACAGTCAATTGTTGGCTCATATAGCCTATGGCTTTCTTTTCACAGTCAACTTCCTCAGGTTGGCCACTATGAGTCTCAAAACGAATTGTGGGACCTAATATCATACCAATTTTAGAAGATGGTCTAAATGGAATAATATCTATTCGTCTGTTACTCCCATTAGTGGCCACACCATGAACTTCCTCAAACTGTACACATTTTGAGAATGTGATTTAACGTTTACGACTCTTTTGATTTGAACAGAAGATAGATGCACGCGCCTTTACGAATTCTCGTCTATTTCCCGGTTGCTTTCAAATTCCCGATTTATTCCCGGTTTTAAATATTTCTCTCGACTGCTGGATACTCTGGTGTCGCGGTGATCTAATGAGACACACTCTTGTAGACCTACTTACTTCATCATTCTTTGAAATTTTTAAATTGTAATTGGCAATTATTTTTTCCAAATTAAAAATAGCTCTTTGTAGATCATCATCTTAACTGGAAATCACTACTTGATCATCAGCAAATAATATTGTATCCAACAGTTTATTATTTATTTTAAAATGTTTATTTAAATTAATCTGCCATTTTAACATAACTTCATCTATATATACATTAAAACAGAAGGTGATAAAGGATATCCTTGTCTGACACAACGATTTATTGTTACCATTTTTTGATGTTTAGATTTAAAACCCTGTCTTTTACAATTTTATTATTTTCATATAAATTTTGTATAGTCATAATCAAAGGTTGTGGAATACATTTATTTGTCATTATATCCCATAATTTATTTCTATTTACCATATCAAAAGATGCTCACCACCTGTTATTCTAATAGTAGGTCGCAGGGCTTTTTCACATCGACTTCTATAATTATATATTTCATTAATATATCCTTAACTTTATATTCCTAAGAATTGTGTTGTTGGAAAATTCTTTGAAATTAAATCCTTACTTTTAATCTAATTTTGAAAAACAACAATGATTATTGTGAGTTATCCGTAAAAAAAAATAGACACACAGACTTACTGCCTATACATCTTATACATACATATATTTTTTTGACTTTATTAAACACAATGTGTACATTAATTTTAAGTTAGCTTTTTACCAGTCTTTAATTACTGCGTTTAGTGGTAGAGTCCTGTTTTTACACTTTGCTAGATGATATTTGGGACATGGATTGTTGCATAATTTACAGATGCAGTCCTCCTTGGGTTCATGGTACATGTTGTTCAAGCATATATTCCCATGAAATCCATGGGCTTCGAAGCGTGTGTACAAGTGTCGAAGTTCGGTTGCTTCCAGGTTTCTGTTTTCATTGCGTCTGTTTCCATAATTTCTGTCGGTATCTGAGCGGCTTTGTTCTGTCTGTCCTCGATGACGATTCTGTATGCTTGCGTTTCCGGTAGTCTGAAACAGTGTCTGATATCTTCGATGAAGAAGGATTCCTGGGCTATTGTATAGGCATAACTATTTCTTTGTATATTTTGAAATTGACAGTGCTCTTTTGAGAAATCTTGATTAAAACTCTTTCTCCAGTTTCTTAAGATTTTTCACCGTCAAGTAATCCATATTAGCTGGATTCCGTATGTTGCGGCCGGCATTACTTTAAGCTTGAAGAGTTTGATTGCAGTTGAGAGGGATAGACTTTGGAGTTTAGGGATATCGTACATGGCTTTCGTTGCAGCTGTTGCTCGATCCTGTAATAGGCTTAACTAGCTAATATCCGGCGTGCGCAGCTACACCTAAATAAATTTAATGTGATTTTATGTTTGAGTAGGCCTAAGTAAAAAACAACTATAAATTTATATCTTAATTATTTTTAGATACCCGTGCTGATTAACCGACGTTGCCCGCGAAACTAATTATCCTGATATTTTCGGCATCAATGAGCTGAAATAAAAAAATGGTTATTTTGAGTTATCCATAAGAGATAGACATACTATATGTTGTCGTGGATTTTTTGTAGAATATTTTGAGATAATCAATTCCGTGCACATGAATTTGCTGTATTAGCTACGGTTAGGAAGCGTAAGCCATTTAAGTGTCAAAAAGCGAGTTTTTTAATGCACTGATGCCCCTCTTACGTACGGTACTGTTATATACGTTAATTATCCCAGAAAAATTCTCTAAATGATGGTAAAATCCCATTCAAATCGGTGAAATAGTTCTTTGAATCCATAAAGGACAGGCAGACTCACACTAATGTTTATATTCTCGCAACTGGAATTTCCTACCACAACAAATAAGGGGCTGATGGACATTGGCATCTTTTAAAATAAATCTAAATTTATATTTGCTCTGACCTAGACTTCATCATTACCCAGTGTAAGGTACATATATTAATTGATATTTATCGTAGGCTATAATCATCAGCATATTTTCCTTTATATCCCTCCTCATCACACTGTATATTATTCATTATCTTTTATGGTCTCACTTACCAAAACATGGAATTCCCTTCCGCCCTATGTCAGAGACTGTCAAACTTTAACATCCTTCAAAAACAAACTAAATAATTATTTAATAACAAACTAACTTATACACCTCTCTGATAGTATTCTTTTAATAATTAATACATTTAATTATTTATGAAAATAATATTAAGATTAACAAATATTTTCTTTTGTTTTGTTTTAAATATTTATAATCGTAAAATTAGTTTTCTATATACATTAGACAGGGACAATTTAATATGTCTTGCTTGTATACATTTTATTATTAATTTTAGTCTTAATTTTAACTAACATTAACTAGTTGCATTGTAGATCGTAATATAATAGATATTACCTTTTTGATCAAATTTTTGTTTAGTATTTAATATTAGAGTTAATTGAGATTGTTATATTCTGATGCAATATATGTTTGTTCTGGTGAGTGTAAGAGAACGCCACATGGCCTTAACTCCACCAGGCTAAATAAATCTAAAATCTAAAAAAAATCTAAAATGTATCATATTTATATTATCATTATTACAGGAAGTTCGAGTAACGTAGACCCATCGGTTTCAGTGGACCCTGTTAATATATTTTTTTAATTGGTGCTGCCCTCGAACAGAAAATATTTTAACTTCTACCACTCATTAACTTTGCCGGGTTCAAGACCAGTTTCTTTTATTCTTTGTGCGAAGAAGTGTTTATTTGTGATATTTATGAAAATACCGTTTTAGAAGTTTCTCAAGCTAAGAATTAATTCTTAATTTCTGCTAATGAATAAGCTATTATATATATTAAAAATCTCCTAAATATATTATGATGCTGTTTTAACGTACTGATGGGTTTGGTTTGATATTATGTGATATGGCGGCTGTATAAAATAACTAAACATAAAAAAGGAATTCGGTTAATGTGGACCCTCCACGAGGCGGTTCATGAATGTGTATATTTTATCAATGATGATGCTATCTGTAAAAGCCGTGCACTTCATTCATTTTATTTAATATCCTTGTAATTTTACTAAACCCAAAAACCGTTGCTGTCTGCAGATGAATGACGCGTGAATGTTATAATCAACAATAATTTTTCTATAATCAATTGAGTTGGTGTTTACTTGATGAAAATCCATATTCATTAATTAAATAAAAATAAATAAAACTTCGTTTTATTTAATTTTCTTATTTACTGATATATTATTGACAGCTGTTTTGGTACACTGTACCTTCTTCAGACATGTTAACAATTATATATTAATAAATATGAAAATCAAATAAAACGAAGTTTTATTTTTATTTAATTAATGAATATTTTTTCTAAACGTTAAATAAATATCAACACTTTTTAATTACGATCGGCCATAAATACTTTCAGATTTATTTGGGCCTATCTGTATAAATGATATAATAAATTAACTTAAAAATAGACTGGAATATGGAGGTTAAAGTGGACCTTTCTTGTAATGTAAAAACTTTATAGATTATGAAAATGTTTCCATATTTGAATAAAATAACAATGCTATTTCGTAGTTATAACAGTAATGATAATAACTGTAATTAAACAAAATTAAAATACCTTAATTAAAAGAGGAAATCAACTGAAGTTTCTCTATCATTGTTATCGTTATTATATTAATTATCATTATTAATATATATTATTATTATTATTATTACTATTATTATTATTATTATTATTATTATTATTATTATTATTATTATTATTAGATTATTATTATTATTTATTATTATTATTATAGAATATCAAAATTAGACGAAATAAAAAATAATACAATAAGAGAAATTATGAATGTAGAAAAGGATATTGTACAAGATTGAAGAAAACCGACTAAGATGGTATAATGAGAAGAAGAGACACACAAACAAACAAACAAAGGAGTATTGAAATGGATACCTTCTGGAAAAGGAAAACGTCGTAGAACAAAGCCAACGTGGATTAAGGGAATTCAAGACATGAAGAAGAGAAATGTGACAGAAGCAGACATGCAAGACCGGGAAGTGTGGGAAAAAATAATTGTATATTTTGGTTGAGGATATCTGTGTATATAACAGGACCAATCCTGAAATAAAAAATAATACTATTACTGATATTATTGTTACTATTATTATTATTGTTACTATTATTATTATTGTTACTATTATTAATTGTTACTATTATTATTATTGTTATTTATTATTATTATTAATTATTATTATTATTATTTTTTTATTATTTATTATTTTATTATTAATTATTATTGTCGCTGTAAATGTAATCTTTAGGAGAGCAGCAAGATGTTCAAAATTAGACAAAATACAAATACTGTCATAAGAGAAAAAATGAATATTGGTTATTCAATAGTGGATTATACGTATACGGTATAAGCAATTAAATTGGTATGGGCACGTACACGAATGCAGAGGATAGATTAACACCCAGAAAACATTGGAATGGTATCCACCTGGAAGAAGGAGGAGAGGAAAACCTCGGAAATCGTGGATGCAGGAAATAAGAACTGGAATGAGAGCAAGAGGATTGCATGGCATGGATTGGATGGAGAGAGACGAGTGGCGAAGAAAAATAAAACTTTAGGCACAGAAAGATGTCTAACATTAAAATTCTGTATATAAATCAATTATTATTATTACTATTATTAAAATTACTATTATCAAAATTATTATATTATTAAAATTATAATTATCAAAATTAATTATTATGAAAATTATTATTTCGAAAATTATTATCAAACTTAATTAATTATCAAAATACTATTATAAAAATACTATTTAAAAATTACTATTATAAAACTTATTATTAGATCAAAATTATCATTATCAAAATATATTAACAAATTATATTATCAAAATGATTATGATCAAAATATTCTCAAATTTCTTATCAAATTAATTATTATCAAAATTAGTTATTAAAATTATTAGCAAATTATTATTATCACTATTATTATTATCAAAATTCTTACTCAAATTATTATTATTAAATTATATATTAAAATTATTATTGATTAAAATTATTATTATCAAATTATTATTATCAAAATTATTATCAAATTATTATTATTAAAATTATTATTTCAAAATTATTATTAATCAATTCTATTATCAAAAGTTTAATTAAAATATTATTATTAAAATTGTTCTTATTATAGTTATTATTATCAAAATTATTATTATTTCAAATATTATTATTATAAAATTATTCCTTGCAATTATATATATAACAATTACTATTATTAAAATTATTAACAAATTATTATTATCACAATACTATTATAAAAATTATTTACCAAAATTATTATTATCAAATTATTATATTAAAATTAGTATTATCAAAATTATTATTATCAAAATTATTATTATCAAAATTACTATTATCACAATTATATTATCAAACTTAATTAATTATTATAAAATTAATTTATCAAATTATTATTATCAATATTATTATTATTAATTATTATGT
>JASPKZ010007916.1:0-202500 GCA_030220185.1 Diploptera punctata
GGACACATCATATACCCCAATCAGCAGGTCTTATAGGGATGTGATCTGTGGAAAGAAAGGTTTTAAATCTGCACCACATTATACTTTTTGACCACACATGAACAGATATACCTGAAGAGTTATCAACTCAAAGCGGCGGGCCAATCTGAGACATAGGAATTTTTAGAGTGAAAGAACTTCTCCCTACTCGCAACTAAAGAAAAATTATGAAATAGAAAATTATGGTCAGCTATTATTTGGGACTATTCGGGTCTTAAAATTTCTTGACTTGTATCAGAAGCGAGAAGAGGAAAGTTCGAATAACAGAACACACAAATTCTTCTGACCGATGATCAAACTCTGACCCTCTGCGTCTGAGGCGAGGGCGTTACCCAGAGGTTGACAATTACTTTTTTGTAATCCATTTCTGCAACTTCTCATATTGAGTAGATATTCAAGTCTTAACAGAGCTGAGCGAACTCAGTTCCAAAACACTTTTCTAAAATAATGTGTATTGTGGTACAACAGAGAATGAACCCTGGACCCATGGAATTTCAGTTAGAAACGCTAGCCATTACACTAAGGAAGAATATCTCTTTGACTTTAGAAATTTCTAATTCCATTCTGGTTTATTTTTATTTGTATGTTCCGTCCTGCGATGTATCAACAGTGCAGTATGTACAAACAAAGATTGTGTTTGCTCTTTCAGTCGGTAGTGTTGCTACTACGAATGATAATTACGTTGACTTACACGTTTAGCCAAGTTAGGATATTCGACGCAGTGTGAGTTTCCGTTCAGACAAGAAAGGCCAATAGCAAACAATATATTTCTGTTGGTTTTTTACAACTCCAACAAAACGCTGGAAGCCCGAAGGCACATCTTTGTTCTGGTCCCTAATAATACTCTAGTTTATTTGTAATGAATTCCTAACTAAATTAACAAAAGTTCGTCGGTATCGGGGGACTAGTGGTTACCATGTTCCCTCCGGCTCGCGGGTTCAATCCCGAATGGATCGTGTCGATAGATTTTTAAGGTCATATAAATTATGAGCATGCCTACTTTTCTAAGGGAAGTAAAGATTTTGTCCGTGTCGTATGGATGTTGGCATAAGCCTATCTAGACCAGCCCCATGGGCTAGTGTTCAGCGTTTCTGACTACAGTTCATGATATCCCGGGTTCAATTCCCGGTCAGATCATAGAATTTTTTCTTAAAGGGAATTATTCCTGTGGTTGCCCATGATCAGGAATTTAGGTTAAGCACTCTCCTGGCGTTTCTTTATCATTTATCGCCCATCATATCATCGGGGTAACGTAACTCCGCCCCCAGGTTCCCCAACCTAAGAAATGGATTACAATTCTGCCAAAGTCAGGGGAGAAAGTCAGACATGCCAAGAGACAAATTGGTAGCACTGGGCAAAGAAAAAGACTATCTGAGATTAATAAACTCCGACACCGTTTAACCGATCATCTTGGAGGTTGGCGCATATACTTATTTTTTATACAGATGTTTTTATGCTATTAATTATGTTCTAGAACCATTAGGTGTAGGAGTTCACCTGAAGCGAAAATTTAAAAATCGCTCTAACTAACTCACTGTCTCTATCGAACCTGTAGGTTTGTAGTCTCTCGGACATAAGCTCTCCATGCATCCCTATCCTGAACTCTTTTCCAATCATCCCCTGTATAATATACTTCCTTCAAATCATGGACAATGTTATACAACCACCTCATTCTTGGTCTACCAACTGGATGTTTTCCTTCTGGTTTTCCTACAAAAAACTTCCATGCATCTCTCTTATCCCCTATACGTGCTACATGTCCTGTCCATCACAGTATACGAGACTTGACTGTTTTATTATATCTGGCTTCCTATACAAAACATGTAGCTCACTATTATGTAGTTTTCTCCTTTCATCTCTCTGCTCATGTCTTTTTGGCCCAAAAATTTTCCTAATAACTTTATTTCCAAATAATCCTAATCTTAGATTTAGATTTTAAATTTAGATTTATTTAGCCTGGTGGAGTTAAGGCCATGTGGCCTTCTCTTCCACTCACCAGGACAAGCATATATTACATAAGAATATAACAATCTTAATTAACTCTAATATTAAACACTAAGTAAAAATTTGATCAAAAGATAATATCTAATATACATATTACGATCTATAATACAACCAGTCAATATTAGTTAAAATTAAGACTAAAACTAATAATAAAATGTATACAAGCAAGACATATTAAATTGTCCTGTCTAGTGTATATAAAACAGGAAAATAATGAGATATAGAAAAACTAATTTACGATTATACAATATTTAAAACAAAACAAAATATTTGTTATTCTTAATATTATTTACATAAATAATTAAATATATTAATATTGCTAAAAGAATACTATCAGTGAGGTGTATAAGTTATTTGTTATTAAATAATTCTTTAGTTTGTTTTTTAAGGATGTTATAGTTTGACAGTCTCTGACATAGGGCGGAAGGGAATTCCATGTTTTGGTAAGTGACACCGTAAAAGATAATGAATAATATACAGTGTGATGAGGCGGGATATAAAGGACAATGTGCTGATGGGATCGAGTGTCAAGATTGCGTGTGTCGGATAGTCTGATGAAGCGGCGTGATAAATAATTAGGCGATGATGTGTGAAGTATTTTATAGAGAAGGGATAGGGAATGGACAGTTCTACGATCTCTTAGACGAAACCACGATAATTGTTCCTCCCTTAATGTAAGAGTCCATGTTTCGCATCCATATAATATAACTCTGTGAATAACAGTTTTAAATATTTTCCGTTTAACTCTTAAATTACCAAAACATATATTTCTTGGGTCTGTTATTTAACGGAATCTTGTATAACTGTTATTATTAGGTATATTAACAAAACATAAATTTCTTGTGTCTGTTATTATTAGGTATATTGTGTAGTTGGACACACATTTAAGTGGTTTGTTTTGTGTTGGTTTTCTTCTGATTTATTAAAAATAATAAATGAAATAAACCAACTGATGTATCCTGTAGGAAACATTATGAATTTAAGGTTTAACGTTTTTTTAAACTATTTTTTAATGGTTCTAGCGGTCGCAATTTTCGATGTTTCACAACGAAACTCAGTATATCGCATTGAAATAAAACGAGGAATGTATTATTAAAAAATCAGCGACATCAGACTATTAGAAATGAATGTTTAGACTGTTGTCACCAACTCTGGCATGTTAAAGGACCTGAGTATTGACCATTCGAAGGATATTGTTATTTTCTCGTTTGTTCTAGTGACATTATTGTCGTAAAATGTAAATTAAGTTAAATTGTTTCCATTCATTGACAAATATCTTTGCTACGCATTATTTAACTATTATTAGAAAGTTCCGAAGGAATATATCTAAAGAGGGTGATCTCATGATAATGTTTTGAAGCGTTTTGCAAATCTTCATCGATCCTATTTACTAGATTCGACAAATAAAAATAATTTATATTGCACATATAGACTGATAAGTAGAGGGCGGATTTATATGCACCAAAATCCTTAAATATATGCATGCAACTATGCAGCAAAAAAGTTCAAAATATGCTCTTAAAATTTTTAAAAAATATGCACAAAAATTTTTATTCTTATTGTAAAATACACCATTTTTTCACATAATTTTATTTATTATTTATGAAGCAACAATAGTAATATTTTTACTATCTCGCTCCTAATTGAAGTTAATAATTGTATTTTATAGTGATATTCTCATTAATTTTGTCTGTAATATGAAATATAAGTCAAAATTATGTATCGATCACTTATCAATGTTTGTTAAATAAATAAACAAATATTTTTTTCTAAATTTTCTGGTAGAAAGCCCTTCCTTCTGTCACTTAAAAAGTGTTTGTACGAAGAGAATGATCTCTCCACTTCACATGAAGTCACAGGGCAGTATCACAAAGAGGCTATGTCACACAGTTTAGGCCCGATTGCTTTATTGACCTGTTGAGATTTAAAACTGTAGATCCCTGCTCGGAATTGTCACTGTTGTACGAAAATGCGAAATAGGGATGCTCGCTTTCTATGAAAACAAGATTGTCTTCATTTTCAAGAACATTACAATAAAGCAGAAACTTGTCATTTTATGGGGTTCCCAACTAATATCTTCTTTCTTCTTCTTCTGCTTCATGAAATTAGGCCTTTTGACCTGTTTTCACATCAAGTGGGATTTAATGAATCCTCCCATCTAGTAAATGGGCATCCAACATTTCTATGTCATATTGGTTTGTACTTTAGTAACAGCTGAGGGATTCTATCTGTAGGCATTCTCTTGACATGTTCATACCAGTTGTTTCTCATGTTGTCAATTCTATTTGTTAAATTAAAAATATTTAAGTCCTTCCTAATATCTTCACTTCTCCTAATATCCTCACTTCTATTCTTGTCCAAAATTGTCACACCCGCTACTGAACGTAGGAACTTCATTTCTGCAGTTTCTATTTTCCTTCTGTCTGTACGGTTGAGAGTCCAATTTTCAATTGCATATGTTAAGGCAGGCACTGCCATAACTTTGTAAAATTTTAGTTGTGTGCTCCTCAAAGTTTTATTTTTCAGTGTCGTCTTATAGTGCCCCACATTCTGTAATATCTATTTAATTTAATATTAATATCTTCCTTCTGGCAGTATGATACGTTGCATCCTAATAATTAAAATTGTTCACCTGTTGTATTATACGGTTATTAATTCTGATTTTACACCTCATATGGTCTTTCCCGCCTTATATTAAATAGACAAACAAGTATAATATATGCACCCATGTGCACATGTTAGTGAAATAAGCGCTAATCCTGTGAATATGAATTTATATGCACTATAAAATTTTGTCAATTGATTTCAAATGACATGAAACGAATTTTCCTCTTCAATGCATATGTTTATCTTTGAATTAATTAAATGTGCAAATATGCAGAAATCCGGGCTCTACTGATAACACTCCATCGGTCGCAATTTTTTTTGTAATCAGGCTTAATATGTAGCAATCAATTAAGGGAGGTGATGGGTGAAATGTTCGATATTTTCGGTCAAATTTAGCATTTTTTGTTTTTGTATTAAAAAGTAATATGTACGAGTACATTAGACTATAAGTTGGTGAAGTTTCAGTGTCCTATGACGCTTGTAAGTCTCCCTAATGAATGTAGGAGGGCATGTATGCTACATTTTCAATTTAACTGCATGCAAACTTTCAAATTGGCTTTTGGGCACTTTTATTTTCATTGCATTTCAATACATTCAATCCAAAATAGCATTGACAAATGTAATGATAGAAGCACAAAATTTTCACTGCATGTCCCACGCACTATGGCTGACAATTCTATGCATGGATTTTGAAAAAAAAGTTGATAGTTTTTAAAATAAAAAATAAAATGTGTGTAGTATTTAAAAAAATAACTTTTCATATGCAGATGATGTATATATTTTTTCTTCCTTTATTATAATGATACAGAAAAGTTAATGCATGGTGTTAATATAAATAAGTAAGTGGTCGTGTAGAAAAACAATCAAAACTTTTACTCACAAATTATGGGACTAATTAAAAAATTGAATATGCAAATTTTCAAATGGACTTTCTTCAATAACTCAAAACCTTTTATGCCTAGAAGGATGAGACTTCAGTATAATATTACCTATTATGACATGAATGTGTACAAAAAAGCAAGTATGTAGCTTAAAACATGTAGAAAATATAACGTTTACCCATTACCCCCCTTAAGAAAAGTAAGATCCAGTTCCCTAAACAGAAAAATAGGAGAAATAAGAATAGGGGTTAATCTAAAACTTGAAAATCTCCCTAGCGGACGCCATCTTTCGTTTTTTCGCAACGAAACTCGGTATGTGCTATTGGAATAAAACGAGGAAGGTATTCTCCAAACAATAAGAGTGAATTGCTCACCAACTGAAATTTTCATGGTTTACGTAATATACCTTTATTATTTTAGCAAAATTGTATGGTTCTTGTTATGTTGCGATAAAAAAGTGGTGGCTATTATAGGAGATTTTTAAATTAAGACTTTCGAATAAATCCCCACTTCGTATGGTCGGATTTCGCTGATTATTTTTCCTTTGAGAATAAGACCTAACTTTTTATTTTTTTAAAGACGCGTATCGAGTTTCTTTCCGAAAAGCCGAAATTTGCGGCCGCTGGACAGGAGAAAAGATTACGAGTATTTGAGAAAAAAGTTCTGAGGAAAACTTTTTGGACCAAAGAGAGATGAGCAGACAGGAGAATGGAGAAGACTACTTAACAGTGGGCTACATGATATTTGTAGGAAACCAGATATAATAATAAGTTAATTCTCATAGACTGCGATGGGCAGGACATGTGGCACGAATGTGGAATGAAAGAGGGGCATGTAAGCGTTTTGTAGGAAAATCAGAAGGAAAACGCTGAGTTGATAGATGAAAAATGAGGTGGGGGAATAACATTAACTATCTTTGAGGGAAGTAGATTATACAGAGTACGATTGGAAAATATTAGCTCAGGTTAGTGAGCTTATGTTTGCGCAGCCATGGACCTATGGGTTCGATAGTGCCGGTGAGTTAGTTAGAACGTTTCTTTTTTATTTTCAATATTCACTTCTAGCGAACCCTAACCCGTATGGTCCTATTTTGCTGGTTAACATCCTCTACTTACATTTCTTAATTAATTGCTGTATCCCAAATTTATTTTAAAAAATGCGGCCGCTAGAGCGTTAACTGGCATATATGTATGTCTAAATTGCAATGTTACCTACAATAATAGTCGAGAAATAGATACGTGAAATGCGTTTAACTACTTTTTATGGAATAATACGCCGGACTTTAGATAGTAATGTTAGAAAAGAAACATTATTAATTTTTTGCAAGGTGATGGCTATGCCAGCTTTACTGCATGGATGTGAAAACTGGGTTTTAGGGAAGGAAAGTGAGAGAAAATTGAAGCTGGTGAAATTAGGTTCCTGAAGTTAGTAACCGGCTGTACATTATTTGATAAAGAGAGAAGTGCAGACATTAAATCAGAACTAAAAATACTCAACATTAGAGACATAATAAGAATAAATCAAGTAAATTCGAGAGAGCACGTGCAATCCATACCAGAAACATCAATTACCAGGACAATATATAACTACGATCCACGCGAAAGAAGAAACCTAGGAAGGCCAACAAAAAGATGGCGAGTTCAATTTTGATTGAAGCTGGATCCAACCTTATGGCCCATACCATAATACAGATTATGATGATGATCATATATATATGTATATGTATACAGGGTGTTTGTAAATTAGGCCGAAAAACTTTGAGAGCAGATAGCTAACCTTCATTGAAGTGTATTTTGTTAAGGAACCTATAGGCTGTGACGCTTCATTTCAGTGCAGAGGGGTCTCAAAGGAAGGGAAGGAAGGATGTAGGTACGTACAAATATCAAGTTATTCTGTGTCACATAATTCTGTGTGTTAATCAAAATACTTTAAATACAAGCAGAAACAAAATGTAATTAATTCTAAAAAATATTAAATAAAATACCAAAAATACTCACTCCAGTGTTGCATTGTCAGGATGGATCCAGTTTACTGTCCCATCACAACAAGTGCTGGAACACACGTACATTGACATCCAGGCAACAATGCATCAATGTTCCACACTTTGTCGTACCCTTCCAAAGATGCCAGGGGTTTCCCTTAATGCTGCGCTGACGATGCGTGCTACAAGATCTTATTCAGAGTCAATATCGGTTTCATAAACCATTGCCTTCATGTAGCCCCACGGAAAGAAATCTAGGTAGATCAGGTCAGGTGAGCGTGCTGGCCAGGCAGTGTGACCACCCCTACCTATCCAACAGATCGTAGCAATGGATGTAAACAAACTTGCTGTAATAGGTTCGAATGCTACTGAGCTCCGGAAGTAAACAAACCAAGCGATAGTAGTAATGACAAACCCCTCTTTGACTGAAAGAAGTGTTTATCCGTTTCTGTCCATAGGTTTCTCAAGAAAATATGCTTCGATGAAGGTTATCTATCTAATCCCAAAGTTTGTCGGTCTCATTTAGAAACACACTGTATATATATATATATATATATATATATATATATATCTCCATCCATCCATAGTAATTCTGCCCGAATACAGGTCCTTCACTGCACTCATAGCATTTTCATGCTATGCTTGCAGCTTTACTAGGGAATTGTAGGTGCGGTAGCTTCCCGTTGCTTTACACACCGGTGAAGGATGATGATGATGATGATAATGAAATGATAATGATAAGGATGATGATGATGGCCATATGATTTCGGGGACCTTTTTGTGCCTTAAAGTTTTTCTGACATTTGTCTTACAGGTGAGGAAAAACCCCGATAAAAACCTCACCCAGAAGAACTGCCCCGACCGGGGATCGAACCCGGGCCCGCTGCGTGACAAGGCAGCACGCTACCTCGAGACCACAGCGGTGGATTTATATATATATATACAAAATAGTTATGTTCATTTTAGGTGTCTACTAAGCAGGATTTGTGAAGGCTGTAAAAAAATCATGTTATTGAGATCAATTTGGCAATGGGCCTAGGAATTTAGGTATTGAGGTTGATCTAGATAGATAGATAGATGGAAAGCTCTGCGGCCGTCACGTAAGTGTTGGCGGTGAGCGATCCATATTGGTCCTCCTTAATAGGTAGAACCTCGGGTTCCTGTAAAATACATTAGCCCCGGTTTAAATTTTGAATTCAAATTTGAAGTTAATTAGAAGGGTGAAGTCGGAAGCGGACCTTTTAGGGTTCTATTCCAGCATTTGCTCTTTAGATTGAGGGAAACCGCTTAAAACCCCAATCGGAACAGTCGATCACGATTGAGGTTTTAAGCGGTTTCCCTCAATCCAAAGAGCAAATGCTGGAATAGAACTCCAAAAGGTCCGCTTCCGACTTCACTCATCCAATTAACTTCAAATTTGAATTCAAAATTTAAACCGGGGCTAATGTACTTTACAGGAAACCGGGGTTTTACCTATTAGGGAGGAGCAAAATGGATCGTTCACCGCCAACACTTAAGTGATGGCTGCAGAGCTTTCCATCTATCTATCTAGATCAACCTCAATACCTGAATTCCTAGGCCCATTGCCTTATTTTCTGTCTCGATGTCACATTGATAGCCAAGTGTATGTGACACACATATTGCATGTAGAGTGCATTTACTCATACTGACGACACGTGTCGTATTCAATTATTTTCTGTCTCGTAGAGAATCCCTACAGAGATTTGAGGTTCCATTATATGACCGAAAATAAGATTAGAAAGAAATGTAATAAAGCCTATGAAACTTCGTTATATCGCGAGGCGTTTATTAGTCGAGGATAGGCTTATATATCAAGTGGTATACAGATTGAAATCCTCTCAGTGAGGCAGAATCTTTCACAGGGAACTTCAGCATCTTATCCACAGACACCGAGCACTGAAGTCGTAATGCTGAACTTGAGTATGATATAGTAAGATACTGGTAAAGTAAGTAAAGTAACCCCGCTTCTAATTGCATGGCTTCATTACAATTGTTTGTGATAATTAAGGCCACATTTAGATTTGAATTTTCATCTTTGGTTTAGAACGATTTTGTTTTAGATCCATTTTTTAGAATCTTGTTTCAGGTGAATATTCCGTGCCTCGTATCATGCTCATTGTGAGAATACAAACAGGAATTCTAGATTTCGATTATCGAAATATTGAATTCTTATTTTATTCTCATAGTGTCCTTTGGGCCATTCACATGATAACAAGCATTATAAAAAGTGGACTGCATACAGTGTGGATCTAGATCAGCAATATGTGTATTTGTTAGACATTTTAAACTATTCAGTCTAAATAAAGTTTAAGAAATATAAATTTGGTCATCATATATCTACATTTAAGTATAATTTTCTCATTTTAAGTAATAAATAAGAAAGTGTATTTTTAAATGCAGATAGTCATTGTGTGTAAAAATGTTCTCTAGTAATTTTATTCTTGTTGGTGTAACATTTTGAATGCAGAGTGTGATTGAATTTTAAGTACGATTTTTATTTTCATATAAACAATTTATGAACATATGGTTTTATAAGTTCTATTTTACATTTTGAATGCAGGTTGTGATTGAATTTTAAGTACGACGTTTTTCTTATAGGCTATATATATATATATATTAACAATTTACGAACACATGGTTCTTGAAGGACTACTTTACATCTTCAATGCGGGGTGTGATTGAATTTTAAGAATGAAACTTTTTTTATATATTAACAATTATTGAACATACGGTTTTTGAAGGACGGCTTTGTATCTTGAATGCGGGGTGTGGTTGATTTTTATGTATGACACTTTGTTTTATATATTAACAATTTAAGAACATGTGGTTTTTGAAGGACTACTTTACATCTTGAATGCGGGGTGTGGTTTAGTTTTAAGTGTGAAACTCTTTTTATGTATTAACAATTTATGAACATATGGTTTTTGAAGGACTACTTTACATCTTGGATGCGGAGTGTGGTTGAGTTTTAAGTGTGAAACTTTTTTATATATTAACAATTTATGAACATACGGTTTTTGAAGGAAGACTTTCCATCTTGAATGCGGGGTGTGGTTGAATTTTTAGTGTGAAACTTTTTTTATATATTAACAATTTATGAACATGTGGTTTTTGAAGGACTGCTTTACATCTTTAATGAAGGGTGTGATTGAATTTTAAGTGTGAATTTTTTTTATATTAACAATTTATGGACATATGGTATTTGAAGGACTATTTCACATTTTGAATGCAGGGTGTGATTGAATTTTATGTATGAAACTTTTTTATGTATTAACAATTTATGAACATTTGGTTTTTGAAGGGCGGCTTTACATCTTGAATGCGGGGTGTGGTTCAATTTTAAGTGTGCAACTTTTTTTTATATATCAACAATTTATCAACATGTGGTTTTTGAAGGACTACGTTACATCTTGAATGCGGAGTGTGGTTGAATTTTAAGTGAGAAACTTTTTTTATATATTAACAATTTATGAACATGTGGTTTTTGAAGGACTACTTTATATCTTGAATGCAGAGTGTGGTTGAATTTTAAGTGTGAAACTTTTTTTTATATATTAACAATTTATGAACATATGCTTTTTGAAGGACTACTTTATATCTTGAATGCGGAGTGTGGTTGAATTTTAAGTGGGAAACTTTTTTATACATTAACAATTTATGAACAAATGATTTTTGAAGGACTACTTTACATCTTGAATGCGGAGTGTGGTTGAATTTTAAATGTGAAACTTTTTTATATATTAACAATTTATGAACATAAGGTTTTGAAGGACTACTTTACATTTTGAATGCGGAGTGTGGTTGAATTTTAAGTGTGAAACTTTTTTTATATATTAACAATTTATGAACATATGGTTTTTGAAGGACTACTTTATATCTTGAATGCAGAGTGTGATTGAATTTTAAGTGTGAAACTTTTTTTATATATTAACAATTTATGAACATATGCTTTTTGAAGGACTACTTTACATCTTGAATGCGGAGTGTGGTTGAATTTTAAGTGTTGTTCTTAAAGAACTACTTTACATCTTGAATACGGAGTGTGGTTGAATTTTATGTGTGAAGCTTTTTTTATATATTAACAATTTATGAACGTATGGTTTTTGAAGGACTACTTTTTATCTTGAATGCAGAGTGTGGTTGAATTTTAAGTGTGAAACTTTTTTATATATTAACAATTTATGAACATATGGCTTTTGAAGGACTACTTTACATCTTGAATGCGAAGTGTGGTTGAATTTTAAGTGTGAATTTTTTTTATATATTACCAATGTGTGAGCATGTGGTTTTTGAAGGACTACTTTACATCATGATTGCGGAGTGTGGTTGAATTTTAAGTGTGAACATTTTTTTATATATTAACAATTTATGAACATATGGTTTTTGAAGGACTACTTTACATCTTGAATGCGGAGTGTGGTTGAATTTTAAGTGTGGTTTTTGAAGGACTACTTTACATCTTGAATGCGGAGTGTGGTTGAATTTTAAGTGTGAAACTTTTTTATATATTAACAATTTATGAACATGTGGTTTTTGAAGGACTACTTTACATCTTGAATGCAGAGTGTGATTGAATTTTAAGTGTGAAACTTTTTTATATATTAACAATTTATGAACATGTGGTTTTTGAAGGACTACTTTACATCATGATTGCGGAGTGTGGTTGAATTTTAAGTGTGAACATTTTTTTATATATTAACAATTTATGAACATATGGTTTTTGAAGGACTACTTTACATCTTGAATGCGGAGTGTGGTTGAATTTTAAGTGTGGTTTTTGAAGGACTACTTTACATCTTGAATGCGGAGTGTGGTTGAATTTTAAGTGTGAAACTTTTTTTATTAACAATTTATGAACATACGGTTTTTGAAGGACTACTTTACATCTTGAATGCGGAGTGTGGTTGAATTTTAAGTGTGACACTTTTTTTTTATATATTAACAATTTATGAACATGTGGTTTTTGAAGGACTACTTTACATCTTGAATGCGGAGTGTGGTTGAATTTTAAGTGTGAAACTTTTTTATATATTAACAATTTATGAACTTATGTTTTTTGAAGGATTACTTTACATCTTTAATGCAGGGTGTGATTGAATTTTAAGTGTGAAACTTTTATTTATATATTAACAATGTGTGAGCATGTGGTATTTGAAGGACTATTTCACATTTTGAATGCAGGATGTGATTGAATTTTAAGTATGAAACATATGTTTTCATATTAACAATTTATGAACATAAATTGTTGTGGAATATGTATTATACTGAATCTGCGAGAAAAACCGCATCATATAATAAAGTAATAGAGTCCTGAAAATTTAATACTTTTACATTGAGTATGTCCTGAGAAACTTGCAACAATATGGTCACATTTACGGAATTGTTTAAAAATAAATGTAATTAATAATAATATTTTACTTAATTCTCATAATTAGAATGATATATAGAATTTTTTGATTGCGAGCTGCTTTTCGCACTCTTGATAACCATACTCTCTTAATATGTAATAACATAATAACGATGACATTTGTCAACATAGACTTCACATAATATTCTAAATACACAAATTCCAATTCACAAAATTTAAACACATTTTATGAATAACGCCGAGTTTTGCGTGAAATGACCTGTACTCTTCAAGTTATATTTAAATTTAATGTGAGTAAACTACTTCGTCTTTTTATGATGTTTATTAATGTTTTAATGTTTTGGAATGTTTGCTAATGTCACCTTAGGACAGCAATAAGTTTTTTTCGATAATTCAATTTGGTTTATATTAATTTCCACTGAATTACAGGGTTGGTGTTTAGGTCCAGGTGTACCTTATCTCTTCACTTTTTGTTGTCCTAGAAAAAATAATTAAAAATAATGCAGGTCACTTACTTACTCACTGGCACTATCGAAACCGTAGGTTCATGGCCGCGCGGACATAAGCTCTCCATATATCCCTATCCTGAGTCTATGCTTTCTCATCATTCCCTGTATAATCTACTTCCCTGAAACAATAGTTAATGTTATTCTCCCACCTCATTCTTGGTCTGCTAACTGGGTGTTTCCCCTCTGGTTTTTCTAGAAGAAGCTTCCATGCAAGTCTTTCATTCCTCATACGTGCAACATATCCTGCCCATCGCAGACTATGAGACTTAACTGTTCTTATTATATCTGGCTTCCCATAAAGACCAAGTAGTTCATTGTTATGTAGTCTTCTCCATTCACCTGTCTGTTCATCTCTCTTTGGTCCACAAATTTTCCCAAGTACTTTATTCTCAAATACTTGTAATCTCCTTTCATCCCTTAAAGTAAGAGTCCATGTTTCGCATCCATATAATATAACTGGTAGAATAATAGTTGTATATATTCTCAGTTTAACGTTTTTTTAAAGGAGTTGGGACATCAAGAGTCTCTGCAATGCATAATAGCACGCATTTGCAGAATTCAGTCTATGTTTAATTTCTTTGTGCATCTCATTCCTATATGTGATTATTGTTCCTAGGTATTTGAATTCAGCCACTTCCTCAAAATTTCCTCATTTGTCATTAGTTGTGCATTTCCATTATGTAATGTATTTCTACGTGCGACCATATATTTAGTTTTATTGATATTTACTTCCAGTCCTAATTCCTTAGTGTTACTCAATAGTGTGGGCGTGTTGTCCTTTAGTATCTCCTCGCGTTCGACCAAAAATACATCACCAGCATAAACTAACAGATTATTACTACCATTGAGTTGTAAGCCTTCCTCATTCTCTAAAGATTTAATGGCATGCTCTAGTACAAAATTAAATAGTAGAGGAGATAGTGCATCTCCATGCTTCAAGCCATTCTCGATTTCAAAGGTGTCCGAAAACTGTTTGCCTGCACGCACCTTACTCTTTGTGCCATTCAGACACATTCGTATAAGTCTAACTAACTTTTTAGGGATTCCGAACTCCAGCGGGATACTATATAACTTCTCCCTCTTCATTGAATCATATGTTTTTTGAAGTCTACATATAGTTGATGTACAGTACCATTATATTCCCATTACTTTTCTAAAGTCTGTCTTATACTAAAAATCTGATCTGTTTTAGACCTGTTTCTTGTAAATGCACATTGATGATCTCCTAGAATGTCATCAATATAAGGAGTAAGTCTGCTTACTAATATATTTGTTAGAATTTTGTACGAAGTTGAAAGTAATGAGATGCCCCTATAGTTGTTGCAATCAGTTTAATCTCCTTCCTTATAAATTGATTCCTTCCGTTCATCTGGAAGAGCTTCTTTTCCCCAAATCATACTAAGCAACCAGCGTATCTTGTCCATCAATTTTTTCCCCCTGATTTTATCAGTTCTGCTGGGACCTCATCTGAACCTGATGCTTTTTACATCTTCATTTTTTCAATCGCCATTTCAACCTCTAATGAACTTGGCTCTGCGACTAGCATTTCTGCTGTCTGTAAATGATCCTCCTCAATGTCCTGTTCTGTAAGTACATTTAATAGCTGATTAAAGTAACAAAAGTAATGCATTTTAAAAATAATTATTTCTTCCTTCAATAGTTTTTAATATAATTACACTTAATTGTACTGAAATCTATTAGATGTCAATTATGAAGTGCATTATATACAGTATTTTATAATAAAGTTTAATAATAATAATAATAATAATAATAATAATAATAATAATAATAATAATAATAATAATAATTGCTGATGTCCGACACACCCTAATTAACTGTTACAGAGAAATACAACTACGGCCATTGGATATATTAAATGTTGGGGAATGTTGAGATGGCCTACGTTGAGTTATATTAAGGAAGTGGTTATGTTGTGGTCGAGATCGTGGTTCGAATATGAATACTTTGAGTCGAACTATAAAAAATCTCGAATAGAAAAACCGAAACTTCCAAATTTTAAACAATAACAATATAAAGTCTTGAAATATTCTATTCCTAAAGATAGGTAAAAAACTAACTAACTAACTCACTCACTGGTAGGTACTATCGAACCCGTAGATTCATGGCCGCGCGGACATAAGCTCTCCAACATCCCTATCCTGAACCACTGTTTTCCAATCATTCCTTGTATAATCCACATCCCTCAAATCATAGTTAATGTTATTATCCCACCTCATTATTGGCTTACAAACTGGGTATTTTCCCTCTGGTTTTCCCACAAGAAACTTCCATGCACGTCATTCATTCCCCATTCGTACCACATGTCCTGCCCATCGTAGTCTACGAGACTTAACTGTTCATATTATATCTGGCTTCCTATAAAAACCATGTAATTCACTGTTATGCAGTCTTCTCAATTCAGCTGTCTGTTCATCTCTCTTTTGTCCAAAAATTTTCCTACGAACATTATTCTCAAATACTCGTATTCTCCTTTCCTCCCTTAAAGTAAGAGTCCATGTTTCGCTTCCATATAATATAACTGGTAGAATAATAGTTTTATATTTTTTCAGTTTAACGTTTTTTGTAAGGACTTGCGAAGTGAAGAGTCTCTGTAATTCATAATAGCACACATTTCCCTAACTGAGCCTATGTTTAATTTCTTTGTGCATCTCTTTCCTATATGTGATTATTGTTCCTAGGAATTTGAATTCAGCCACTTCCTCAAAATTTCCCTCATTTGTCATTAGCTGTCAATTTCCATTATATAATGTATTTCTATGTGTGACCATATTTTTAATTATATTGATATTTGCTTCCACTCACAATGTCTTAGTGTGTGCTTGTTGGCCGTTAGTATCTCCTCACTATAGCCCAATAGTACTGCATCATTAGCATAAAGGTAGATAAAAATGTTCAACAAAGTATAGAATAAGTGGACAAACAAAGAGACTTATGTAGATAATATTATGTTCTTGTTTTAAATATCAAAAACCTGGAGAAAAATCTATGTTTACAAATATACTAAAGTAGAAGTACACATATTTGTCATACACCTTGGTCAATAGACATGTCTTGTATCTCGAATATAAAACAATTAAATAATAAAACATCTGATATATTACAGAATAAAATAAAATGTGTATAACGTATTCAACTGTATAAACAAAACCAATTCTTCAGATGGTCTAATTTATGATCTGACTGATTTTCGTAGTTTTCAGAATATGTACATGTGTGTGTGGGTGTGTGTGTGTGTTTAATTAAACAGTTTATATCCAATTTCAATACCAGGAAACAGAAACTGCAGCCGCTTTGGCAACATCAGAAGTTTCCACTTCTAGATTTCCAATTTTCCTGGTTTGTATAATAGATATATATTTGTTTTTGTCGTGTAATTGAATATATCATTTTTATTTGAGAGAAATAGGAATTGTGGACACTAGATCGTTGAAAATATACCAACTAATATGTAATATTTCTGGTTAACCCTCTGCTTTGACTTTCAGACTGGCAGTGTATCCTGTAACTACATTGATATAATTTACTTAATATACACTGCTCAAACAATTAGAGGAACAATTGTAATAAATTGAATAAGTAATTGTTTTTTAAAGCTGTGATGCTGAAAGTTGGAAAATATGTAAATTGAATTATTAATTGTATCATTGGATACAAATTTTAAAGATCCATGGCCTAAATACAGAGAAATTACCTCAAATAACAAATATAAAGAATTTTATTATTTTGGAAGGCACTGGCGACTTCTAATTGGTAAGCTTCCTGATGTTGCTATGGTGACGAATGTTGATTATTGCCTTGTTTATTGAAGTCTCTGACAAAACGAGGCATTTAAATGAGTTCGAAGTGTATCATGCTCTACATCTTTTACGACAAGGTCAACCTCTGCGACAAGTTGCTAGAGAGCTTGGGGTTTGTCCTTCCGTGGTGTCCAGGTTACGCAACAGGCACAGAGAGACAGGTCAGTATTGTAGAAGATGTGGCCAGGGCCGTAAATTTAAAACAAGCCCCCAGGATGACAGATACGTTGTTCTTTCTGCTCTTCGACAGCGTACAAAAACTGCAAAAGACCTGCAGAATGACCTTCATATGGCTTCCGGAATCCGGGTTTCAGACCAAACCACAAGGAACAGATTAAGGAAAGAGAATATTCGACCAAAAAGGCCCGTTAGAAAACCACGCTTAACAAATGGGCATAAGGCAGCAAGACGTACGTATGCTGAAAACCATGGTGATTGGAACCTGAACCAGTGGGAGTCTGTGCTCTTCTCGGACGAATCCAGGTATCGTCTTACACGTTGTGATGGTCGATTGAGGGTGTGGGGACGGCTAGGAGAAATATTTTCTGCAGAGGCTGTACAGGAAATTGATAGATTTCGTAGGAGGTTCCATAATGGTGTGGGCCGGAGTTATGTACAACAATCGTACGGACCTTGTACTTGTTCCACAGCGACTGAATGCTCCCCGGTATATCGATCACGTTCTGGAAGAGCATGTAGTACCTGCTGCCATTGGAGTAGGCCCTGGATTTCTGTTTAAGCAGGATAATGCCAGGGCACATTCTGCGGCTGTCACCAGGGATTTCCTGAGGAGGAATGAAATTGAGGTAATGGTGTGGCCAGCAGTCAGCCCAGACCTCAACCCTATTGAACACTTGTGGGATCTTCTAGACAGGAAGGTCAGAAACCGACATCAAGCTCCACAAACTCTGCAGCAACTTGGAGATGCTCTGAAGGAGGAATGGGAGAATATCCCGCAAGAGGAAATCCAGAATCTTGTTGGGAGTATATCACGAAGGTGCCAAAGTGTCATCGAATGTCGTGGAGGCCATACACGATACTAACTCTATATAACGAGTGTTTAACTTTGAAAAATAAGCACAAGATTCAATTGCTTACATAGCGGAATTATTTGAAATGTTAATTGTCAGCGTTATTCATTTGTTTTTACTGACATGAGCAATAAATAAATAAATAACCACAAATAATGTACTTTATTAATTTCATGTTTGTATCTTCATCCAATGAAAAAATATTTGCATATTTCATAGTGTTCCTCTAATTGTTTTGAGCAGTGTATTAAATAAAACAATGGAAAAGCGAACGCGTAAAAATTTCATAAATGTGTGTCGAATTACGCAATATACGGTAATAATTATATTTATACGGTACATGATTTTGCTATCACTGCGGGACGACGCATTTAAATAATTCTCACGAGAAATTAGTGTTTTCCCAACTTAACGTCTAATGCTCCGTTTTTAACTAACTAACTCACTGGCAACTATCGAACCCGTAGGTTCATGACCGCGCGGACATAAGCTCTCGATATATCCCTATCCTGAGTCAATGTTTTCCAATCATAATCTATATAATCTACTTCCCTCAAATTATAGTTAATGTTATTCTCCCACCTCATTTTCGGTCTACCAACTGGGCGTTTTCCCCTCTGGTTTTCCTACAAGAATCTTCCATGCACGTCTTTCATTCCCATTCGTGCCACATGTCCTGTCCATCACAGTCTACGAGACTTAACTGTTCTAATTATATCTGGCTTCCTATAAATATAAGTGACGGATTGTCGGACAAACTGCAGCGTGTCCATAATATGTGTATCAGATTCATATTTAATGTTCGAAAATACGATCACATTTATCCATTACTCCAGAATTGTCATGGCTACATCTAAAAGAGAGAAGAAAATCGCACTGTCTAATTCTCTTATTTAAGATCCTACATACCTCGATTCCCAATTATGTATCATCCCATTTCCAGTATCTATCCTCAGACCATAACTTAAACACAAGATCACAACATAGTCTCTTGCTTAATATACCGCAACATAGGACATCACATCACTCCATGCCATATGCCATCTTCACTTCTCGCAACTGGAATTCCCTACCACAAGAAATAAGGGGCTGCCGGACATTGGCATCTTTTAAAAGAAATCTAAATTTATATTTGCTCTAACCTAGACTTCATTATTACCCAGTGTAAGGTATACATATTAATTGGTGTTTCTCGTATTATTTATCATTTTTATATTATTATTATTATTATTATTATTATTATTATTATTATATCGTATCATTATTGTTATTACCCTATAAAATGTTGTTTGTACATGAAATTTACATTGGTACATTTATTGTATCTTTAACTGTTTATAATTAGTATAGGGTATATCTATACTTGTCAAATATTTATTTGTATTTGTGCTGGTTGAGTGGAAGAGAGGGCCTTATGGCCTTAACTCTGCCAGAATAAATGAAGTATTATTATTATTATTTTTATTATTATTATTATTGTTATTATACCATGTAATTCACAGTTATGCAGTCTTCTCCATTCACCTGTCTCTTCGTCTCTCTTTGTTCGAAAGAACTTTATTCTGAAATACTCGTAATCTCCTTTCCTCCCTTAATGTAAGAGTTCATGTTTCGCATCGATATAATATAAGTGGTGGAATAATTTGTTGCTGGTTTAAAATAATGTACCTTATTTTTCTTAAAATATTGATATGTACAGATTTTGGTTGCACAGAACTATAAATTGTGGCCTTTAGAATGTCAAAATTCTATCTCACACACACACAATGATGTCTAGTAAGTAGAATCTGCAAGTAATTTAATTTTTTTAAATACCTTCATGAACACAACATCAATTGCTTCATTCCTTCGGTATTCGTTAAATTTAGTACAAAAGTGTAATATATGATTTTGTTACTACCGTGTTTATTTTTATTAAAATATGGTAATAAACGTACGTTTAGGGATTTTGATTTTTCTTAAAAGCGGTGTAGTGTGAAATGCTCATCATAAAAAAGCTTATACGCTTGTATTGTTTTAATTTTTCATGATGTCTAAACCACATTTTAATATGTTTTGGAAGTACAACAAATGCGAAATTGGCTCAAAATACTATATGAAGGGGAAATTGACGATTTGCTAATTTCTTCCGGAAATTTAAAACATATGTAAACCCCTGGAAGTGCTTTTGGTTGTTTGCCCAAGCAGCTCTTTTGTGTATTAGTGGTTCAATCAAAAGCGTATATATAAAAATAGGAATGTTTCAGCAAATGCAATTAAATGGTAAGTGGCTGGAGGACCTGAATAAGATAAAGAAAAGTTGAGATACGTTCTATGATTTTATTTAACAGTATTACTGGTCGAAAGTTAATTTTGTATACTTCATTTTTAATATTCTGGGTTTAGTTAAAAGTGTTTTTCTTTATATTATTCCACCTAAGCTCTACAATAAACTATGATTTCTTTTCAAACTATTTCACTTCTTCTTAGTGATATAATATGGGTAACCATATTTTTCGGAGCAGAAGAAAGCACCTTTGCCTTTTTATGACTTGGTGATGAAAGCTATTTCCATACATATCTTAGATATCACTGGTTAACATGATTTTTGTCTCATGAGTATCAATAGTTGTACTTAATGCAGTTTTTTATTGTTTTCAAATATGTATATGGAATTTCTCCATAGCCCACATTTTTTTTTCAATTTCAATTAATGGATTTAAATAATGATTTTTTAATAAACATTTTTCGTCAATTTGTCCATTGTAAAATAAAACCAAATGAGCTAACTCAAATGATTTCAACTATGGAAAAGAGATATCAAGACAAATGGAATCCTAATATGCTGGCCGATTATTGTTGGACCATTAAGAGGAATGTTCCACAGACGAAATATAGCAGAAAATCGTTATTTCGTACTTTCTAGGTGAGTTCGAATGTTCGAATATTGTGTAGTTACGAATGTAGAAAATATTAAAGTGTTTGAAATTATAAATTCCTGTCTCTCGGAAACCTTGCGTGATGGAGAAAAACCGATATCATATTTGAATTCAGGAGAAAGTATGCTATCAGAATCTCATATTGTTCTTTCTGAGACAAAAAAAATATTTTTTGTTGCTCAGTGTATTTGCTCTCAGGATTAAAGTAATGTAGCCAAGCAAATTTTGTCTGCAATGATTATCTTTGTAAGAAACTCTGAACCATTCCAAGAGTACTGAGCGCCTTGACATGTACACTACCCATATAGGCCTACAGGAACAGGGAGGGATGACTACGAAACTTGTGTCATGTATATATCACGCATTAAGCTAACATATATCATAAAAACAAATTTTCTATGTTAAATTTTGACTGTAACTAAAAGTAGTATAAATTGTTCATTGAACAGTCCTCGTATTTTTGTATCAATATTATTGTATGTTAATATTTAGCCTGTAACATTTTATTATTAAAATATTTAAATTATAAAATTCGTACCCGTTGTACAAGTCTTAAACGTCTGTTTATAAAACATCGTCAAGCATTAAATGGTACGAATTTTATAATTTAAATATTTTAATCACTAACCTCAACGGTGGTTTACCATAATTTTTAAAGTATTGAACATTTTATTATATCTTTATGTGTGTTTCTTTAACCTATATACATTTAAATCTAATATAAAATAGTATCTCTGCAATTTATATCATTACCTTGTATTAAAATTTTAACCTAATCTAGAGTAAAATTAAAATTTTAAAAATGTAATAGACCACACGACAGTTATTTCTGTGTTACCTTTTATAGTCAGCAGATATATCTGTTTAGATTGATTACTTATAATTAGGGCTTGGATTTTTATGATATAGCATATATTTTTTGGTAAGAGTGAATTCAAACTTAAAAATATAATGGACCACACGACAGTAATTTCTGTGTTAGCCAGCAGATATGTCTGTTTAGAATGATTACTTATATTTAGGGCTTGAATTTTTATGATATAGCATATATTTTTTGGTAAGAGTGAATTCAAACGAAATAGGAGAGGAAGATACCTTTTACAAGAAAGAAAATTCTGAGAAATTTAATAACTCAAGTACGGATGAACTAAATAGTGCAATAAAAGTACTTTAATTCTTAAAACAGTGAAAATTTGACGAATATGACCAAAAATTGCTATAATACACTACCTCTTATACTTGTATAAATGGCCAAATATGCATAAATATAACTTGACAAAGTACTTTAATTTAGTTTTTGTATGAAAAGTACTTATATATATGTATGTATCTATATTTAAGAGACATATCCATAAAAGAATACCCATCGTGCGCTGCTATGCTTGCCCGGGAATCTATCTTGGCATCGATGAAAGACAAAAACGGTTATTGTGAGTTATCCTTAAAAGATAAACATTTGCTGTCGCGGACTTTTCTGTAGAGTTGTTTGAGATATTCAATTCTGTGTACAATAATTTTGTTTATTTGTTATGGGTTAGGCAGCGTAAGCAATTTAATCTTACAAAAAGCGACATTTTTTTCACGTGTTTTCACTATAGAAGATAATTTTTAAGGGTGAAGGACTTGAGCATTAAAACTCTCTTATAATGTATAACCTTTCCGTGAAAATCCTGAACATTTTGCAAAAAGCCCCATGACAATTGGATTAATGGTATGGCAGCACATGCTTGCCCGGGAATCTACTTATCCCGATCTCCTTGGCATCAATGAAAGACAAAAATGACTATCATGTGTTATCTGTAGAAGATAAACATATACTGTCGCGGATTTTTTTGTAGTATTTTTTAGATATTCAATTCTGTGTACATTAATTTTGTGTATTTGTTATGGTTTAGACAGCGTAAACCATTTAATGGTAAAAAAGGACTTATTCACGTTTTTCACTACAAAGGGTGTTTTTAAGGATGTAGGAGGTAAGTATCTTAATTCTCTTACAGCCTATGTTCATCCCGGAAATCTCCTGGACATTTTGTAAAAACCCCATCACAATCGGATCAACGGTATGGCCGCACATGGAGTACGAACAAACAAACATACATACAATCCAACAAACAAACATTCATTTTTATATATTAGATTTGTTATTAAATCGTATTATTAGCTAGAGATATGAGAGAAGAAGATGCTTTAGACAGGAACTTCTGGCGACAAATTACTTTGGGATGAAGGAGAAACACTGAAGCGTGGAATATTCCTAAATAAAAAAATCGTATGATTAGAGTTTCGTTGCGAAGAAAATAAACATGGCTACCGCTAGAGAGATTTTGTAATTTCTGCTTTCGTGAAACCTTCCTCTCCTATTGATTAAATTCTTCTGAATTTTGGGAATGTCTTTCTCTTTTATTTTAAGTGTTACTTAATGTTGCGAAGAATCGAAAATTATGTCCGTTAGAAATATGATGAATTTTTCATTTCAGGTGAACCCCAGTCCTAACAGTCTAACTTTGTTGGTTAACGAACACGACCTTACTTTTCTTATACCGAGTTTTGTTTCGAAAATTGTTTTAATCACGGTCATTTTCATGATCTACTATGTAAGATAGATAAAGGTATGTAAAAAAATTAGAAATCTTTGCATGAAAACTACGTCTCTAGCTATATTTCTTCGGAGTTCAATAATTACTAACACTTGTATTCGTTTATTATTGCTATTACGGATATAGTTCTTATCATTAATAATAATAATAATAATAATATTAGTTTCATTACTGTTACTATTATTATTGTTATTATTATTGTTAATACTGTAATTATTTTTGTTATTATTATTGTTATTATTGTTGTTGTTGTTGGAAGAATAATAATAATTTTGAATACTAATGATACGGATTTGCTGACTTATTGTTTATACAAACAGTACTATAATCCCACAAGAAATCAGTTAAAATAAGTTAATTTTAAAAACTGCATTATAAATAATGTTAATTATATAGTTTCAATAAAGCATCAAGATGCAATAAAACTTTCTCTGCGGATTCCTTTGCCTCTGTCTTTTTGTCATATCGTGTAAGATAGAAACAAGGAAACGTAATTGAAATCTGTTTTGTTCCCTGAGGTGATAAAAAGCCAATTCCAAGGTTAAAAAAAATAGTAAGACATGAAACTATATCCATTATGACATTTGAGTATGTTATTGAAAGAAAAAGAAAAATATGTTTTCCAATGACTGAAATAGTGAACACTTGATTTTTCATTCTCAGAGCCAACAGTAACAAGAATCAAGATATGAACCAGATGCAGATCGATCGTTATGTAACAAATATGTGATTTCGAAATATTGGAGTTGTCTTATTATTATCACTCTATAGGTCACAATAATAGAATATACGAATAAAAGCTATAAAATAATCACCACTTGTAGCTCCGTCTCCTCAACTTAAGATGTTTTAACACTCTGTAGGACTTTCGGGACTAGTCCCATCATCAGCATAACGAATTAGGTCTGTATTTGTTGACCCTTGTTGAAGCACTGACAGTTGTGAATATTCGTCCCGGAAGGCCTACAGAGTGTTAATAATCTTAAGTTGAGGAGACGGACCTACAAGGTGACTATTTTATAGTTTTTATTCGTATATTCTATTACTGTGACTTAATACCTCAACGGAAACTTGCCATGAATTTTACTAGTATCCACTCTATTGGTATCAAGTATTCGAAATCGTTTAAGAGCTAGTTTTATGTACTCTCGCTTCCATTAATATTCAGTCCTTCAGTCCATGACAGCCCTATGCTTATAATGTTGAAATGAAATTTAAAATATGAATTAATTTCGAAATATCCTCTTTGTTATTTAAATAAAAGGACAGTGACGTAAGAACTGTAAATTAAGCGAATTCCTCACAAGTGGAATTTATAGCGGATTTTGTTGATTTACGGAACATATTTCTCTTTTGTTAATTAAATAGTATGTATCCAGTCTAGTTGCGGAAAATCAAACATGGCGGCCGATACACCGACTTTTAGATTTAGGCAATAGGGAATACCTCCAGTCCAAATAGTTGAATTTCGCTAGTTTTTGTAGAGTATATTTCGCGTTATATTTCAATGACATATGCCATGTTTCGTTGCGAAAAATTTAAAGTTGCACCCGTAATTTATATTTTCGCTTCCGCTTAACCCCTCATGGTTCGATTTTGCACGTTAAGGAACTCGACCACATTTTTGTTATTTTATTAAGATAAAACACAATTTGTTGTCACACACACACACACACACACACACACATATATATATATATATATCAGAGTGGTCCTTATTTTTTACTTTTCATATTTCATTCCACACACCATTATTTTTGTAAGAAATAAATTAAAATCCATTTATTTCAAATTTAACGTGAGGAAACCGTGCCGCATTGAGTGAGAACAGGTGCCAAACTGAAAAACAAATCGATAAAAGTCATATAATCTGTGATGTTAACAACTAATTTAATTAAAACAACTGTATTATACAATATTGATTTATTTATCTTGTTTAAGACATTAGGAAAATTTAAAAAATGCTCTTACTGTATTTTTTTTTCTGAACATTTATAAGTTCAGGTCCAGTGCGGCACGGGTTAATATTAATTTATTGAAATTAAATTCGATTACAACATCGACTTTGAGCAAAAAGGTAAAACCAAATATATGTGCGGTTAACAATTATATGATAAAACAGCAATTCCACCTCTCTAAATAAAGACCACTCTAAATTTTCAACTTTTCGCATTTCATTCTGCACATCCTCAATTTTTTCTTTGGTTGTACCAAAACATACTTTATATGTGCCTGCATTCTACTCAGATTGCTCTATGTACTCTAAATTACAGAAGAAATTTACATTCAGATCTTATACTATTCTAAAAACTTGCACATATATTTACTCTTTTACTTAATTATTTATCAAACGAACGTTTTCAAAATTTCCGCTGCTCATCACAATTTACGAACAAGATCACAAGGACTCTTTTTCACTTTCTATATCCGACATACAAGGACATGTCGATACTTACTCCGAATCTTAAACACATGTCTATGGCTATGAGCCTGGGAACTCACTTCCCAGTCATGGTCAGGGACTGTCAATCACTATAATTATGTAAATACAAATTAACTGATATCTAAGTCCACCGTACAAAAAAAAAAATATTAACTTCCGTAACAACTATATTCAGCATTATGTATATACCTATACATATTCAACTAGGAAGCCTAAATTTAATTACTTTAATTTTGTTTATTATGTTAATTTTTATTTTTTCCATGTTTTGTTATTATTTTGCTAATTTTTAGAACACATTCCTATTGGGTTTTGTCTTCATATTTTTAGTAATACTTTACAAACCTAAATTGTTACTCCTTCTTTATTGTTTTTGTATAATTTTACTATTCCTTGGTTGAGTGTAATTCTAGTAAACGGCGATGGGCAGGACATATAGATCGAATGGGAAATGAAAGAGAGATATAGAATCTTCTTGAAGGAAACCCAGAGGGAAAACGCACAGTTGATAAGCCAGGAATGAGGTTGGATAATGAAATTGATCATGTTTTGAGGGAAGTAGATTATACAGATGATGTTTGGAAACAACTGAGAATTTCTCGAAGCGGATAAAAAGACATTGTTTGGTTTCTCCCAAATCACTTCAGACATTGACAGGCTACATGATTCTACCTGTTCTCAGGTACACGTTCTGGTAACCATGTTATTAAATACTTGATACCAGTAGCTGTGCCTCCGAACATGTACGATTCTTAAACTAAAATGTCTTATTTTCATCCTTTCTTTCTTCCTTCTTATTTAATCCTCCCCTTTTAGGCATTTTTACATTCTCCTGACCATCCGGGTCCTACATTGACACGACCAGTCACGAGTGGATGTTTAAAATTTGGACCACATTTATACAGGGTTCCCACAAATGCTCTTTCGGATTTCGAACACGTGTAACTTGCATTTAAATTAACTTACAAACATGAAACTAGTACTAATGGAAAGAGAAGTTCAAAACGTTTTGGTTACAGTACCTTACAGATGTTCAGTGGTTGATTTTAGAGGAATACGTGTAAAAGATTCACGAATTCGGTCTGCAGTTGCCTCATTTACAGCCGGGCGTCCAGAAGATTCCCTCCTTCAGATTCACCCTTTTGTCGTAAAATCAGAGTACCACTTACGAATTGAAGGACCACTGGGTGGATCCTCACCAAATCTTGTTCGAAGAAAATATCGTTGAACAACAATTACAGATAAATGAACATGATAATCCAGAACACAGAACGCTCGCTTATCATCTATACCAGCCATTTCCTCACTTTCAACAATAGGTAATGTTATATGTAGTACGTCATTGTTGCCAACTGTGATACTATAACCCAAACGCTTTGAGTTTCTCTTTCCATTAGTACTAGTTTCATGTCTGCAAGTTTATTTAAACGCATGTTACACGTGTTCGAAACCCGAAAGAGCATTTGTGGGAACCCTGAATTACTCGTATTTAAGTACATAAGGACATGGAGGAGTTCCCAATTGAGCGATCAGCTCAATGAACGGCCACCTTTGAGACACCACTTTATGCCGGCAAACAGAAATCAGTATATATTTAATATCTTTTCTTTAATAATTTCGCCCACAACAAATGTGGAACTAATATAATTTTTTTCATAGTTGGATAAACAAAAACATACAAGCTGAAAGTTAGCATGTTCGATTTCCGATGTTGTCGGGGTGTTTAAATTAGTCGAAGCTTTCTGGGGGCACTACGACCCGGGGATCGACATAGTCTCGGACGGAAATTAGTGCTAACGCCTGATATGTCTAAAAGGCGGTCTCACGCTGGGCTGAAAACTTGGCTGATAACTCGTTTCGATTGTCGGAAAGATAGGAGCCTTTACCTCCTCTTACCCAAAGGTACTCCTAAGGTCTCTAGTGGGATCACTTATGTTTTGTTTATACATATACAGGGTGCGGCATAAGTCAGTTAACCACTGAACAAGGTGTAAGGGAAAAAATATAATATTGGTTGAAACTGGGGTTTGAATTTGGGACCTTTAGAATTAGAAAACAGCCTTATGTTTGAAACAGTACGAAACAACCTTGTTTGGCAGCAATATGGTGCCCCACAGGACTATCGATTAAACATGCATGCATTTTTGGATGACCATTTTGATAAATGTATTGTAATGCGTGGTAAAACCGATTGGCCATCTATATCTCCTGACCACACGCCATGTGATTTTTCAATGTGGAGAATTCTGAATGACAATTTTTTCAGTACAATACCACTAAACCTGCAATATTTGCGGGATTTGATTAAACAGGAATTTGAAGACACTATTGATAATAGTGGGAAATTGTGTGGTAAAATCCGCAAATCAATGTTAAAACGTTGTCATAAATGCTTAAATAACAATGGAGGTCATTTTGAACAATTTCGGTAGTTGTTTCTAGTATAGATGTTGTTTCTAGTATAGATGTTGTAAGCTACAGAAAATAATATATTTTCATTTTCGGTTAACAGACATATGCTGCGCCCTGTATATATAATATATGGTGTATATATATATATATATATATATATATATGTGTGTGTGTGTGTGTGTATGTGTGTGTGTGTGTGTGTGTGTATCGGCCGCGGTGGACTAGTGGTTATGCTCCTTGCTTCTGGTCCCGAGGGTCGCGGGTTCAAACCCGGCAGGGGTCGATGGATTGTTTTTTTAGGATGGAAAATCCAAGGAGCAAGTCCTCCGGAAGGGACTTTAAGCCGTGGGTCCCGAGTCCGAAGTTTTTCAGGCTCGTAAAAGATCCTTAAGCCTGAATGACAAGGCCTCTAAGCAAAATTTACCAAATGTTCCCGTACTAACTTGGTTTCCTAGATGTCAGTATGAGGCGGAACGCTGACCACGGACCACTCAAATGACATCTATACGAAAACAAGTGTAACTAAATTAGTATGGTTCAAATTCTTCCCTGTAGGGGGAGAGCGCCTAAATCTATGTTAAGGGAAACATGGGCTTACAAGAAGAAAAAAAATGTGTGTGTAATGTAATGTCTTCTTTTTGGCTGTGAACCAAATAATACCGCACCTTGAGAAGAAGAGGACCACAAGTGTAAAAATGTCATAAATTGAGTTAAGACTATAATCTGTTGGAACAAATGGTTACACATTTACTTGTTTATGGTCACAAGTTATGTGCAAGGGAATGGACACGGGATAATATTGTGTCAGTATCAAAAATTTAATTTACTACACCTTTTTTAAAACCTTAATTGCGAATAAATCGGAACTAAACGTTTTACACTTGTGGCTGTCTTCTTCCCAAGGTGCAATTATAAATGCTATGATTTATTCTTGCGTGTTTACTTAAAATAAAAATATTGTTTAATCATATGTTTATAAAAGTGTGTATTTTAATATATGTTAGTGTGTATGATACTGTTATGTTCCATGTCCGGGTCATTTTGTAAGACCATAAACTAATGAAAAGAGATATGGTATGAAATAAATGGATAGTTCAGAGCACAAGTGAACCAAGTCCGATACGGAGAAACAAGTTCTTAAAATTTCTTATTCAACTTCTAAGGGTAGGTTTCACCAACAGAGGTAACTGTATTACGCAAGTTTAAGCTATGCATTATATACGGGGAAAACTGGCGTAATACAGTTACCTCTGTTGGTGAAACCGACCCTAAGTCATGGAGTTAGACGATAGACCTGTTATTTATTTAGATTTATTTAGCCTGGTGGAGTTAAGATCATATGGCCTTCTGTTCCACTCACCAGGACAAACATATATTACATGTAAATACAAAAATACAATAATAGTCATACTAAACAATTATCCGTCAAATTGAATAATAATGAAAATAATGTCTAATAATACAATACAATTAAATACAATTAAAATTAAATCAATGATAGAATGAATACAGAAAGGTATAACAGCTCGAATCTACTATACATAAAAAGAAAAGAAAGAAAAAAAATACAAATAAAGTAATAAAATATGATGAATTAATCTATCGCTTTATATACAAGGCAGTAGGTAAATATATTAACAAATCGTAAAACTATTTTTATTAAATAATGAAAAATCAAATTATTAATTTTTAAAAAGTAATATTAGTGAGTTGTTTCTGTTAATAATTTTATTTTCAATTTGTTTCTGAAAGATTGTAAAGTTTGGCAGTCTCTGATATAGGGTGAAAGGGAATTCCATTTTCTAGCAAGAGAAATTGTAAATAGGTAGTGTCTCCACATCAAGAGACTCTATCCCTCCACCTAGTTACGAGGCGCCCAATATTTCTTCTTCCTTTGGGTTAGTAGTTAAGCAAAATTTATGGGAGTCTATTGGGTGTCATTCTTTCTATATGTTGGAGCAAATTAGATATTGAATTTCATCTGTAACACTGTAGATGTTTAATTTGGTTCTTATTTCTTCATTATATTTGTTATCTAACAATTTATATCCTACTACTGAACGTAAGAATTTCATTTCAGCTAGTTCTGTTTTAGTTTATCTGAATTATTTATCATCTCATTTCCAATATCTATTCTCCAAACATAACTTAAACACAAGATCACAACATAATCTCCTGCATAATATATCGCAACATAGGACATCACATCACTCCATGTATTATACTATTTTCATTTCTCGCAACTGGAATTCCCTACCACAAGAAATAAGGGGCTGCCGGACATTTGCATATATTAAAAGAAATCTAAATTTATATTTGCTCTAACCTCGACTTCATCATTACCCAGTGTAAGGTACATATATTAATCGGCGTTTCTCGTATAATTTTTTATATATTGACATTATTATTATTATTATTATTATTATTATTATTATCGTATAAAATGTTGTTTGTGCCTGAAATGTACATTGCAACATTTAATGTATTTTCAACTCTTTATAGTTAATATAGTGTATAACTACATTTGGCAAATATTTATTTGTATTTGTGCTGGCTGAGTGGAAGAGAAGGTCTTATGACCTTAACTCTGCCAGAATAAATCAAACATTATTATTATTATTATTATTATTATTATTATTATTATTATTATTATTATTATTATTATTATTTATTCAGTGTAAATTTTCAAAGGCATATTTACTTGTATAATTTTAATGTTTTATTTTATAGATTTCTTATTGTTCAGTACATATTATAAAATATGTTTAATTTAAGGTAGATTTCATTCTGTTGGCAGTAAATACGCTAAACCCAAAGTATTTTAATTATTTACTTGTTCTATTATTCAGTTATTAATGCATAATTTATTCTACGAAGTATTCCAAAGCTCTGATTTGCAATTAGATTCAATATTATAATATGATTACGGTGAAATATAGTTAGAATTATATTAAATTTAAGTTCCTTTTAGTGGAATGGATCTATAACAGGTTTTGGTGTTATTCTAATTGTACTCTGAAATATCCAAATTACACTTTTAAGGTTAGTTTATAACTGTAAAGTCCCTAGCAATAGTCTTGGCGCAGAGCTACGGGACTAACGCTGGTTCGAGTCTCCATAGGGGAGAAATATTCTCATGGAAATTCGACCAATATGGGACAGGTGTCTACCCACCATAACCAGGAATGTGTGTAGCTACTATAAGTAGCTCAAGATTGAGAAAACCAGCTATACATACTGAGAGATTCGACAGGCTATCCACATGTTTCTCCTATACTTGCTGGATGATCATCCAATTTGTGAATGGCACATGTGGATGTGAAGCCAGCAACCCGCTGGTAGGCCAAGGTCCTTCTAGGCCTATTGCGCCATTATTATTAGTAGTAGTAGTATTATTATTAGAGAGCGGAATTTGTTCAACAGTGCCCATGACTTACTAGTACTGGTATTGAATGAATGGAATGTGTCTTTTTTCTAGAGATACACATGTATTTACATTGTGCACGGGCCTGCTTGGCCGTACGTGCATTATTTTTCCATGAACTAACTAACTCACTGGCACTATCAAACCCGTAGGTTCATGGCCGCGCGGACATAAGCTCTCCATATATCCCGATCCTGAGCCAATGTTTTCCAATCATCCCATGTATAATCTACTTCCCTCAAATCATAGTTAATGTTATTCCCCACCTCATTCTTGGTCTACCAACTGGGCGTTTTCCCTCTGGTTTTCCTACAGGAATCTTCCATGCACGTCTTTCTTTCCCAATTCGTGCCACATGTCCTGCCCATCGCAGTCTACGAGACTTAACTGTTCTCATTATATCTGGCTTCCTATAAAGACCATGTAATTCACTGTTACTCAGTCTTCTCCATTCACCTGTCTGTTCATCTCTCTTTGGTCCAAAAATTGTCCTAAGAACTTTATTCTCAAATGCTCGTAATCTTCTTTCCTGCCTTAAAGTAAGAGTCCATGTTTCGCAACCATATAATGTAACTGGTAGAATAATAGTTTTATATATTTTCAGTTTAACGTTTTTTTTAAAGGAGTTGGGAAGTCAAGAGTCTCTGTAATACATAATAACATGCATTTCCAGAATTGAGCTTATGTTTAATTTCCATTTGCATCTCATTCCTGTTTGTGATTATTGTTCCTAGATATTTGAATTCAGCCACTTCTTAAAAATTTTCCACATTTGTCATTAGCTGTCCATTTCATTTTTTCATGAACAAAAAAGAAAGAAAGAAAGAAAAAAATAGAAATCATAATACGTAAACAAATCCCTATATGGCTACACACGTGTCTCAGAACAATGAATATATATATATATATATAAAATGTCTACAACTATATACACATTAATGTACATCTACACTCATCCATGGAAAGACCATGTGTGTATATATAAAAAAGTCTCATTCTGTATATTAATAATTAAAAAAAGTGTTACAAAACAAATTTGGAAAGAGAGAGAGAGAGAGAGACAGACAGACAGACAACCCCCCCCATACACATACAAACACACGCGCGCGCTCATACCCCCCACCCTGCAGACATCAATTGCACTATCAGGCTATTCGACTTATCAAGACTACTTATTACGTAAAATAATTGAAGATCGAAAACAAAGACCATATTTATATTCTTATTATTGATAATACTTATACCCTTATTGATCTCCAATTTTGCTATACCTCAATTGACTCTACTGCAGCGATCGGGAGGGGTGGAATTGGGTGAATAACTGCCTGCATACCTATCGGGCGACTCTTCAGTAATATAATCATTAGGAAGCAATATCATCATCATTCGGTATCATGGCAGCTTCCGCCGTCTTCCGGAAACCAACGCCATTCCTCTCTGTCCATCCATTGATCTTCCTCCAATCCTCTGATATTGATAGCTGCTTGTACCCCATCTATCCAAGTTTTCTTCGGTCTTCCTCTCTGCCTCCTTTCTATTGGGATCCATTCTATAACAATTTTAGGCAATCTTTGCTCTGGCATTCTTTTGACATGGCCATACCATTGTAAGTCTTTCCTTTCTATAATGTCTATGATGTGCGGCTCCTCTTGTACACGGGACATTCCATACAAATTCGGCAAAAAAAAATTTTGAAAATTGAACAATCAAACATCTAAAAGTTTACCATTTTTTTTTTACAGTGAAACTTTATGATATTATGAATATAGGAACCGAATTTCAAGCGTTTTTCGCTTGGTGGTAAGTAAAGAGTAATAGAGCTGTCAATTTATCGTATTGGGGTAAATAGCCGCTTTCATAAACTTCATTTCTCGAAGTATGGCTATTCCCTCAACTTTAAAATATAGTCACTTTATATATGATTTCATTCTCTATCCGCTTGCAAATTAGTATCTTAATAATAACGGGGTTCTGAAGGGCGTAAATGCAATTAATATAATCCCATTTGACCTTCCGCACCAAAAATTTTTCAAATTCAAACAGTGTCACATTATTACCTGACCCCCAGTTATTTTTTTTGTAATTAGTATTAAAGGGGAGGCTGGAAAGGAAACTACCCACAAACTCCTTATTTTTCCTAAAATTAAAATCCCCGATGTGTCTACTGCCCCGCAATACCTTTAGCGTGAGTGGAGATCGCTTCCTCGTCCTCTAAACCAATGACGTAAGCTACTTGGTAATAGTCCTTGGCGCCACTTACAAATATTTTTTTTGTTTCTTCTCAATCACTTACAACATTCTTTTTGTATCCTTAATTAACAATTATTTACATCACTCATCATCATCGTGCGACTATTTGGTTTACTCTGCACGCCTCCTAAACCGATTCCGATGTTCTCGTTGTTCAAACTCGATAGGAATCAATGGCATTTTAAAGGCGTAACAATTTTTTGAATTAGCTTTCCTTCTCCATAATTCAAGGAAATACGTGAAGTCCCGTGTCGTAAATTTAGGGTACGTAGCAGAAACCTCTCGCTTGAAATAAATTGCTACATAATATACAGTCATTAAATTTTAACAGATCTTTATTGATATATTCAGTATGAGGGCGGTTCATTGTTTGGTGTTTGCTTTTGGTTAATGTATCGGGGTATTTAAATTACTAAGCACCTAACTAATTCAAGCTGGTAGGCCTCTTAAAAATATTTTTCTAGAGAGTAGTTTTGTAATGTGTTGTAATATTTTGTACTTGTACCCTACACCAATGTCTGATGTTGAATATTGTAAGTAATGTTAAGCTATCGATAATAATTTATAACAATTTTCATGCTGTTACAAGTAATATTTAAGAGGTATAAATATACAGTATTTTATTGGCTTCGTATCACTTACTGATCTGGCATCCCCTACTCATGACATATCTAAGATGATATTAAAATGCACGATAATATTAGCTTTTATTATAAGCTAAATTATTGTTATAGTATTTAATTTAATGTCTAAACTTCCCATTATTCTCCTTTTATAACACAAAATGTTATATCTCTACGATTATTCTATCATTCCAGAAACATTTAAGAAATTGTAAAATTATATATTAACACATAATACTGTTAATAACTATTGTATACTAATATATGCATAATTAAAATTATATTTAACTTCTAACTCACCATTCAGTCTTTGTAGATCTGCAAACTTGTTAGTTAAAAACAATAAGATATTTTTTTAATTTGACTGTGACATTTAAAATGACGAGATGCATTAAACAAACACACTGATGTAAATCAACAGTCTAGTATGTAATCTGAACTTGAGAATTGTTGATGTAAAACAGATGTCTATAGAAGACTTGCTGACATTGCATTATTATCGTTTGGTAGGAAGTGGTATGAGTATTAAAACATTCGGTTTTATTTGGAAGTGATATCTTATAACAATACTATTTCGTCAAAGTTATCAGGGTACATTAGAATACAGTGAATTAAAAGTTATTTTTAAGACTGAAATTAGTAATTATAACATAATAAAAATTTATACCAGTTTATTCAATTAATAACGAAATAGTTATTATATAATATTACATTTAAACTGAAATGAAAAAATTTGTAACAAAATAAATAATTGTTTTTAAAAAAGGACAGAAGATTATGAGTATTTGAGAATAAAGTTCTTAGCAAAATTTTTGGATCAAAAAGAGATGAACAGACAGGTGAATGGAGAAAACTACATAATAGTGAGCTACATGATCTGTGTAGGAAGCCAGATATAATAAAAACAGTTAAGTCTCGTAGGCTGCGGTGGGCAGGAAATGTGTGGCACGTATGGAGGATGAAAGAGGTGCTTGGAAATTTCTGGTAGGAAAACCGGAGGGAAAACGCCCAGTTGGAAGACTAAGAATGAGGCGGGAGAATAACATTATACATGATTTGAGGGAAGTAGATTATACAGGGGATAATTGGAAAACGTTAGATCGAGATGGGATGTATGGAGAGCTTATGTCCGCGCTGACATGAACCTACAGGTTCCACAGAGCCAGTAAGTGAGTTAGTTATAAATAATTTGTTTAATAATTCACAGTAAACGTAAGTAACAGAGCTCTTTACTTTTCACTTCAGCAATAAAATATGATAAATAAATATCTACTGCGTAAGAATTAAAATATCGCCACTTTTATAAATTTACGGTACTGTTCCATTAAGCAGAACATATAATAATCTACCGTATTCGATTTAATGGTAGTTGAAAAAGTCACTGATGAAGCTCTTTCAATAAAGTACGCGCGTGACCTTGGTCGTGAAATGAATCTGCTGCGCCGTGGACCAGCGAGTTTTTTTTACGAAAATAGAATAAAAAACATTTATATTGTCTGAACTATTCAACTCTCCAAAAAGGTAATTGCTGGAAATTAATCCTTATTACGTGAGTAGTATCCTGTATTTTTTCTGTTTTCATTTTTTGATATGTACTGCAGTAAACCGCCATAAAACAGAAAATTGACACCGAAAATAAAAATATCCTAATTATAAAAATAACACCCTTAAACTACATGATATCACCTATATAAATATGTTTGAAACACATTTTTGCTGTTTACTGTTTCAGAAATATTAGTTAGTAAACGTTTTAGTTTATCATATTTACGATAATTTTAGATCATCATAATTACGAACCTATAAATGATAAAAATTAAATTTCTGTATTAATACGTTTATAAATGTATTCACTATATTTAGGGATACATAAAATTAAAAAAATAAATTGCAAGGTTTTTTGCTGTCCGATTTGATATGGATTGTCCCACACCCATAATTTCTCTAATTTCTTTATTTCGTATTCTATCCATTCTATATTTTCCAGCTGATCTTCTTAAAACATTCATTTCTGTATTTAAAATTCTTTTCATTTCCAGTAGGGATTTGCCAGACTTCAGCACCATATGATAAAATGCTCTGAATTATAGGAAGCAATATAATGTGCATAATACATAAAATACAATTAGGTTATGCATTGTAAGCAAGGCAATTAAATGTTTTAACAAAAAATTGCCCTATCGCATGCACATTTATCTTCATTTTGGATTGCATTTCACTGCACTTATGATCAGTTACGCGTATTATCAGCTATCGTCATATTCTATAATAACTTTAATACATTATTAAATTGAACATAGTTCACTGCCTCTGTCTTTCTACATGACAGAGCTCTCTTCTTTGCCCGGTAGGTATGCAGCTGTGTGATACACTTCATCCCACGTCCTCGCGCGCATTCTCGTATAATTTATACGGTTACAAGTAAGCCTTCCATGTTGTGAAACAGATTCCGCTCTCTGATTATTAGTATAACTGTAAAAAGAGTAGACTTATAATTTAGAAATTAGAAACAGAGAAGTTCTCCGAATACTCCAAGAGATTCTTCAGAAGTGAGTGTTTTGAGCTAAGGGCGAAGTGAAGATCTTAATGTGTGTTTAATCATTGAGATCATTCACTTAGCCTTAAGCTCGAGACATGCAAACAACGATACGGCATCTCCAAGTAGACAGAGATCAACATAAGCGTCAAAATGATAGTTAAGAATGACATGAAAAATTATAAAATAATCAGGTACTTGCCTGCAAATAACAAAACAAAAATAGTGTGATATCAAACACTGACTCAGGGGTAAATCTAGCCCCTTACCGAACAGCGTTAACAATTTTCTCTACTTATTATTCTTTATTTGTACAATTCTTTATCCTATTTATTTCCCAAATCATTCCTGGGAGGAATACGTATTGAATGTGCAGCCACTACCAATACGTCTCTCGGTTGGTCTCCCTCTTGCTCTTTACCCGTCCATTGGTCTATATTTTTAGCAAGTTTGTTGTCTTGCATTTTTTCTATTTGATCTTTCCAGTAGTTTCATCTGTCTGTAATAAATTTGGTTGTGTCTTGAATTTGACAATTGTCTCTAATTTCTGTATTGTGTATCCTATCAAATAATGTTTTCCCCTAAATAGTTCTTAAGATCTTAATTTCACATGTGCTTATTATTTGTTCAGTTTTTGTAGTATCAGCCCTATTTTCTCATATTAAATAATTCCGAAGGTTCATAGCTATTTAGGATATAGACGGTGTTCCCGTGATGATGATATAAACTTTTAGGAAGATTAAGAAGGACAAATACATGCATTTGATAAAAGGAACCCTGGTCCGGAAACATCTCCTTCGCAAGTTATAGGCGAACATTTATTGAGATATCTATGAACGTGAGATTATGAAACCTTACGAATAAATATTTTATCTCGCTGTAGTAGCCTACTTATACTAGCCGTGATGCCACAACAGGTGATCAAAATTGCTTCCTTCAGCTCCGATGTAGGTATGCCAAAGTTGTACCAACTTGGGCGAACAACTCTGGAGTCGATCGCACGACTTCATAGGCAGCGAAAATTCGTGCTACTAGATCCTCTACTGTGTGTATTGGTGTCTCGTATACTCCATTTTACTCCGGTTGATTGCTACACTTCAAAATGTAAACACAGACTGCACTCTATTAACTTGGGGTACTCGACGGAGCACATCAGATACATATCACGAGATCTTCCTTGAACTGATTACGTTTAAAACTGTATCTTCATTGTCTTTTTGGCTGTTCATTCGGAATATATTATGTTACTCCTAGATGCCAGTCCGGTGATTCATCCTCATTACTGATCGCCGATAACTTACGAAAACAAGTGTAGGAAATAAACCTGCGAAGGAGATGTTTCTGGACCATGAATCCCTATATCAAATTCATACATTTGTCGTCTTAATCTTCTCCGAAAGTTTGTATCATCATCAAGGAAACACCCTGTTTTTTTTAGAATTGTTTATAAATCTTCATCGAACCTACTGACTAGACACCGAAATAAATAAATCGAATATATATATATATAATGTTGTGTGATTCCGGGTTCTGTGGCCGTGGTCCATAGTTGGTGTTGATACCAGACGTTTCGCCCTCAACTGCGGAGGGCATCTTCAGTGGCGAGTGCTTCTAGGCGTGTTTCCTGGTCGGAAGATCTACTTAGAGTGAGCTCTGCTGACGTTGTGGACGTTGTATTGATACTAGTAGTGGGAGCAGGGTGAGTGAGCGTGGCTCTTGCTGATTGGCTAATGGTCGTCTCCTTGTTGTCCCTAGTGTTGATGCATTTATTTCTAGTGTATGGTACCAGGCCTTAGGCAATTTGATACCTTCCTCTTTTCTGTTAATATTTTCTTTATGCTTGTATATTTCTATAGCCTCTCGGTATAATCTAGGGAAATAGTAGGAAGTTGTGGCTAAAACTTGTGTATCATCGAATAGAATCTGGTGTCCATTCATAATGGCATGTTCTGCTACAGCCGATTTATCCATTTCTCCTTGTCTGCAGTTTCTTTTATGTTCAGATAAACGGGTGGCTATACTTCTTTTCGTGGTCCCTATGTATGGTTTACCACACGAACAAGGAAGTCGATATACGCCGCAAGTGGAGAGAGGTGGCCGAGGATCCTTAGCTGAGCGAAGGCAGTCTTCTATTTTTCTTGTAGGTCTGTAAACTGTTTTTATGTTGTATTTTCGTAGGAGTTTACAGACCTACAAGAAAAATAGAAGACTGCCTTCGCTCAGCTAAGGATCCTCGGCCACCTCTCTCCACTTGCGGCGTATATCGACTTCCTTGTTCGTGTGGTAAACCATACATAGGGACCACGAAAAGAAGTATAGCCACCCGTTTATCTGAACATAAAAGAAACTGCAGACAAGGAGAAATGGATAAATCGGCTGTAGCAGAACATGCCATTATGAATGGACACCAGATTCTATTCGATGACACACAAGTTTTAGCCACAACTTCCTACTATTTCCCTAGATTATACCGAGAGGCTATAGAAATATACAAGCATAAAGAAAATATTAACAGAAAAGAGGAAGGTATCAAATTGCCTAAGGCCTGGTACCATACACTAGAAAATAAATGCATCAACACTAGGGACAACAAGGAGACGACCATTAGCCAATCAGCAAGAGCCACGCTCACTCACCCTGCTCCCACTACTAGTATCAATACAACGTCCACAACGTCAGCAGAGCTCACTCTAAGTAGATCTTCCGACCAGGAAACACGCCTAGAAGCACTCGCCACTGAAGATGCCCTCCGCAGTTGAGGGCGAAACGTCTGGTATCAACACCAACTATGGACCACGGCCACAGAACCCGGAATCACACAACATTATGATTACCGGCCGTGAAAGCCTGCATTCAAATATATATATATATATATATATATATATATATATATATATATGGTATGATAAGAAAAATAAATGCCTGGACGGGATTCGAATCCCGTCCAGGCATTTATTTTTCTTATCATACCATATTAAGCTAGCAGTACTCTCAATGTTAACATTTAATTATAATATATATATATATATATATATATATATATATATATATATATGTAAATGAATGTTTGTTTGTTCGTTCGTACTTTATGCGCGGCCATACCGTTGATCCGATTGTGATAAGGCTTTTTTGCAAAATGTTCAGGAGATTCCCGGGATGAACATAGACTATAAGAGAGTTGTGATACTCAAATCCTACACCCTTAAAAATCGCACTTTTAATGGAAAACGTGAAAAAAGTAGCTCTTTGGACGCTCAACTGAACCATAAAAAATACACAAAATTAATGTTCTCAGGATTGAATAACTCAAAACGCTCTACAAAAAAGTCCGGGACAGCGTATGTTCATCTATTACGGATAACTCACAATAACTATTTTTGTCTATCATTGATGCCAAGAAGATAGAGATAAGTATGTAGATTCCTGTGCAAGCATAGCATCACATGGCGGGTATTCTCTTACGGATAACTCACAATAACGAATTTGTCTTTTAGCTCATTTATGCCAAGAAGATCGAGATAAGTAGATTCCCGGGCAACACCGGGTAATAAGCACGGAGAATCTTAAAATAATTACGATATACTTTTATAATTATTTTTAATTTTATTTATTCAACTAATCATAAGAAGTACATTAACTTTTGTCTTTCAGCTCATTTATGCCAAGAAGATCGGAATGAGTAGATTCCCGGACAACGCCGGGTAAACAGTACAGGGTATCTAAAAAATAATTACGATGTAAATTTTTCCTGTCTCTTATTTAACTAAACATAAAACACATTAATTTCAGCTCATTTAGGTCAAGAGGTTTGGAATAAGTAGGTTTCCTGGCAACGCCGGGTAATCAGCACGCGGTATTTAAAAAATATAAATTTATAATTATTTTTCCTTTCACTTATTCAACTAAACATAAAAGCACATTAATTTTCATTTATTTAGGCGTAACAGCGCACGCCGGGTAATAGCTAGTAATTAAATAAAATAATATATATATATATATATATATATAGCCTATATAAATATATACTCTCGGAGAACCACTAGTTTTAATAACCACATGTATCATTATCGTCACTATCATTATGAAAACCAAACTCGGCATACAGTAATAAATTAAGAAACGTAAAGTCGAGTTTGTTAACCATCAAAATCAAATTATATCACCTGACGCGAAAATTAAAAAATCGCCTTAATGGCAGCAATAACGCGGGGCAACGTGATTTTTGTCTCATGAGTACCAATAGTTGTACTTAATGCAGTTTTTATCGTGTTTTCAAAATATGTATTCGGAATTTCTCCATCACCCACAGTCTTTTTATTTCAATTTCAATTAATGGATTTAAATAATTATTTTTTAAATAAATCTAGATTTCGTCCCAGACATTCTTGGCGCAGTGAGCGATGAGCACGGGTAACACTTCTATCAGGAGATTTCAGCTATGGAAAAGAGATATAAGTCAAATAGAATCCTAATATGCTGGCCGATTATTGTTGAACCATCAAGAGGGATGCTCCACAGGCGAAATATAGCAGAAAATCGTAATTTCTTACTTTCTAGGTGAGTCCGAATGTTCGAATATTGTGTCGTTACGAATGTAGAAAATATTGAAGTGTTTTAAATTATAAAAACCTGTGTCCCGAAAACCTTGCTTGATGGAGAAAAACCGATATCATATTTAAATTCAGGATAAACAATACTATCAGAATCACATATTTTTCTTTCTGAGACAAAAAAAGTTTCTCTTTTGTTGCCCTGTGTCATCGATTTTTCGCAACAAAGCTCTGTGTATGAGGCGTTTCGGATATTGTAGACGAATTATAAATGTACACTCTCGGAGAACCACCAATTTACATAAGCACATGTCATTTTCGTCAGTTTCTGTCATTCCGGTTATTAATGGCGAGCTATGTTTTGAATGTATGTGCCAAATATTAGTACGTGAAGAGAATGCAGAAGTTACATCATGTATTATTTATTTAAAATGAATTTGTTCTGTACTGATAACAGAATAAAAATGTAGGTATTTATTTTATTATAGTAAATTGGATTATCATTACTCATTGTGTCTCATCACTTTAAATGATAAAATTGAAACACGAAAAGAAGAGAATTACTTGCTACAGGATCGTATTTTTAAATTAAATTCTTAATGTAATCATGTAATCTAATATATAAAAATGAATGTTTGTTTGTTCGTACTTTATGCGCGACCATACCTTTGATCCGATTGTGATGGGACATTTCTGCAAAATGTTCAGTAGATTCACGGGATGAACATAGGTAATAAGACAGTTGTGATACTCAACTTCTTCACTCTTAAAAATCGCCCTTTGCATTGGAAAAAGTGAAAAAAAGTAGCTCTTTGTATGCTTAAATGGTTTACGTTATCTAAACCATAACAAATACACAAAATTAATGTAAACAGAATTGAATATGTCAAAATTCTCTACACAACGACCGCGACAGCATATGTTTATCTCTTACGGATAACTCACAATAACCAGTTTTGTCTTTCATTGATGCCAAGAAGATCGAGACAAGTACGTAGATTCCTGTACAAGCATAGCAGCACATGGCGGACTTTCTTTTACGGATAATTCACAATAACGAATTTTGTATTTTAGCTCATTTATGCCAAGAAGATCGAGATAAGTAGATTTGCGGGCAACACCGGGTAATCAGCATGGGGAATCTTAAAATAATTACGATATACAATATTTATTTATATACAGAATTTTAATATTTATACATCTTTCTGTGCTAAAGTTTTAATTTTATTCTCTACTCGTCTCTCTCCATCCAACCCATGTCCTCCTGTTCTCTTGCTCTCATTCCATTTCTTACTTCCTGCATCCACGAATTTCGAGGTCTTCCTCTCCTCCTTCTTCCAGGTGGACATCATTCCAATGTTTTCCTGAGTAATCTTTCTTCTTGCATTCGTCGTACGTGCCCATACCAATTTAATTGTTTATACCGTATATAATCTACTGTTGAATAACCAATATTCATTTTTTCTCTTATGACAGTATTTCATATTTTGTCTAATTTTGAACATCTTGCTGCTCTCCTTAAGAAATCCATTTCCATCGACATAAGTTTTTGTTGAATTTCCTAACTTCAGCTCCATGTGTGACAGTACTTCTCACTATTGAATTATATATTTGTAACTTATTTTTGCCTGGTTATATGTCTGTTCCATAAGACTCCATTTATCATTGCTGTTATTGCTCTACCTTTATTTATTCTGTTCTTAATATCACTTTCTTGTTTATCCTCTTTATCTAATTTTACTCCCAGATACTCAAATTCTTCACATCCTCTAATATACCCCTTTTCATCTTCTAATATCAAATCTTCGGTTTCGGCTCCACATCCCATATAAAATGTTCTTCTAAATTTTTTTTCAAACCCCAGTTATCATATTCGTCCAATACCTTTCTGAACATAAACTCCATGTCTTCATATTCTTGAGCAATTATTATCTGATCATCCGCAAATAACAGTGTATATATTGTATCTGTTGATCCATCTCCCATTCCTGAACATTTTTTGCTCCAGTTTGACAGTGTTTATGTATAAATATCTTAAATAATGTTGGTGATATGCTACAACTTTGATGAAGGCCTTTTGTTGCTGATTTCTTCTGATATACATTTTCCAATTTTAATTTTAGATACTGCATTTTATACAATGTTTTTATTGTATTAATAATTCTATCGTTTATTGCTATATCTTCTAATGCTTCCCACATACATTATAATTATTTTTTATTTTACTTATTCAACTAATCATAAAAAGTACATTAATTTTCGTCTTTCAGATCATGTATGCCAAGAAGATCGGGATGAGTGGTTTCCCGGACAACGCCGGGTAAACAGCACGGGATATCTAAAAAATAATTACGATGTAATTTTTCCCTCTACTTATTTAACTGAACATAAACACATTAATTTTCGTATTTCAGCTCATTTATGTCAAGAAGATGGGGATAAGTAGATTCCCGGGCAACGCTGAGTAATCAGCATGGGGTATCTAAAAATCATCATCATCATCATCATAGTACATTCACGAATTTAGGCCATTTGTTGACCTGTTTCGGCCTCAAGAGAAACACCATCCAGAAGTCTTTTGAGTGGACGTCCAGGTCTTCTTCTTCCTGCAGGTTGATATCTTAACATCAGTTTGGGTATTCTGTGATCTTCCATCAAAAAATATAAATATAAATTTATAATTATTTTTCCCTTTACTTATTCAACTAAACATAAAAGCACATTACTTTTCATTTATTTAGGCGTAGCCGGGTATTTGCTAGTATTATATAACTTTAACTTTATAACAATAATAATAATCAGCACTATAAATATACACATGAATCATTATCAATCTTTAAACAGTTAAAAAGAATAATAAGCATCTATATAATATTTGAAGAGAAAAATTATACGCCCAGACCGGGACTTGAACCCGGGACCCTTGGTTCTCTAGACCAAGTGCTCTACCAACTGAGCTACCTGAGCAAGTACCGATCTAAACGCAAATCTTTTTATATATACATTGTAATTCCCATCCACCAAAATGCTGTGAAGCCATGCTTCTATCTTGCAAATGGCGGCTCCTTTATTAAGAAGACATATTTGGGAATTATACATTACAGCCAGTACGGCTTTTTCCAACTTGGTTCACAACACTTTCAGTGGAAAATCATAAATTGAAAACAGATGACAAAATTTAAAAAAGTATCTCCTGTAGTATTGTACCGTTCGTTAAATTGTTACTGATATGACAAGAACTTTCTCCACATTAAAAAATATATCAGTATTCTGGTTGATTATCGTCTTCTTCCTCCGGAAAAAGTTACATTATCTTGGACTCAAGGACGCCTAGCATACTCTGAATTAAGAACTTTTTCGAAGTAATTCCTCCATGGAAGAGGCACATACGGCATTAGTACATAGAAATCTTGGAGTTTCTTTGTTGGTAGATTCAATGGTTTACCGTACTTATCAGTAAGTTCTTCTACTGAAAAACTCAATTTCACACGATTTTAGGTGGTGTTCTTTCCTTTCTGAATACAGATTTTCATTCCATTTGCTCTCGTCCGAGTATTTACAGAAGACGTGGATTCATATTTTGATCATAAGTAATGCCACGAGTGATTTCCAAATCATCGATGAATTCACGACTCACGAGTGAGGAGAGAATTTATCTAGAGAATTTGGAAATCAAGAGTGGCATTTAAGACTATTTAACGAGTAAAATTAAATCGTTTACTCACAAATCATTATTTAAATACAGTTATTTTAAAATATGTATGTATTTAATATAAACGGCGATGTTTGAAAACAAATGAGAAACGATTGGTACGCTTCATCTGCGTCTTTTTTTCATCACTGCAACCAGATCATATTATTTATTGCCAAAGGAAAGCAATATTGCAAGAATGCACTCTAGTGGAGAAAAAATTAAACACATGAAATTGTATATTAATTCATTTCTGATATCCTACGACAATTATATTTTTCAGGAATGTTATTACCTGGCAAAAAATACATTTAAGAAAGTGCAAACAGTGGTTTCGTTTTTGGTGGTATTATTAATTGCTACAAATGTTTTTATATTAACTCCCGCATGCCCTTCGTGTTGATATTCGTACACTATATATACAATCTGGTAGCCGTATTTCTTACAGAGTCAGTCACTGCAAAATAATGCTATGACCTATTCAAAATGTTAAAGAGGAGGTGCTTTGTTTATTGTGATAAACTTTAGTTGGTAAATTTTAGGCAAAACACGACTGTGATTGGTTGTAAATAAAAAATCATTGAAATGTGATTGGTCATTGACTCCCATTTGGGGCATGAGTTAATAGTCAGAGCTAATTAATTTCACTATAGTATCATTTTTAATAGAGAAAATAATACTGCACTACTATCGTGTTACTAAGAACACACAACCCGTGCAGAGTGTGAGAGTAGAGAACAACGAAAACCACGTGACCATCCGCAGCTATACGTCCAGTTCTCCTGTCATAACCTAAATCTCTATTTCCTCGCACACTGTTGTATTATAAGGTACATTTGACTATATTAGAGGCGAATTAGACTCTTTTAAGTGATCTCACCAGTTACTACAGTCTTCCACATTATGTTTGTAAAGTAAAATTGAACCTTCTTCGAGTTCGTCCTTATTATTCGCAACGCATAATATGTCTTCCAAATAAAAAATAACTGAAATAAGATTAGCGAAAGCCAAAGTTTAAAAATCGCTCTAAAGATCGCCATGATTTTCCTCGCACGAAACTAGGTAAATAATATTTTATTAACAATATAAAGTTATATTCCGTAAATCAAGAAACTCGGACAATACATTCGACTTACTGATGAATTAGTTTAGTTTACAAAGTCCTGCGAGAAGGAATTTTGAATAGTGATCTAACAAAAAACACTGTTATATTAGAGTACTGTTTTTAATTGAGGTCCAATGTATCACTACGTATGAAGTATACACGAAGTTCAAAGCTTCTTTATCTAAAGAATAAAGAAGGCGCTGCATATGACGCCACTTTCAATTAAATGTTTGTTTATGTTCAATGGTTTCACTATAAAAATATAATATTTCATTATGAGCCAGAGGGTGTCGGCTGCGGTCCTGTAGTGGTTATGTTCCTTGGCTCTAGTCCGAAGACTCGCGGGTTCAAACCTGGCCGACATCGATGGATTTTTAGGATGGAATAATCCTCAGGGAGAGGCTTTAAGTCGTGGGTCCCGTATCTGAAGATTTTTGGATTCGTAAAAGAGAGAAAAAGATAGAAAAAAGAGGCTGTGATAAATTTAAGCTACCTCCCTCCATACAAGTAATACTATAGTCACTTACTAGATGTCTAATTAAGGCGATATGCTGACCACATGTCACTCACTGACATCCGTAGGGAAATAAGTGTAACTGAAATATAAAAGGTTATATTGCTAACAAAACAAAAATCAATAGAAACACAATGAGTTAAAACAAGTTAAATTATTTTACAAAAAAAATTAATAGCCAATTATATCATGTAAACTAGCAGGCGGCTATCATATTCGACAATTGTTGGTAAATATTTGAAAACAAACGCGGACAAAATTTGTCACATAATCCAAAAGAAATACGAAATATAAAAAATAGACAATTTCAGAACTATTTACTTGAAAATTATACAACAAATATAATAGGAAATTATCACATGGTTTTACAGTAAATAAAATTCTACGTCAAGGTTGTTGTCTATCACCGACTCTGTTTAAAATATATGTTCATGAAATTTTGAAGAATTGGAGGAGAAAAATTTCAAGCATGGGAATTCCTATTTCAAACAATAGAACTTTATACAACTTGATCAATTATTAATTGCACAAGATTATGAAGATTTAGAACATTGACTAGAAAATTAACAGAAGAATATAATGGATGGGGATTAATTTAGAACATGATGAAAACAAAATATTTATAAATTGGTAAACTAGAACAAAATTTAATTTTAGAGACTCGAGAAACAATAAAATATTGTAGTGAAATCACATATTTAGGAATTAAAATTTAAAAAAATGGATGTTATGAAGAGGACACAAGAAATAAAGGAATAAAGGAAACGTTTCAGTTTTTTGCCTCAATGAAATATTGTGGGATAAAAATATAGGTAATAGGCTAAAAATAAAATGAATATATATATATATATCATACAATTGTTAAAACCATCATTTCTTATGGAGCAGAATGTTTGGCCATTAACAACAAAAACACATAAGTATATTTTGATAACTGAAATGGATTTCGTATGAAGGGCAGCAAGAATTTCAGAAGGAGAAAAAAATTAGAAACTCAGTTATAAGGGAGAAAAGGAAGATTGAAAACTCTATTTTAGATTATATAAAAATTCAGCAATTAAGATGGTACGGACATGTCCAGCGAATGGAAGAGGATCGGCTACCAAAATGTGTTTTGGAATGGAAACCTGAGAGAAGACGAGGCAGAGAAAGACTTGTCAGGGAACAAATTTGTACATGAAGGAGAAACATGTACAACCAAGAGATTGATGAACCGACGAAATTGGTTATTAGTAGGGCTGAAAAAAAAGTATGGGTTAGAGGCTAGGCTGCATCGTACTTAGACCTCTGTGTTTACAAACTACACGTTGACATGCGGTACTCGGGACAGCCTTCTAGTACAGTCCGCTTTGTGTAAGAATGGACTCAACTTTGCACAATTTTTGTTTCGGCATTCTGATACAACCGCACGTCACGTAAACAGGTCTATTACTGAGGAGAGTCGAACATACACACTCTCCGCTCCGAGCAGGCAGTGGAGACGCTCGACAAAGCCACGCATTTTGTAAACAATGTGTATAGATACCGATACTTTTTTCAGCCCTAGTTATTAGGAATCGGACGATGTCAAAGACATTAAACAACCGATGATCTAACTATTTTTATTAATATTTTTTATCATTCGCTATCCAAATTTTTATATATAGTTCGGGAAGTTAAGTAGCGTAACACGCATATTAAAATATTTAGATGAGAATATCATCATCTACCGTCACGGTTTAGACCATTTCTGATCTGTTCCGGTTCCATATTATAGTTGCTCGCTCCATCTTTTAAATGGTCGTCCACGACTTCTATGTCCTTGTGTATTGTAATTAACTTCCTATAAGGTATCCTCTCTTCACTCATTCTACTAACATCTTCAAACCATTTATTTCTATATTATTCTATTTTTGTAATCACACTAGTTATTTGTAATTCCTCACGAATATCTTCACTCCTCCGTTTGTCCATATCGTAGGAATTTTATTTCAACTGCTTCAGTCTTTTTATTTAACTTTTGGTGAGAGTCCAACATTCCGAGCCATATATCAGAACATAATAGCTAAAACTTTGTAAAACTTAAGAGTGTTTCTTTACGGACTTTCTTCCCAATGTTCATCTAATTGTACCGCAAATATGTTGAAACATATTAAGCTTTAGATGAGTATAACTATTTTAAACTGTTCAAGTATTAATATCAAGATTTGAAATGCAGTTAGTACCGAGTTTTTCGCTCTCAAGTATTAAAAAAACTTTTTGTTGACATTCTCATTCTAATTGCTCTTGGAATATAAAATTGTTAGCAACTGTCGCCTGGTGTCATTAGAATGATTAAATGAAAGCTCTTTAAAATACATTCGTGCCACAATTCCTTGGGGGCAAGAAGTGAATGCACTTCGTTACTTTCTATGAACTAAAAGCATATACTAACAGAAATGAAGCCGTTCTTATGATGAATTTTGATTTTATGAAGAGTTTACAGTTACGTTTGTGTTTACGTTATAGAGTGAAGTTTGGTAATTTAGTGGTAGTGTTGTTTATTACATTTTTTAAATATCTTTAAAAATGACGTCCGTGGGTCCAGTTTTGCTGCTTATGCAAAACAGTCAAACCTTTTGTTTTTTGTGCACATCTAATATATAAAAAGCAATATTTGTTTGTTTGTTTGTTCGTATTCTATGCGCGGCAATACCGTTGATCAGATTTTGAATGGGGTTTTTGCAAAATATTCAGGAGATTCCCGGGTTGAACATAGGCTATAAGAGAGGTGTGATATTGAACCGCTTCACCCCTAAAAAAGTCACCCTTTGTAGTGAAAAAACGTGAAATAAAGTCCCTATTTTGACGCTTAAATGGCTTACGCTAGCTAAACCATAACAAATACACAAAATTAATGTACACAGAATTGAACATCTAAAAAAAAACTCTACAAAAAAGTCCGCGACAGCATATGTTTTTCTTCTACGGATAACTCACAATAACCATTTTTGTCTTTCATTGATGACAAGAAAACCGAGATAAGCAGATTCCCGGGCAAGTATAACAGCGCACGGCTGGTGGTAAAAACACATTAACATTTATTTAGGAGTAGCAGCGCACGCCGGGTATTAGCTAGTACAAAATAAATTACAATCAGAAAATTATTAACTAATTTAACTCACTGTCACTATCGAATACGTGGTCGTGCGGACGTAAGCTCTCCATACATCCCTATCCTGTGAAAATATATTCCAGTCATTCTCTGTATAATTTACCTCTCTCAGATCATGTTTAATGTTATTCTCCACCTCATTCTGGGCCTATATACTGGGCGCTTTCTCTCCGCTTTTCCTACAAGCTGTATCATGGTTCCTCTTACATTCCCCATTCGTACCACATTCCCTGCAGTCTTCGATACTTAACTGTTCTTATTACATCTGGCTTCCCATGAAGATAATGTAGCTCACTGTTATGCAGAGTTTTCCATTCACCTGTCTGTTCGTCTCTCTTCGGACCATAAACTTCCTTAAGAACTTTATTCTCAAATATTTGTAATTTTTCCCCATCCTTTAAAAATGAGTCCATATTTTCGCACCCATATATTGTAATCGGGAGAATATCCGTTATTTATCTCTATTTTTTAATTTGGTTTTGTAGCAGTTATATATTAATTATTAATACACAAAATGAGATTTTTATATTTAGGCCTATACATATTGTCTTTCAATGGATGGTGTAGATGTGTATTATTGTGTATGTACTGTAGACATTTCTTTATAGATTATATACAGGGTATATCAAAAAGGATAGCGCAAACTTACATGGTTGAAAGTACACGATAGTAAAAGCAACAATCTTCCAGTAATCATGGGTCCGTAAACGAGCCGTTTGCGAAATAATTACGAATGTATGGTTACAAGCCGCCTCTGATTTCATTGTAAACATTGTACTAGTTAGTACAAATTAATTTGAATTTAGACTTTACTATTAATTTTTTATCTCATTTAGTTCATATTTCACTTCACTTACGGGTTACCTGTTAAAGGAGGTGTTCGAAGTGTTTTCCTTACATCTGGATGAAATGCTGTGCTCGTCTCTGCAATGAATGTCGAATTCTTTCCAAAACCCCTGGATAATTTCTGAATTCTTAACAAGCATGTACAACTCTCTGCTCCAGTTCTTCAACCGTGTTAACGGGTGTGCTGTACACTTCGCTTTGAGGTGACCCCAGACACAAAAATCCAAAGGATTTTGATCGGGTGATCTTGGAGGCCAAGGTACAGATCCGCCTCGACCTATCCATCTTTGGCCGTATCTGCCGGTTAGATGCCGTGTCACAGCAGCAGCAAAATGTGCCGGAGCTCCATCATGCATGTACCACAAACTCCGGCGTTGCTGAAGCGGGAACATCCTAAAGCAATCCTGGAAGATGACGCCGCAGATACCTAAGGTACCTCCGTCCATTAAGTTTTCGTGGAAGAATGTGTGGCCCAATGAGATGATCACCTAGTAGCCTACCCCTAACCATACATTCAGTGAGGAACGGTGCTGATGTGGTGATTCATGAACAGCATGTGGGTTTAGTTCAAACCAAAAATGTGTATTATGATAATTAAAAACACCATCGCGTGTGAATCCTGCTTCGTCTGTACATAAAATGTTACATGCGAAACGAGGGTTGACTACAGTCTGTTGTTGCATCCACTGACAAAACATCACTCCGGGAAAAAAGTCCGCACCATTGCGGACTCGTTGGAGGTGGTAAGGGTAAAGTAATTGCGCTGTAAAATTCTCCACTTCTGTGGCTTAGTATTATCGCCTCACTATGATGCTTAACAATCGGCTCGCTTTGTTTCCACGCAGCTGTAGTATGCTATTAAAATACAAAGATCCCGAGTACGGCTACTACGACGATGTTGTCACATTGCTTTTCTTCCCTCCGGTACAATTAAAACATGAAACATACAGCAGTCGATCCAGTTATACAATTGTATACCGTAATTAATTGTTATAATTATTGGTGATTTATTGTGATATGTAGCTCGAATACAACATATCTATATATTACATTTGTTTAATAAGTGCTTTCAACATGTGGCGGCCATGGGAAAATATTTCAGACCGAATGGATAATGTGACACAAGAGGAAGGACCTCTTAATAGTTCAAGGAACAATAAATTACATTGACAGACTCTTAGTAAGCAGTGTCAACAGTTGGTTTGTAATTAATGTTTATGATTATATTAAAGAAAACAATCTCGGAAGAGGGTCTCTTAGATAAACTTAGCTATTCTTCCCTCAGTTTGAATTAAAACTCGGAACGATGTGTAGCATTCGATCCAATTATGAAATTGTATACCGTAATTAATAGTTATAATTATCAGTGATTTATTGTGATATGGAGCTTGAATAATAATACAATATCTACATATTACATTAGTTTAATATATAAGTGATTTTAACATGTGGCGGCCATGCGAAAATTAATTCAGACCGAACAGTTAATAATAATAATAATAATAATAATAATAATGATAATGATAATGATAATAATAATGATAATGATAATAATAATGATAATAATAATAATAATAATAATAATAATGATAATAATAATGATAATAATAATAATAATAATGATGATAATGATAATGATAATGATAATGATAATGATAATGATAATAATAATGATAATGATAATGATAATGATAATGATAATGATAATGATAATGATAATAATAATGATAATGATAATAATAATGATAATGATAATAATAATGATAATGATAATAATAATGATAATGATAATAATAATGATAATGATAATAATAATGATAATGATAATAATAATGATAATGATAATAATAACAATAATAATAATAATAATAATGATAATAATAACAATAATAATGATAATAATGATAATAATAACAACAATAATAATAATAATAATAATAATAACAATGATAATAATAAATTAAAATCCAAACTGTGGCCAACTCACTGCCTCTGTCGAAACCGTAGGTTCATGGCCGCGCGGATATTAGCTCTCCGTACATCCCTATCCTGAGCTAATCTTTTCCAATCATCCTCTGTATAATCTACTTCTCTCAAATCATGGATGTAATTCTCCCACCTCATTCTTGGTCTACAACTGGGCGTTTTCCCACTGAAATTCCTACCAGAAATTTCCATGCACCTCTTTCATCCCCATATGTGCAACATGTCCTGCCCATCGCAGCCTACGACACTTAACTGTTATTATATCTGGCTTCTTATACATATAATGTAGCTCACTGGTATGTAGTTTTCTCCATTCACCTGTCTGTTCATCTCTTTTTATCCAAAAAATTTCCTAAGAACTTTGTTCTCAAATATTCGTAATCTTCTTTCCCCCCTTAAAGTAAGAGTCCATGTTTTGCATCCATATAATATAAAAGGTAAAGGTATCCCATTACAGGGCTAGGAAGCCCTTGAGGTAGTAGGAGGTTAAGACCCCCACTTTTCTGGAAAATCGGTACAAAATGCCAGCCAGGTTGTCAGACCTGCGTGACGGCCGTGTTTACAACCCCAGAACAAGTGTCTGGTACTCATTTCAGTTAGAGGCTGAGTCGCCCCCAGGGTCATAGTGCCGCCAGAAGATTTGAGTCAGTTTAAAATTCCTGACCCCACCGGGACTCGAACCCTCAACCTTGTAGTGTAGTGCATTAACAAAAAACTCCTCAGAATTTTATTCTCAAATACTCGTAACCTTCTTTCCCCCCATAAAGTAAGAGACCATGTTTCGCAACCATATAATATAATTGGGAGAATAACTGTTTCATATATTTTCAGTTTAACATTTTTTGAAAGGAGCTGGGAAGACATGAGTCCCTGTATAATAGCACGCATTTCCAGAATTGAGCCTAAGTTTATTTACTTTGTTCATCTCATTCCTATTTGTGATTATTTTTCCTAGATAGTTGAAATCAGCCACTTCTTCAAAATTTCGTTCATTTGTCATTAGATGTCCATTTCCATTAGGCCTATAGAATGCATTTCTGTGTGTGAATATATATTTAGTTTTATTGATGTTTACTTCCAGTCCCAATTTCTCAGTGTTCAATAGAGTGCGTGTGTTGGCCTTTAGTATCTCCTCGTTATCGCTCAATAATAAAACTATACCATCAATATAAAAATAAATACATATACAATTTTAATTTTAAAAGTTAAATAATACCAAATCCATCCATCCATAGTAATTCTGTCCGATGGCAGGTCCTTCACTGCAATCATAGCATTTTAATGCTATGCTTGCAGCTTTACTAGGGACTTGTAGGTGTGGTATAATACAGGCACTTGTGTGGCAATTCTTCTCGTCGAGATTCCTAAAGAGAGCTGTACAGCTTCCAACACCATATCCTCAACCTCAGGCGCTGATGGACCCTTGTAAATGTAAGACTTTCGGGATGTCTTCGATCAGGATATGTTTCTTGGTACAAGCGTGCAGCCTCCCGTGCATTGCCATTAGCCCTACCGTACATGAAATGCATAACCGCATACTCTTCGTTACTGTGAGGTTCCATTGTAACTACAACACAGCACAAGTGGCACTCCTCAGACGAGACTGATACCTTTTGAGACTGTGTACTGTACCCGTCCTGTACGTTTTGCGTGAATGGTTTGATTACAACACCTCCTGTCGGCAATGTTCAGTTTTGTAAACAAAGAACAGAGGACGGCTTCAAGTGCGCAAGGAGTAAACGGTGCGCTGTTACAAACAATGACGTCAGTGGCGGCTTGTAACCATACATTCGTAATTATCTCGCAAACGGCTCGTTTGCGGACCCATGTTTACTGGGACATTGTTGCTTCTATTATCGTGTACTTTCAACCATGTAAGTTTGCGCCATCCTTTATGATACACCCTGTATATGTAAATGTGATTAATCCGATGATTGTATATATTTACCGGTTATTATACATAACCAGCTCTAAATTTGGTAAGTATGATTTATTTTTAAAATTTATCAAATTAACCGGTTTGTTTGCATAATTCCCAACTCGTAATGGTAAATGTGATAAAAGTCCCTAACTTTACGAAAATTCGTTCAGTTTACTTCCCATTTCCTAACCTAACAGAACAATTTACATGTATATTATTTATTCCCAAATGCTAAAATGGACGTTTACCAACTTCCCATTTCTTAACCCAACAAAACAATTTACATGCATAAATAAGTAAACTTAATATATTAAGTAATTTGTAGTAATAGTATTTAACGTTATTTGAAAAAATGTATTGTGTTCTCTAGAATGTTGGCTTAATTTGTTTTTATATGTACACACTTAGACAAAAAAAGTCATCTCTTGAATCTATCAACCGATCGGGGAACTTCGTGAGCACTCGCAGAAGCCGTATTCACATTAAGACGTTTTCAGTAATTGTACTGTGGTGTTTGCTAGTTAACGTAGTGCACACTCAAGTAACATAAAAGAGAGAGCTTCCCTTTGTGTGTTTCCGTGGTCGAGAGGTTTAACACACAAACATCTGCGTTCGTAACCTCACGGGTTCGATTCCCGTTCAAGTACCTACCTTTTTTTACTGAATGTTAGGATAGCATTTCGCCTGTAATATAGTTTCATATTTAATTTTATATGTGAGTTTTATGGCTTTAATGCACACACAACAATACATAAATGAAAACCTTCTAATAATTAAATGAAGAAAGAAAATAATATCTTCTAAAATGAATAACTTTAACAAAAACAAAATCAATATCGGGTGTATGAATCCTCAGCATCTACTGCCGCCCTCAATCCGCGGGACATTGATGCAATCAAATTTCTACAGGCACGTGAACGATCGTCTAGAGAAGCCCAGGCGTCTTGAATTTGTGTCCATAAGCCATCTTTTGTTTTTCGTGCATCTGCAGGCCAATTAGAGTTCGTCTCTATTTTCATCTTAGCCCATACATTTTCGATTGGATTCAACCTGGTGAACAGCGAAATTTGATTTGCCTTCTCATTTAACAATGAAATCAAATTTCGCTAAACATATTTCAGAAAACGGCAACAGTTTCAACAATATCGATAATACAATGTAAATTATACACAGAGAAAACAACAGACACAAAATTAACATTTTACAAGAAATCGAAATTATCAAGAAGGCCAAGAATACAAACATTCTCAACGAAAATGTGCCTAATAAGCAAAACCCTCTATTAGACATACAGTTAATTCAATACTACTACAACAATTCCAGAAGATGAAGCATGCATCGAAAGGCCTAGAGTGAAATCAACGAAAATTTTAGATAGTTGTGGAAGACCGTAGTATACAAGGTAAAAATAAATAATAGTTTTAACAAACTAAAACAACACGCTTTATTAGAAAACCGAACTAAAAAATTAAAAATAATTTTATTTTCCAAAACGCTTGGGATAAAATTAAAGTGGTCAACAAAAAAAATAATCTCCAACACATCTAGAATAAAACTAGAGTTATCTATAAAAAAATAATTTTAATATCAAAAGCGTGGGGTGCTCTATATCAATTAATACTTATATTTGATAATAAACAGATATTGGTAAAAGTAAAGTCTCTAAGAAGGAAACGTAAAAACCATAAAAATCACCCAACGCTTTTGATGGAAAAATTATTTTTTTTGTAGATGACTCTAGTTTTAATCTAGATGTGTTGGAGATGATTTTTTTGTTGACCACTTTAATTTTTTCCCAAGCGTGTTGGAAATTAAAATTATTTTTTTTATTTTTTTGTTCGGTTTTCTAATAAAGCGTGTTGTTTCAGTTTTTAAACTATTATTTATTTTTTTAATTTTTAGTTTAATTGATTGTCATAAACCGGAATCCCATGAAAATTCAATTGCTTAATACTTTTCTAAAAAAACCTTCGGCCCGGATTTGAACCAGCGACCTATTGATTGCTGAAATTATATACCACTACAGTCCACCGCTCTACTAACTGAGCTCTTACAACGATTGACTAAAAAGTCGATAAGTCCGAACCTATTACACAGGTTTTTATTTTTTTGATTTTCCGATGATTCTGGCCAGAATATTAGAAAAAACTATGAAATTATTGTATTATCATGGGTCCTTTACAAGTATACAATGTTTCAAGTCGATCCAATGTTTTTAAATGGATGAAAATCGTGTTCAAAGATTCCGTTACATAGATACAGGTTCGTTACATAGATACAGGTCAAGCTAATATAAAGCGTGTAAAAATATATAATTTAACATTGTTATAACCTCAACGGTATAAACAAATTATGAACTTAAAAAGTATAGATTAATTCAAATGTCGAAATAAAATGTATTTTTTTCATAAAACGTTATAATACAAATATCACGAAAAAAAAACTGCATAATTGAAGACGCGAACCTGCGATCTTCATTAACAGAACCAGTAACCGCGTGATTTACCGCTGAGCTATCGGGACACGTAGAAGAGTCTTCAGTTCATGCCACATAACACAGTAGCTCAGGGACTGCACAATTATGACTAGTTTCCTAGTTTGAACCCAGCGCTGTGCCGAGTATGACTTAGAAGAAATGTGCGTTCAAAAGATGACTCATGTTTTTTGTCGAAGGGTGTAACTGCAGTTTGTTTTTTATGTGAAACTGTTTTTTACAAGTTCAATAAAATTGTATTATAACCATTTATTGACTTTTTAATTGTAAAATATAAAATATTGTAATTCGTGGCATCTTACGCCATAACGTCCAACGAAAAAATAACTTTCTGAGTAGTAACTACTAAAAAAACTGCGCTCTATTCTACTGGCCCAATCAGTGATGATAGTTATCAAATTTACCATTACGAGTTGGGAATTATGCAAAGAAACCTGTTAATTTGATAAATTAAAAAAATATATTTACCGGCATTAATGGTGATTATGCATAATTATCGGTTATTATATATAATCACGAGTTTATTACTTTTTACCGTAACATATTTATATTAATTGTTTTTATACATTTTTATGTAGGTGTGTAGCCATGTAGGTATTTGTTTATATTATGATTATTTCTATATTATAAATGGATATGTATTTCCTTTCTTTTGAAAATTAAAAAAAAACAAAAAAAAATTCATTCCATACTAGAGCGATAGAGAGATTTGGGATGAGGTGTATCACATGTCTGCATACCTATTGGGCGACTCTTCTGTAATATGAATATTCTTCTCCTTCTTAATAAGGCTTCAATTGGAGAATGCTTTGGTCTTCTCAACGAGCTTTTTCTACACTTTTCTATTCTGGATACATTAGTTCCAATTTAATATAATATTGCCTAAACATTAGGAAACAATATAAGGTGAATATGCAAAATTAAATGTGCTTAATTTATGCATTGCTCACAAGGTAATCAAATGTTTTAAAACAATGTTTGCCACTACTGCATGCACACGTGTTTTCGTTTTGGGTGACATTTCACTATTCGTAAGATCAGGTATGCGCAATGTTAACTACCGATGTACTCTACAATAAAACACTTTTTACACGATGATCTTGCTGAAGATTTTCGGGTTGTAGGCCGTGGTCGTGAGGCTTGTAGTTCCCCGACGTTTCGCCAAAGACTGCGTCTGGCATCTTTGGCGAAGGCAGTCGTTGGTAAAACGTCGGGGAACTACAAGCCTCACGACCACGGCCTACAGCCAGAAAATCTTCAGCAAAATCATCATAGCAACTCCGGCCGTGAAAGTCTACGTGAATACACTTTTTACACGCTTTTTATTAGTTTCAGACCTGTATCTATCTATGAAACTGAGTTTTTCAGCACGATTTTCACCCACTTAAAAACATTGGACCGACTTGAAACTTTGTATAGGCCTACTTGTAAAGGACCAATGAAAATACAATAATTTCATAAATAATATATAATATATAATAGGTTGCGGACTTATCGACTTTTTAGTCCATCGTTGTAAGAAATTAATATTATAACCTCTGGTAGCCCAGTTGGTACAGTGGTGGACTGTAGTGGTACATAAATTCAGTAATCCATAGGTCGCTGGTGCAAATCCGGCCAGGAGGATTTTTTAGAAGAGTATTACTTTTAGCTCATACTACAATAGTATCGAATTTAAATATATTTACATTTTTAGAAAACAAAAAAAAATATAATATTTTAAAAACTAAAACAACACGCTTTATTAGCAAACCGAACTAAAGAATGAAACATAAATAATAGCTTTAAAAAACTAAGACAACACGCTTTATTAAAAACCGAACTAAAAAATGAAAAATAATTTTAATTTCCAACACGCTTGGGATAAAATTAAAGTGGTCAACAGAAAAATCATCTCCAAAAATCTAGAATAATACTAGAGTTGTCTACAAAATAAAATATCAAAAGCGTGGGGTGCGTTTTATGGTTTTTACGTTTTCTTCTTAGGACTTTACTTTTACCAATATCTGTTTATTATCAAATATATTAATTGATAAAGAGCACCTCACGCTTTTTATGGTAAAATTATTTTTTTGTAGATAACTCTAGTTTTATTCTAGATGTGTTGGAGATGATTTTTTTTGTTGACCACTTTAATATTATCTCAAGCGTGATGGAAATTAAAATTATTTTTCAATTTTTAGTTCGGTTTTCTAATAAAGCGTGTTGTTTTCGTTTTTAAACTATTATTTATTGCTGGGCCCACCGCTATGGTCTCGAGGTAGCGTGCTGCCTTGTCACGCAGCGGGCCCGGGTTCGATTCCCGGTCGGGGCAGTTTTTCTGGGTGAGGTTTTTATCGGGGTTTTCCTCACCTGTAAGACAAATGTCAGGAAAGCTTTAAGGCCCAAACGGTCCCCGAAATCATAGGCCATCATTGTCATCCTTATCATTATCGTCATCATCATCATCATCATCATCCTTCACCGGTGTGGTAAGCAACGGGAAGCTACCACACCTACAATTCCCTAGTAAATCTGCAAGCATAGAATGAAAATGCTATGATTGCAGTGAAGGACCTGCCTTCCGGCATAATTACTATGGATTTATTACTGAATGAAACGTTGGTTACTGCGTCTGTCTTTCTAAATTACAGAGCTCTCTTCATAACCCAGTAAGTATGTAGCTCTCAGTCCCACACCCTCAAGCGCATTCTCGTATACGTAGTCTATATCATTACAAGTAAACCTTTGACATTGTGGGAGAGATTCGGCTCTCTGCTCAAAATTTTAATGTATATATATGATTCTAATACATTGATGATATTATTAAAATTGTAGTGTTAATTATAGATAGAATTAGCATTAAAAATACACACATTTTATAATATACTACCATTCAGTCTGAATTCATTTTGAAATAGTTCAATTTCGCACTCCATGACTTAAATTGAGATACGTTTTCTCATCACCTGCAAATAAACTAGCTAATACCCGGCGTGCGCTGTTACGCCTAAATAAATGAAGTGTTAAGTGTTAATTAAACTATATGGTATATACTGCGAAGAACCAAAGGTGGTGGTTGCTAGAATCTATTTTTATTTCGAATATCTGATAAAACTCTATTTCTAACGAATCGGATTTCGCTGATTTTTCGATGATACCTACCTCTATGGAATACGAACAGACCCGGGTTAAGGTCACAATGCCCGAGGTAACCCGGGGGGTGGTACTGGGGCTGTTAAATAATAATAATAATAGTAATAATAGTAATAATAATTATAATAATAATAATACCCCTATTTATTTCATTAGAATATGCTGAGTTCCGTTGTGAAATATCAAAAACTGCGATCGCTGGAGCTATTTATAAATTTCAGTTTCAGGTGTACTCCTACACTTAATGGCTTAAGAACATAATAGGTAACATAAAGCCCCTCTCTATGAAAAAATACATATACTGTATTTGCCAACTTTCATGACGATCGGTTAAGCGGTGTCGAAGTCTATTAATCTCAAATATGCCAACACACACACACACACACACACACACATATATATATATATATATATATTGTATATAATAAATTAATAGGAAACCAGATATAAAAGGTCTAGTTAAGTCTCGTAGAACGTAACACGGAAGGGGAATGAAAGAGGGGCATGTAGGCTTCTTCTAGGAAAAACCAGTGGGAAAACGCCCAGCTGGTAGACCAAGAATGAATTCGGAGAATAATGTTAACCACGATTTGATGGTAGGGATGATTGGAAAACATTAGGTCAGGATAGGGATGTATGGAGAGTTTATGTCTGTGCGGCCACGATCCTACAAGTTTAATAGTACCAGTGAGTTGTCATGCAGGTTGAATCCAAACCCTATAGGCAAACTTTCATAAGTTGTTGAGGGATATTTTCAGTGTGTTTTGGTACAAAGAACCCATGTTCTCTGAAGGCTGTATATCGATTAATTTTATTACTTTGGTTTTGTGCAAAGCCCTCCCTGTTACTAATAATTCACAAGCGTATGTGGTTTCAACATATTGGTGCATCATCACTTTTCACATAGAATATTACGCAAAATCTAAATGAACAGTTCGTACAAACTTGAATTGGTCGTGTTCCATGGCAAGCTCGGTCACCAGACCTGACACCCCTGGACTTTTTTCTTCTGGGGTCACGTTAAGACCTAGATGTGACATGTCGAAACGTGTATGAACATGGTTGATAGAAATGTTTGGAGGACAGTTAAGAAGAGACTAATCGATATAGACAGACAGTATATAGAAGCAGAGTGTAGCCAGAAAATATCGCTCACCCTGCAGACGGAACTGAAACTTTCGTGGGGAAGGGAGAAATATATTGACTCTTTGGATGGGGATGATAAAAGTGCTATTGCATGGTTTCATTTGGGGGGATGGATGGCCCATAATTTAACAAATGATGAAGGCATTAAACTATGCCACTATGCGATGACCATGAAAACTGGCAGCATATTATAGCATTCTGTAGAGAGACAGAACAACTTAGATTACAGATGCTGCCGGAGAGATTTCTCAGGTCGGATCGAGGGAGAGTGGCGTGTTGGGATCTTTTAGGACGGATCGAGAGTGAATCAAAAACATGCAAATTTTTGGGTACAGTAAGAAAATTGAGATATAACAAAATTGTAGCTTAAGGATATATGTATTAACAATAAGAAGAATCTCAATATGGTCTTTGTTTTCGATCTTTAATCATGTTATATAATAAGTAGGTCTGATAAGTTGAATAGTCTGATAGTGCACTTAATGTCTGCAGGGAGGGGGGGAGGGGGGTATGAGCGTGCGGTGTGTATATGTGTGGGGGTGTGTGGGTGTATGAGTGTGTGCTTTTTTTTTCTAATTTGTTTTCTAGCATTTTTTTTTTATATTAATGTACGGAATGTGGATGAATGTAGATATGTATTATTGTGATTTAGTGCAGACATAGATTTTACTTATATGTAGCCTGTTATTGTTTTTTGATACAGGTGTATTTGTAGGTATTTGTTTATATTATTAGTTTTATTTTTTTATTCATGGAAAAATAATGCACGTACGGCCAAGCAGGCCCGTGCGCAATGTAAATGCATATGTATTTTCTTTATTCTGAAAAAAGGCAATAAATTCCATATTCTCTCTCTCTCTCTGGTTGATAGAATTGTAGCAGCCCCTGACGATTTGCGCCAATCTCCCGTGATTCTAGAGCGTATGCGACATTCATGAGGCGTCGCTGTTAAGTTCATCCTGTTCATGGCGGTGGACATTTTGAACAATTTCTTTAAACAGTGTAATTTGAAAACACAGAATAAACAGATGCACAGTGGTTTAATTATACAAAACGAAAACAATGACATTACTCGGTAATGAGGCACTGGATCACGGATAGCTTATATCAAAACACTCGAAATATGTGAATAATTTGTGAACGTTTGTCCATAGATTTTGGATTCACTTAGTTTATACAAATCAGTCCTAAGAGTTTTATTATTGTACCAGCATATATAGAATTCAGGGTTCGTCTGAATGTTAACATCGGAAATTGATATCATTTCATATAAACTATTAATGAAAATATTGTTTTTTGTAAGATAATTTTACTGATTCTGGTAGAGGTGCCTCAACATGTAGTGAGTAAACTGTCGTGAAAAATCTCATATCCTCACTTGAAGTTTATGAGAGGGTGTAGGCATGCTAATAGTATTAGAGTGGAGGAAATTGGTATAAAGCCACTTGTTAAAACGGTTAACAAAGTTTATTTACTCTTTCTTTGGCATTTTTCTATATTAACTTAGGAGGTGATTGAGTATAAAACACACACAAATAATGTCAAAATTAATGATCCATTTCCGTCCAAAAAAGTACATGAAAACTGAAACCACACTCACATATGGGTGGAAATTAGTATAAAGGCACTTTGTGTATTTCACAGATTAAACCAAAAAGACTGAGCGCAAAGTTTACAACAAAGTTCTAAAATTTAGTTGAACCTCCATTGTTGTTAATTACTTGGAAGATTCTCTTTGGCATTGACTTGATGAGGGTGTTTATTTCTTCCACTGAGATTGAAGCCCACTCTTCCTGAATAATATTTTTCTGCTCAGTCGCTGTCCCAAACTGCCGTCCATTGCGATACACACGCCTTGCCAGGATCCCTCATTAGTTCTCAATCGGGTTTAAATCAGGACTTCTGACTGGCCACGTCAAAAGTGGTATTTCTTTCTTCCTGAACCACTCCTTTGATTTGGCAGACACGTGAATGGAAGCATTATCTGGCTGAAAAATTAGATCTTCCCCAAATTCCTCGTACATTCGTATCAATTAGGACTCCAGAAGCTCCTCAGTGTAGGACTCAGAATTCACCTTGGTGCGTATCCATGCTATTTTTGATCTTACTTTAAAGCAGAATGCTGCCCAAATCATAACGCCTCCACCACCGACGTTTCTACTCATTCTAACTTGCTCTTCAGTACGGAGGTCGTTCCAGTAATACTGAAGGCCATCAGGCCCGTCCAGATTAAACTTCTTCTCATCACTGAACATTACTTTATTCCATTCTGAGGTCCAGGACATGTGTTCTTCAGCAAAAGTCATTCTAGCTTTCTTATGTGCATTGTTCAGAGGTAGTTTACTAAGATTTTTTTTTGAATTTTAGGTTCTTGTCTTCTGACAGAATTTGTCTTACTCGTCTGGCTGTTACTGGCAACTTCAAATCAGTCTGCATTTGAGAAGAAAACATACTCTTACATTTTGCTTTACGTAAAATGAGACGTTTATTGCGCTCAGACAATTTTCTTGTCCATCCATATTTCCCGTTTTTTTTCATATTGTGAGCTCAGTTTGACAAAATTATCAATGACACATCTTGAAGCCCCAATTTCGTAGGTATTTGTCTATTGGAAAGGCCCATCTCCTTGAAGGCACTAACTCTTGATTTCTCTTCATTTAATAGAGGCTTTCCACGTGGCATTGTACATACTGCTGACTTGTAACTGATGAACGATGCTCACAGACACGTCGTCTCCATGTAATTGCAGTGTTTTGTTTACATTTATATCTCTGTAAGAGTCAGAAGTTGACCTGCCTTTATACCGCTTTCCACCCCTAGGACAGCGTTTTCTTAGATTTTACGTATTATTTACATATATAATAAATACAAAATGAGGAGATCTGTATGAAATTATGTCCAAGATAATTATGTGTAATCTATGACACACATACGCTATTTGCATAAATGTTTTAGGTTGTTTTACTACTAAAAGTTAGTGGCTTTATACCAATTTCCTCCACTGTATTTATCAGGAATTATTTATAACAATAATTTAAACCTAATGGTTTAAGGTATCCAAAAATTAGTAACAGTAAAAGCTCCTTATTCGCGGTTCCCTTATTCGCGTTTTCATTATTTGCGGGTTAAAAATTGCGACACGGCTCCGGTATTCGCGGCTAAAAATTATTTTATTCGCGGATCCAGTCGGTATATTAGGAGGACTATTTAACTCATGCCCCAAATGGGAGTCAATGACCAATCACGTTTCAATGATTTCTGTATTACAACCAATCAGAGACGTGTTTCACGAAATAATTATCAACGTTAGGATTATCATATATTAAGCAAAGCTCCTCCTTTTTAATATTCTGAACAGGTCTGACCGTTATTTTGCAGTGACTGAGCCTATAACAAATACGGCTACCAGATTGTATATAATAGTGCTTACATGTCAACATTTGTAGCAATTGATTATACCACCAAAAAAAGAAACCACTGTTTGCACTTTCTTAAATGTATACGACATCAAAAATGAATTAATATACAGATTGATGTGTTTCATTTTTTCTCCACTAGAGAGCATTCTTACAATATTGCGTTCCTTTGGCAATAAATAGTATGATCTGGTTGCAGTGATAAACAAAAGAAGCAGTAGAAGCGTAGGCTACCTATCGTTTCTCATTAGTTTTCAAACATCACCGTTTACTTTAAATATAAAAATATTTTTAAATAACTGTAGTTAAATAATGATTTGTGAGTAAACAGCTTTATTTTATTCGTTAAATAGTCCTAACAAATGCCACTCTTGATTTCCAAATTCTCTAGATAAATTCACTCCTCACTTCGTGAGTCGTGAATTTATCGATAATTTGGAAATCACTCGTGGCATTACTTATGATTATTATCCTTTATTAACGCATCGGCAACTTGTTTATAGCAAGCACGTGCCTAGGCGGCTTTTACAAAGAATGAGTCAAACCAAATGGACAAATTAATATCAAAGTAAAACAAACCTTATTGTCACTAGGCTTAACGTTTTTTGTTAAAATCCACCGCCGCAGTATTTCAAGTGCCGCTATCTCCGTTGATAATGCCGCCCTCGCCACTATCGGTGTTCTAATGTTTCAACTTGTCATTCAAATTCGTTGCAATAATTTTGATTGAATAGCACTCTTCTGCTTTGTTGCCAATTTATACTGTCGAGTAAAAGGAAATAAAAAATAGTTCCGAAGCGGAAAAAAGTAATGTTGCCCCTTAAAGTAAAAATAGAAATGTTTGACCGTTTACGCGTTGGCGAGTTGTTTGCGTCTGTGTCATGCTGTTTTAATGTTAATGGATCAAGAAATCCGAAGACAAAATAAGGAATTCTATCGCAGAATTCACAGCTTGATATCAATCTGAATTGATAGACTTTTTAAGCTGCAAAACAGGAAAAAATTACCAAGTTATTTAAGTTCTTGCTTAAACCTGACTGTAATAATTAATAGAAAATGTTCAGAATCTCTCATTAATTGATTTTATTTTGATAATTTTTATTTTATTTTGTAATCTTGGAACGTATCCCCTATATACCCATACAAATTACCATTCCATATTCGCGGCATATTTTCTGAACATATCCTCCACGAATAAGGAGCTTTTACTGTATTTTAAAGTGAAATATGGCATTAATACAAAAAATTATAATAACCTCAGATAAATACTGATAAAAATTAATATAGCAGTAGCTACCGGCGACGCTGGAAAGCCGCTGATGCCAAATGCGTCGCAAAACAATAGTTAGTAGCGCATATCTTTCTGTTGATGATAGAATCCGTTTTCCGAAAGGCGTACAGTTCTTGAAAGTTTTTTTTATAAAGAAATGATCTAGTTGAGGACGACGGCATCTGCTAGGTATTTATATTTTACTTTGCGACTTCAGGTAATCAGAATCCGAGTCCACCGATGTTTTCTAGGAGTACCGTCACTTCCCCTTATGCAGAGGGCCCGGGTTCGATCCCTGGTCGGGAATATTTTCCTAGACTCTTTAACTCATGCCACAAATGCTAGTCAATGAACAATCACGTTTCAATGATTTTTGTTTTACAATCATTGACAGTCGTGTTTCACCTCGCTCTTTATCGATTTCTCTTATCAGCTCCTGCTTTTGTGATAATTAGAGCTCCTCCTTTTTAATGTTCTGAACAGGACAGAACATTATTTTTCTCCAACAAATACATTGAATATAGCAAATAATGAACAGTTTCCTTGATTTTACTGAGTTGTTTATTAAACAAATAAATGATTAACCCGTAATGTTCATTATGATATATAGTTTGATGTGTTTAATTATTTTTCCACTTGGGTACATTCTTACAATATTGCGATCTTATTTGGCAATAAATAATATGATCTAGTTGCAGTGAATAACCTCATATTTCTGATTTGTTTTCAATCATCGCCGTTTACATTAAATACATAAACATTTTAAAATAACTATAGTTGAACAATGATTTTTGAGTAAACAGCTTAATTTTATTCGTTAAATAGTCCTAACAAATGCCACTCTTGATTTCCAAATTCTCTAGATAAATTCACTCCTCACTTCGTGAGTCGTGAATTTATCGATAATTTGGAAATCACTCGTGGCATTACTTATGAAAATTTTTTTCGGTGTTTCTCATCACCTGTAAGAACATCATCTGTTCTTCATAATATTCATCATATTCGACATGTTCAGTATGAATGTGTGAGTGAATGGTGTGTTTCGTCTTAAATATGCATGTAGTCTCAGACGAGAAGTTTGGATTGAGCTGATCACTCATTCGGGGAGGCCTTCCACGCCCTTGTATAGTAAAAAAAGCATGTATATGACCCAAAGTTTTAAAATTCCTCTCCCGAAAATTCGTGCCACTGTAAGACCCTTGTGGCGTGGAGCACGTGAAACAGACAGTACTGTGAGAGATTGAACTGTAGTTAGCATTTCGTTTATACTTCTAAATATTCATATAGGAAGCTTTTATTTTATTTTATTTCTATCCCACGACTGTTAGTGATAGCTAATATTAGACCACACCCCAATGTACTTCGCTTACTCCAAGTTTTAATAACATATTAAAATTGTAATAAGAATTTAATGTTGTATGATTTTACTTGCTGGTTTAGTGGAAGAGAATGCCTTATAGCCAGATTAAATAAAGCATTCTTATTATTATTATTATTTTATTATTATTATTATTATTATTATTATTATTATTATTATTATTATTATTATTATTATTGTCCATCGCTGTGGTCTCGAGGTAGCGTGCTGCCTTGTCAGGCAGCGGGCCCGGGTTCGATCCCCGGTCGGGGCAGTTTTTCTGGGTGAGGTTTTTAACGGGGTTTTTCCTCACCTGTAAGACAAATGTCAGGAAATATTTAGGGCCCAAACGGTCCCCGAAATCATATGGCCATCATCATCATCCTTATCATTATCTTCTTCTTCATCATCATCATCACCATCCTTCACCGGTGTGGAAAGCAACGGGATGCTACCACACCTACAATTCCCTAGTAAAGCTGCAAACATAGCATGGAAATGCTATGATTGCAGTGAAGGACCTGCCTTCGGGCAGAATTACTATTGATGGATTATTATTATTATTATTATTATTATTATTATTATTATTATTATTATTAACACATACAGGAATACAAATATTTGGGAGTAAAATTTACAGAAGATGGGAAACAGGAAAAGGACATAAGATCAAAGATAAACTCAGGAAAATATGTAATATCTGCCCTGAATGCAATATTATGGGATAAACATATAAAAAATAAACTAAAGTTAAATTTTGTAAAACAATAGAAGTACTATGACTTATGGTTCAGAGGTTTGGACTATAAATTGTTAGATGAAAGAAAATTAATGCTAGCAGAAATGGACTATTGGAGAAGATCTGCTAGGATATCAAGAATGAAGAAAATTAGAAATGAAGTTATAAAAGAGATCATGAATGTACAAAATTCAAATGTAGAATTTATCATAAGTAATTCCACGAGTGATTTCCAAATTATCGATAAATTCACGACTCACGAAGTGAGTCATGAATTTATCTAGATAATTTGGAAATCAAGAGTGGCATTTGTTAGGACTATTCAACGAACAAAATTAAGCTGTTTACTCAAAAAACATTATTTAACTATAGTTATTTTAAAATATGTGTATATTTAATGTAAACGGCGATGTTTGAAAACAAATGAGAAACGATTGGTACGCTACATCAGCTTCTTTTGTTTATCACTGCAACCATATCATACTATTAATTGTCAAAGGAACGCAATATTGTAGGAATGCTCTCTAATGGAGAGAAAATGAAATACATCAAACCGTATATTAATTCGTTTCTGATGTCGTATGATGTAAATATGACTATTATATTTTTCTGGATTATTACCTGGGAAAAATACATTTAAGAAAGTGCAAACAGTGGTTTCTTTCTTTGGTGGTATAATCAATTTCTACTAATGTTTTTATATCAATTCCTGCAAGCGCTATGTGCTGACATCGATACACTATATATACAATCTGGTAGCCGTATTTCTAACAGTCAGTCACTGCAAAATAATGGTCAGACCAGTTCAGAATATTACAAAGGAGGAGTTTTCTTTAATGTGGTAAATATAATATTGATAAATATTTGGTGAAACACGACTGTGATTGGTTGTAAAACAGAAATCATTGAAACGTTATTGGTAATTGACTCCCATTTGGGGCATGAGTTAAATAGTCCAAGAAAAGCAAATAAAATGGTAGGGGCATATAAGGCGAATGGAGGATGAAAGATTACAAAAAATAATGAAATGGACACCATCAGGAAAGAGAAGGAAAGGACGACCAAATCTCACGTGGATCCAGGGGATTAGAGAAAAATTTAAGGACTGAGAAATAGAGGAAGAAATGTGTTATAGTAGAGACGAATGGAGAAAAATTATAAAGCGAAATTCAAGACAAATCATTGGAGGCGGAAAAATGAATCAACATTGTTAAAAGCGGAAATATATTTATCACATTAATTTTATTATTATTATTATATTATATTATGATATTATTATTATATTATATTATTATTATTATTACTATTATTATTATTATATTATATTATGATATTATTATTATATTTTATTATTATTATATTATATTATATTATAAAGTGATCCCACAACAGGCCTCAGGAGGCCCTTGGGGTAGTAGGAGGTTAAGGCCCCCACTTTTTCTAGGACAATCGGCACTTGATGTCAGCCGGGTTGTCAAGCCCTGCGTGACGGCCGCCTTTACCCCAGAACAAGCGTCTGGTACTCAATTTCCGTTAGAGGCTGAGTCGGACCCCAGGGCCATAGTGCCGCCAGAGGGTTTGGGTCAGTTTAAAAATCCTGACCCCAACGGGACTTGAACCTCGACCCTCCGGCTTGTAGCTCAGTGCCTTAACCACTAGTACGGCGGGCCCATAATGGAGAGGAGAGGAGCGAGAGGAGAGGAGACGGGAGAGGAGAGTGAGAGTGAGAGGAGAGGAGAGGAGATGAGAGGAGAGGTGAGAGTAGAGGAGAGGAGAGGAGAGGAGAGTAGAGGAGAGGAAGATGAGTAGGAGAGGAGAGGAGAGGTAGGAGATGAGAGTAGAGGAGAGGAGAGGAGAGGAGATGGAGAGTAGAAGCGAGAGGTAGAGGAGAGGAGTATTGATGAGTTATGATATAGATAGTTATGTATTATATTATATGGATAGATTATAGTATATTATTATTATATGATAGATGAGATTAGATTATGAGATTTATATTATTATATTATAGTATTATATTATATGTATTAGTATTATATTATTATTATTATATTATATTATATATGAATATTAATATTATATTATTATGATTAGATTGATTATATTATGATTATGATATTCTATTATTATATATATATTATTATTTTATATTATTATATTATATTGTATATTATTTATTAGATTATATTATTATGTTATATTATTTATGTTATATTATTATGTTATATTATTATGTTATATTATTATGTTATATTATTATGTTATATTATGATGTTATATTATGATGTTATATTATGATGTTATATTATGATGTTATATTATGATGTTATAATATGATGTTATATTATGATGTTATATTATGATGTTATATTATGATGTTATATTATGATGTTATATTATGATGTTATATTATGATGTTATATTATGATGTTATATTATGATGTTATATTATGATGTATATTATGATGTTTATTATGATGTTATATTATGATGTTATATTATGATGTTATTATATTATGAATATTATTTATTGTATTATGATTATATGTCCACCGCTGTGGTCTCGAGGTAGCGTGCTGCCTTGTCATGCAGCGGGCCCGGTTTCGATCCCCGGTCGGGGCAGTTTTTCTGGGTGAGGTTTTTTCGGGGTTTTTCCTCACCTGTAAGACAAATGTTAGGAAAACTTTAAGGCCCAAACGGTCCCCGAAATCATATGGCAATCACCCTTATCAATATCATCCTTCACCGGTGTGGAAAGCAACGGGAAGCTACCATACCTACATTTCCCTAGTATCGCTGCAAGCATAGCATGAAAATGCTATGATTGCAGTGAAGGACTTGCCTTCGGGCAGAATTACTATGGATGGATGGATGGATGGATGATTATTATCATCAATATGTTATCATTATCATTATTAATTAACTATCTAACTCATTGGCTCTATGGAACCGGTAAGCTTATGGCCGCACGGCATATAAGCTCTTCATACATCACTATCCTGAGCTAATCCAATCATCTCTTGTATAATTTACTTCCCTCAAATAATAGTAAATATTATACTCGCACTTCATTATTGGACTACCAACTGGGTATTTCCCTTCTGGTTTTCCTACAAGAAGCTTCCATGCATCACTACCATTCCCCATTCGTGCCACAAGTCCTGCACACCGCAGTCTAGGAGACTTAACCATTATTATTATTATTATTATTATTATTATTATTATTATTATTATTATTATTATTATTATTATTATTATTATTATTATTATTATGTCTGGCTTCCTATAGAGATCCTGTAGATCAATGTTACACAGTCTTCTCCACTAACCTGTCTGTTCCTCTCTCTTTGATCCAAGCAATGTCCTAAGAACTTTATTTCTCAATATTTTGTATTATTATTACTATTATTTTTATTTATATTACACATATAACCTGGAAAAATAGGTTAGAAATATATAATTCAATAATGAGAAGTACTGTCACATATGGAGCTGAAGTTTGGAAATTCAACAAGAACTTAGAACAAAAACTTATGTCGATGGAAATGGATTTCTTGAGGAGAGGAGCAAGATGTTCAAAATTGGACAAAAAACAAATACTGTCACAAGAGAATAAATGAATTTTGGTTATTCAATAGTAGATTATATACGGTATAAGCAATTAAATTGGCATGGGCACGTACGACGAATGCAAGAAGAAAGATTACCCAGGAAAACATTGGAGTGGTGTCCACCTGGAAGAAGGAGGAGAGGAAGACCTCAAAACTCGTGGATGCAGGAAATAAGAACTGGAATGAGAGCAAGAGGACTGGAGGACATGGATTGGATGGAGAGAGACGAGTGGAGAAGAAAAATAAAACTTTAGGCACAGAAAGACGTGTAAACAATAAATTTCTGTATATAAATAAAAATTACTATTAATTTGTATTGATATTTTCATTGTTGTTATTATTATCACTATTATTATTATTATTATTATTATTATTATTATTATTATTATTACTATTAACTATGATGCAAAGAAAGAAGAAGAAATAGAATCGGAGATAAATGTTTTGAATACCAATCTACTTTTCTCTCTCGTCACAGCCGTCACGCCATTTAGATTTAATATATTATTATAGAGCTATTCTTAGAATTACGGATACCGATTTGATGTCCGAGAAAAATATAAAACCCAGACATGAGAAGTTGCGCCACTTTGAGTTGAGTGCTCAGTGTGATGTCAAACGTTCGCATCATAGATAAATCCTCTCAATTTACGATAAAAGCATTTATTCTTATCTCCTAGTCGAATAGTGTTACAGCTTCCCGTACATTTAAGTAATTAGAATTACGGTGTATAAAATAAACATGAATTCAACGAACCTACTCCTTTGTCAGTATAAATTCATCACTAATATTTAGCTCAGCATTTGCAAAGTACTAAAGTAATCTTTCATCAAATAAAATACAAAACAAAAACATATACTTCTGTTAAAATATAGTGTGACTCAAAATATTAGGGGTCATAATTATAGCGAAGGAATGTGTCGTGTGTCTTATACCACCCGCTACACTTTTCGCGATTCGGGTTCCCTCGGTGCGATGGGCTGATAGATAGGTAGACAGGTAGGCAGACTGGTAGCAGACTGGTGGCAGACTGGTAGGCAGACTGGTAGACAGATAGATAGATGGCGTCAGTTTACGCACTACTTGGACGGACCACCTCACGTAGAATGCATTTTGTACGGCGGTCGGCTATGGTGGACTAGAGGTTAAGTTCCTTGCCTCTCGTCCCGAAAGTCGCGTTTTCAAAATCCGGTCGAAGTCGATGGATTTTTTAGGATGAACAAAATCCAAGGGTAAGTCCTCCGGGAGGGACTTTAAGCCATGGATCGTGAGTCTAATGATTGTTATGCTCGTAAAAGATTCTTAAGGTAGAATAAAGAGACATCTAAACAAAATTTATCGACCTTATTCAACCTAGTAACACTTTAGTTGCCCGTCTGGATCTCGAAACGCGGTATCTAATTTTTATGATGAGCTGGGAGATACAATGATAGAAATCGGACATAAATTCCGGGAGGCAGATACTCTAATAATGGAAGACTTTAATGGTAGAACTGGAGGAGAAAATATAACTTTAGGGGCGGAAGAATGATGGAAAATTTAAGAAAAGGTTTTCAGTCGAGTAAAGATAGGATTATTAATGCATACGGGAGAGAACTTCTGACGTTTTGCCACATTTATAACCTAGAAATACTAAACGGAAATACGGGGAAGATGTGGAAATGGAACTTACATTTAAAAGTGGTAATGGAGGAAGTGTCGTGGATTATAAGCTCTGCTTATTCTACTTGCCTGCTAGATGTCTCATTGGGTTGGCATGTTGACCGCATACCACTCATGACATCTATAGGAAATAAGCGTAACTAAATTAACTTGTTCTAGTAACTCCTAACAAAGGAGAGGCTGTTATGCCATTGTATATGTAGATGATTGTGTACAGCTCGGAGTGCAGCAGGCTTTATGTAGACACGAGGGTCTCTTCAGGGCGTATTTTAGATTAAGCTCATTTCTGGGTTCTACTGGTGTGAGGGACAAGGAATTCGATGATAAGTAACAATGATTTATGTAAGTAATTAAAAAGGGTTTATTTTGTTAACCTGTTATGAACAACACAATGCACAACAAATTAATAATATCTTGTAGATTACTTGAGCAAAACTAGACTTCCCTAGTATATTTACGTACGATAGATTGATTCACATTTTTAGGTAATAATGTGGGAGCAACAGGCTCATCTAAATACTCATGATAAACTGGCCCACTCTGTTTTCGTAAAGGAGCTACTGGCTCCTCTCTGTATGTACTCGTATGGGAGCTACTGGCCACACTCTGTTAACAATAAAATTTCTTGGCCTTTTATATTCATTTCCCAAGGTAGTTTTAAAATTGGCTCAAGTATTCCCTTTAACAAAATTTGTTGTTTTGCAAATCTGATCATCTTCAACACGTCAATCAAATTTACACTTTTATAATAACATTAGTTTCGCTTCGCTAGGTACATGTACCTGCCAACCCTTGAGTTACCGTTAAACACTGTAAAACAACAGCTTATTATTTGGTCCCAAATAATAACCAAATTAATTTTAATTCTAGGAATTACTAATGCTACAGAGTATAGGATGATTGTATGTCCATGTGTTACCGTAGTGGTAAATGTGTCATATGAAAGATAATGATTAATAGAAGGGATAAGGTGAAACTAGTGTCGGCACGGGTACTGGCACGTATCTTCTGTCGAAAAGCACCAAGGGGTTTCCGCGATTAACATCCTCATCCAACAGGAGAATCGATATCGACATTACCACATACTTTCTTAATATATGTACTGCGGAGGTATTTGTAATATAATGCAGGATAAAATGTGTGCACTTCCACACATCCTGGCCACGATATTGAAGTTTTCAAGTTAAATTCTACAAATAATGGCATAGGCCATTGTTAAGCCATAGCCTCTCCTTTGTATGGAGTTACTAGACCAAGTTAATTTTTAGTTACCTTATTTGCTCATAAAATGACATGGATGGCAAACGTTCAACATACCGAAACAATGAGGCATCTAAAGTATTACTAGGACGTTGATGTCGACTATTTAACTCGTGCCCCAAATGGGAGTCAATGACCAATCACGTTTCAATGATTTCTGTTTTACAACCAATCAGAGTCGTGTTTCACGAAACATTTATCAGTGTTAAATTTACCATATTAAAGAAAGCTCCTCCTTTTTAATATTCTGAACAGGTCTGCCCATTATTTAGCAGTGACTGGGCCTGTAAGAAATACGGCTACCAGATTGTATATATAGTGCATAGATGTCAACACACAGCGCTTGCAAGAGTTAATATAAAAACATTTGTAGTAATTTATTATACCACCAAAAAAAGAAACCACTGTTTGCACTTTGTTACATGTATTTTTTCCCAGGTAATAATCCAGAAAAATATAAGTCATATTTACATCATACGACATCAGAAATGAATGAATATACTGTTTGATGTTTCATTTTTTCTCCACTAGAGAGCATTCTTACATTATTGCGTTCCTTTGGCAATAAATAGTATGATCTGGTTGCAGTGATAAACAAAAGAAGCAGATGAAGCGTACCTATCGTTTCTCATTTGTTTTCAAACATCGCCGTTTACATTAAATATATAAATATTTTAAAATAACTATAGTTAAATAATGATTTGTGAGTAAACAGCTTAATTTTATTCGTTAAATAGTCCTAACAAATGTCACTCTTGATTTCCAAATTCTCTACATAAATTCACTCCTCACTTCGTGAGTCGTGAATTTATCGATAATTTGAAAATCACTCGTGGCATTACTTATGATAAATGTTTGCTTAGATGCGTCTTTATTCTTGCTTAATGATCTTTTAGTAGCCTAAGAAGACTCGGAACGCACGGCTTAAAGTTCCTCCCCGAGGACTCGCTCCTTGAATATTTCCGATATAAAAATCAATCGACTCTGGCCGGGTTTTACCCGCGACCCACGGAACTAGATACACGGAGCATAACCACTAGTCCACCGCGGTTGACACAATTAATTTAATTTAATTAGTTTTATTTAATTGTACAGCTAAAATTTTCGCCTGGTACCTATCCCGTGCCCGCTATAGACCACGTATTTTCGTTAGATTAAGGTCGTGTTGGAGTGTTAATCCCCATCCCCGCATGTCTTAACACTCAGTGCAGAGTTACGTGATGTAATGCGAAAAAATGTCCACCCATCCAACTTCATACCATACACCTTATCACTAGATTCAATGTGGCAACTAAGCAGTGATCTTGGTCAAATGAAAATACGTGGACTATAGAAAGGAAGCAGGCATGTGGATTATATATTTACTTACCTACTCACTGGCACTATCGAACCCGTAGGTTCATGGCCGCGCTGACATAAGCTCTTCATACATCCCTATGCTGAGCTAATGCTTTCCAATCATTCCCTGTATAACCTACTTCCCTCAAATCATAGTTAATGCTGTTCTCCCACCTCATTCTTGGTGGGCGTTTTCCCTCTGGCTTTCCTACAAGAAGCTTCCATGCACGTCTTTCATTCCCCTATGAACGTCCTATCATTCCATGTTCCTAGGAACATGTCCCTGTGATTGAGCCTTTTACATGGGTTCCCTGAAGTAGTCCCCGCCCGAGAAACCGAATGGGGGACTATTTTACCTCCGGAAAATTTTACTCCAGTTGAAGCCATGTCCGCATTTCTTGACGGTGTTGTTTTTACGGTGAAAGATCGCCACTCCTTCGACCAAGGTACTTTTTTCGTCTGGCTTATCACCTTCGACCAGTCCGGCATCGATAACCCTATCGGCAGCAATGCTACCGCCGGCATAGCTCTCGGGATCATTTAAGCACGAAAGCTACTCCACCACGACAAGGTAAAGATACCATAGAGGGTGCATGCGGATTATACACCAGAACAAATCCTGTAGTTTAGATACTATGCGGAGTATAGAGAGAGGTGGGGAGTAGTAAGCGGTTCTACCCAGTATCGTTCTATTACTATACAACTGTGTAATACGTTCAGGGAGTAACATTCATTTAATATCTTATACACGTATTACATGTATTAGTTAACTTATAAGTGTACATTGCTTTGTTTATATTTGTTGTTCTGTGTTTATGTATAGGCATTCAGGTATAATAAGAACACTTATGTCTCGTAGACTGCGATGAGCAGGACACATGGCACGTATGGGGGATGAAAGAGGAACATGGAAGCTTCTTGTAGGAAAACGAGGGAAAACACCCATTTGGTAGACGAAGAATGAGGTGGGAGAATAACATTCATGATATGAAGGTAGTAGGTTATACAGGGAATGATTGGAAAACATTAGCCTCATGATAGGGATGTATGGACAGCTTATGTCCGCGCGGCCATGAACCTATGGGTTCGATAGAGTCAGCTGGTTAGTTTGTGTTTATGTCCATTATTGAATAATTCATTTTCCGTCCCTTTGCAGAAGGTTGCAATCTTATTTGTTCCTTTTTTCTAAGACCTGTGTTCACTGTACATATTGGTGTGGATAGCTAATGCGGAAATTACAGATAATTATGGTCAAAAATTTAGTTTCGATTCCGCAAAAACATTTACAATTCAGCATATTCTGATTGCGTAATAGCAAATTTATTCTAACCCATTATGTATTAGCGTAGATGACCCTGATAAATGTGTTTGATGTTCGATGTAGATGACGCTGATAAATGTGTTTGATGTTCGATGTAGATGACGCTGATAAATGTGTTTGATGTTCGATGTAGATGACGCTGATAAATGTGTTTGATGTTCGATGTAGATGACGCTGATAAATGTGTTTGATGTTCGATGTAGATGACGCTGATAAATGTGTTTGATGTTCGATGTAGATGACGCTGATAAATGTGTTTGATGTTCGATGTAGATGACGCTGATAAATGTGTTTGATGTTCGATGTAGATGACGCTGAACAAGGGCAGCGGTTAGATGTTTACTGTATCTGAAACGGGTGTTTTGTCTTTTATTTAAAATTATCTGGTGGCATGGTGGGCTAGAATCCGTACAACTTCAACCCCTAAAATTTTGGTTTCAGTATTAAAATCAATAATTTTATACGAATCATTTGTTCCACGTGCGTACATATTTCTTGTTAATAGTAAACAAAAAGCAACTTTAACGTACTCCAATATAGTATAAGTATGTATAGTATAAACCTGGAGAAAGTGTTTTGGTGAAATGTATAATGTTCCATCCACTAATATATTTCGCGCATTACTACACAGAACTGCAAATTATGTTATCGAGAATAAATGAAATTCCTGCTGATAATGCTGTCGAAGTATTGTCTGAATCAGCAGTGATGAGCAATTCTGTGGCCGTACGTATCATATGGACTACCAGTTGCTAAACACATCGGTAGTTAAAATATATATGTAGTCAATATGCCCATTTCACCAATTAATGTTTTAAAATGGTCAACAAGTTTCTACAGCCAAGCTGTCATTCTCAAGACCAGATATCTGGTCTTGAGAATGACAGCTTGGCTGTAGAAACTTGTTGACCATTTTAAAACATTAATTGGTGAAATGGGCATATTGACTACATATATATTTTAATATTATATCACCAAGAAGATCACTTGTGTATTAAATACATCGGTAGTTGTCGTTTTTTTGCCTATATGTCTGTTTACTCTATAGCAAAATGTTTAATAGGGTTATCGGTGATTTATTCTAGCGATAACCTACCAACGTTTACTGACGTTTCCTCATTTTGGCGGGTTACATTACGATTTGGGTAGGTTAGCTGACATTTAGTTAACGTTGCGAATGTATCCGGGTGAAAATTGCAATGATTACTGAGAAATCTGTGGTCTCCAGCGGTCTTCATTATTTAATAATTTGAAAACTGCACGAGTGTTCGATGATTCTACATTTCATATTTTAACTAATTTTCGATTGGTTGGTTATTCTGTTTTCTCTATGTAAACAGCCATCAGAGTATTATACAGGATGTAAATGAGTTATACCGCATCATTTTAACTACGTATAGAGGGGCATTATATAAGAATTTTAAGATAATTAACTAATGGTCTACGAGGGTAAATGGGCGAGTTATAGGGAATAAAACTAAAAGACATTTGATACAGATAAATCAACAGGAGAGCTTACTAGGAGAGAAAATTATACTAGAATAACTTCATGTCTTAGCATTAATTCCGAGATCCTGATTGCTAATAATTCATCAACAACGTTTATAAAATATTCATCATCATCATCATAGTACATTCACGAATTTAGGCCATTTGTTGACCTGTTTCGGCCTCAAGAGAAACACCATCCAGATGTCTTTTGAGTGGACGTCCTGGTCTTTCTTCTTCCTGCAGGTTGATATCTTAACATTAGTTTGGGTATTCTGTGATCTTCCATTCGATGAACATGTTGTATCCATCTTGACTTATAATCAGAAATTTTGTTTTTCTAAAGATTCCATGTGTAATTCTTCTAAGATGTCTTCATTTTTTTGTGATCTAGTAGTGTGTATCCTGCAGTCCTCCGAAGATATCTCATTTCAGCAGATCTAAGTCTCTGTATATCCTTCTTTTTCAACGTCCATACTTCGCTACCATACAAAAGAGTTGGAAGAGCCAGTGTTTTATACACTTTCAGTCTTGAATGCTTTTGGACTAACTGTGGCTTGAAGATAGAATTTATTAACCCTAAAATTCTTAAAAATTTAGATATTTTTGCATTTACATCCTTTTCTTCTTCATATGAGATATTGCATCCTAGATATGTAAAATTATTCACCTGCTCCAAAATTTTATTGTCCAGTACAATTTTACTTCTGACAGGATCTACACCTTGAAATGCCATAATTTTTGTTTTTTCTGTAGATATCTTTAATCCATATTCTTCTGTAATTTTGTTAAGTTCATACAAAAAAAACGAGGCTCTGAGGACCGAGTCACGGCGGTATAACCGTTCCATCAGGTACTGAGTAAATGCGGTATCCTAATGTCTGTCCAGAGACTAAAAGGTAGCAGCCCTACCACTGGACTACTTAGCGTCGGGCCAGTAACCTGTCCTAAGGAACTTCAAAACTACTTTCAAGTCTCAACACGAAAAAAGCCAGAAGGAATTTTTAAAATATTGGGTTATCAAATTCCTTAAAATTGATTGCATGCCATTGCACTGGTTACAATAGAATCGCTACAATGTGAGCCTTAGTACAGAGTGAAACATACAGTATCTGTGTAGTTAACTTGTGGCTTAATGGTCAAAGTGATGGATTAAAGATTCGAACACTGATGGTTCAAATCACGGCAGGCTACTTTTGTTTTTTCTTTATTTCGTTCTTTCTTCACTGTGATATGTTGACACTGAAATTTGTTTAGTATGGGCTTGCGCAAAATTCTTATTTTCCAATTGTACACTGCGTGTATATTGTGATGTGTTGACACTGAAAATTTATTTTAATATGGGCATGCACAAAATTCCTATTCTTCTGGTTACATTAACATCTGTTTAGAAGTTACTTCAGTATCCGTTCAGTTGCATTTCATGAAAGCATCGCGGAACATCTTTACAGTTATGCTGAACTTGCAGACATGCATCTGATTTATGGTGCAGCGCAAGGTAATATTGTAAGAGCTGCTGCCATGTACGCGGAGCGGTATCCGGATAGACGCCATCCTCACTCAACAACCTTCGAGTATGTTGATAGGCGTTTGCGGTAGCATGGGACGTTGAAGGTGAATAGAGTAGACGCCGCACTGCAACATTTTGAAGAAAATGTTCTTCATAGGGTGAAAGAGGAACTAGTACTCGTGCTGTCGGACGTGTAATTGGTACGAACCATCAAAGTGTATTGGAAGTCCTGCATGAAGACCAGCTCTAACCCTTTCATCTGCAAAAAGTACAAATCTTACAGCGACTGGACTTCACTCAACGGGCCCAATTTTGTAATTGACCTTTGCTGCAGCCACCGCACTTATTTTCCTCGGTGTTATTCACTGACGAGGAAGTATTTAATGGGGTTGGGCTGTTTCTGAACTCGAAGAACAGTCATATGTGGGATTATGATAATACTCATGCCATCTTCCAGATGAGTCACCAGCAAAGATTTTCGGAGAACGTATGGGTAGGCATAATCTCTGACCACATCATTGGCCCGTACCTTCTTCCCCAGAGATTAAATGGTGTCATTTATAAAACATTTTAGAGCACGTCCTACATACATTACTAGAAGAAGTTCCTCTCCACATCAGGATTAATATATCGTTTGAGCACGATGGAGTTCCTCCCCATTTCTGCCGGAATGTGTGAAATCATTGAATGGAGTGTATCATGGTCGTTGGATAGGAAGAGATAGTCCAACTGTAGTGTGGCCACCTCGTTCTCCAGATCCCAGTCCACTTGATAATTTTTGTGGGGACATCTGAAAACAATGGTTATGCGACCCCTGTTGATACAGATGAACTGTTAGTTGCTCGCATAAACGCAGCATGTGTTGTGATCCGTGAGACTCCTGGTATCTCGAACGAGGTACGAGAATCCTTTCGTCGCTGATGTCGTCTGTGTTGTGAGAATTAAGGTCGCCAATTTGAACAATTTGTTTAACGAGTCTGCAGGTGCTTCACTTTTTTCTAGTTTACTCAAATGCGTTGCTTTTATTTCCCAATAATATTATGTATACCATGTGTACATACACTATATTTCTTCATATCATTAATCACTGCACTATCATTTATCTAAGTACATTAGTACTGTACAGTACAATTACACATTTTATTTGCGAAACTTATTGCACTTTTTTATTTAAGAGTCCCCACCACCATCTCCCTGGGTTTCCTCGGGCTTAATGCCCATATCCCCAGGTCTGCTCTTGTCCCTATTTATTATCTAGCGTGATTTCTTTATTTAATTCATTACACTTTTACAGAGTGCGGCTAGTTGAAATTTAATCTAAGGTGTTTAGTTATATTACATTACGGTTTTTTAGTCTAATTTTGTTTCTTATACAATGTAATAATAATATACATAACATGGAAGTATTAATCTTATATCTACTTAACCTAAACTTAGTATTACAATTGATCAAGTATACATATTGATATATTCTAAGTTCAAATTCTACTTATTCTATCGTTGATTTCTTCGTCTTCTCTTCTTCAGCTCGTGTGCTTAGAGGTTTTGGGTATATTCCGCGATCAACTTGTAGTTATCTTTCTACATCCAGAACCGCAACTCTACAGTAATCCTATTATTATTACAATCTTTCAAACAATTGTCTGTTCAATACGTATATAGATAGTTTTGTAACTCTTGTACTGCGCCGACATTCCATTACCGTATTCTGTAAAATAATGAATAAACAAGTCTACCAGTTGGTAGACCAAGAATGAGGTGGGAGAATGGCATTAACTATGAATAGAAGGAGTTAGAATACACAGGGGATGATTTGAAAATTTTAGCTCAATATGGGGATGTATGGAGAGCTTATGTCCGCGCGACTATGGACCTAAGGGTTCGATAGTGCCAGTGAGTTAGTTATAGGTAAACTACTTAATGGATGGATACCTGAATAAAGGAAACCCTTCTTGATGGTTAATGAGAGTGCAGAGCTTCTCACACGAACTCTTTTACTCGTCACCTTCAAACTATTTACTTTAACCCGGAATAACTATCTCACTGGCACTATCGAACCCGTAGTTTCATGGCCGCGCGGACATAAGCGCTTCATACATTCCTATTAAAAACTTTGTTTTCCAATCATCCCATTTATAATTTATCTCCATAAAACCAAGACTATTGTTATTCTCCAACCTCATTCTTCGAATACCTACTGGGCCTTCTCCCTCTGGTTTTGCTACAAAGAAATTCTATGAATCTCTTTCATTCGTCAATAGTGTCACATGTCCTGGCCACCACAGTCTATGAGTCTTAACTCTTATTATTGCATCTGGTTTCTTATAAAGATAATCCATCCATCCATCCATAGTAATTCTGCCCGAAGGCAGGTCCTTTACTGCAATTTCATGCTATGCTTGCAGCTTTACTAGGGAATTTTAGGTGTTGTAATTTCCCGTTGCTTTCCACACCGGTGAAGGATGGTGATTATGATGATGATAATAAGGATGATATGATGGCCATATGATTTCGGGTACCGTTTGGGCCTTAAAGTTTTCCTGACATTTGTCTTACAGGTGAGGAAAAACATCACCCAGAAAAACTTCCCTTACCGGGGATAGAACCCGGGCCCGCTGCGTGACAAGGCATCACGCTACCTCGAGACCACAGTGGTGGACTTAAAGATAATGTAACTCACTGTTATGTAGTCTTCTTCATTCACCTGTATATTCGCCTTTCTTTGGTCCAAAAAATTCCTAAGAACTATATTCTCAAATACTCGTAAACTTTTCTCGTCCATTAAAGGTTAGAATCCGCAATAGAGAATAAAATGGTTAGAACATGTCGGTAAAATAAACGATGAAAGGCTTCCTCATAAAATGTTGAATTATAACCCACATGATGACCAAGAAAAAGTATACCCAACAACTATAGAAGCTGGAAGAGATTTGAATTGAACCAAACCATCATGGATAATATCAAAATAAATAATTAAAATAGTTGTATATTTTCAATAAATTTTATTGTTTGCACTTAAATATCGTGTTTCTGTAGAAAAGTTTAAGAACTAAAGTGAAGAGTGCTTTTGAACTTCATAAAAAAATAGAGGCTAGGTTTATGAAGCGATCAAAGTTTGCCAAGTGTAAGTTTTAAATAAGCCAACTTCCGAGGAACAGGCAATTACAGAGAGGGTGAAGATGTCGGCCTCAATGGGATGGGGTTGAATACTAGAATCTCCTCACTGAATCGCGGTTACGAGGATGGGTATAACCTCTTTAAGACTTACCGAAGCGACGTCAAATCTCTCATATTTTCAAAGCTACTACTTTATTACAACATTGGCAGTCATGACTCAAAAAGTCGAAGAACAAACCCAAATTAAATTACCTCAGCAGATTTTATCGTGCAAAAATGGCATAATGATATTTCTTCAATGCATAAAATCTTCATTTGTTTCTCTCTCTTTCTGCATCTCTCTACTTTAGTGTAACTATCGTGGTGGAAGAAACGGAGCTTGGGCAAGTTTTTCTGAGGTTTCTCCGTTTTTCCCTGCCACAAATTTAATTCCACCATTTCTCCATACCCATCTCATCCATTTCGTTTTAGTTCGTTCATCCGCCCCTGTGACGATGCGTCGGGAATTATTAGCCGGCGCCATTTTTGTCAACAGACCTCTATAAGTATAGGGGTTTCATCTCGTCTCATCTCATTCCTCGTCCCTGCCCGAAGTTGGACCAAGAGTTGAGGATAATTATTTGGTTTAACCTCTCCTACTATAGGTAATTTTAACATTCCCACGTCAACCGAGACTTACAATCCAGACCTGTGAGGAGAGGAATTGTATGTAACCCTGAATCACACATGTACTTTTTGAACACGCAAGGACATGGAGGGCCTCCGAGGATGAGTGATCAGCTCAACGTCAGTGCCATATCCGAGGGAACACGGGTGATTAAGGCAAGTTACGTCATTTACTCATCCAGGAGATTCTATGCCACCTACATAAATTCATATAAAAAACTGAAAAAAACACAATGTATTGTTGAAGTATGTGAATACTTTACTAGAGCATGCCATCAAATCTTCAGATGATACAGAAAGTGTACAACTCATGATATTAATAAGAGATTGGTATATGCTGATGTGGCATTATTAGGCGATTGAGAGGAGATACTAAGAGCCAACACACAATTTCTTTTAGATAGATTATTTAGCCTGGTTGAGTTAAGGCCAAGTGTTCTTCTCTTCCACTCGACAGGATAAACAAATGTTGCATTCAAATACAGATAATTACAGTAACGGTACGTACTAGACAAATAATAACACTGAGCAACAAAAAAAAACTTTTTTTTTGTCTCAGAAAGAAAAATATGTGATTCTGATAGTATTTTTCTCCTGAATTCAAATATGATACCGGTTTTTCTCCATCACGCAAGGTTTCCGAGGGATAGGAATTTATAATTTCAAACACTTTAATATATTCTACATTCATAACGACACAATATTCGAACATTCGGACTCACCTTGAAAGTAAGAAATGGCTATTTTCTGCTATATTTCGCCTGTGGAGCATCCATCTTGATGGTCCAACAATAATCGGCTAGCATATTAGGATTCCATTTGCCTTGATATCTCTTTTCTATAGTTGAAATCATTTGAGTTAGCTCATTTGGTTTTATTTTACAGTGGACAAATGGTCGAAGAAAAACGTTTATTAAAAAATAACGCAAGGTTTCCGAGAGACAGGAATTTATAATTTCAAACACTTTACTATTTTCTACATTCATAACTACACAATATTCGAACATTCGGACTCACCTAGAAAATAAGAAATGACGATTTTTTCTGCTATATTTCGTCTGTGGAGCATCCATCTTGATGGCCCGTCAATAATCGGCTAGCATATTAGGATTCCATTTGCCTTGATATCTCTTTTCCATAGCTGAAATCATTTGAGTTAGCTCATTTGGCTTTATTTTACAGTGGGCAAATGGTTGAAGAAACGTTTATTAAAAATAATTATTTAAATCCATTAATTGAAATTGAATTAAAAAAACAGTGGGTGATGGAGATATTCCGAATTAGTATTCCCACTACAGGCCTCGGGAGGCCCTTGGGGTAGTAGGATGCTAAGGCTCCCACTATTTCTAGACAATAGGCACTTGATGTCAGCCGGGTTGTCAGCCCTGCGTGACGGCCGCCTTTACCCCAGAACAAGCGTCTGGTACTCATTTCCGTTAGAGGCTGAGTCGACCCCAGGGCCTTAGTGCCGCCAGAAGGTTTGGGTCAGTTTAAAAAGCCTGACCCCACCGGGGCTTGAACCCTCGACCTTCCGGCTTGTAGCGCAGTGCCTTAACCACTACGCTATACATATTTGAAAACATGATACAAAAACTGCATTAAGTACAACTATTGGTACTCATGAGACAAAAATCAGGTTGTTCAGTGTTATGTGGTCAATCTGAACAATAATGAAAGTAATTTCTAATAATACAATAAAATTAAATAGAATTAAAGTTAAACTAATGTTATGATGTATACTTAAATGAATAACAGCTGGAATCTCCTATACATGAAAATAAAAGAAAAAAAATATATATATGTACAAAGAAAGTAATAAACTCTAATGAATTAATCTATCGCTTATATATAAGACATTAGGTAAATATATTGACAAATCTTAATACTATTTTTATTAAATAATGTAAAATATAAATTATATAATAATTAATAAGAAAATAATATTAGTGACATGTTTCTCTTAACAATTTTATTTTAAATTTGTTTCTGAAAGTTGGTAAATAAGTAACACTGAGAAATTGGGACTGGAAGTAAATATTAATCACACATAAAAACACATTATGAAATGGACAGTAAATAAAAATGAGGAAAATTTTAAAGTAGATGAATTCAAATACCTATGAACAATAATCACAAATAAGAATGAGGTGCAAGAAAAGTTAAACACAGGGCCAGTTTTGGTAACGCCTGCTGTTATGCATTGCGGGACTGTTGTCATCTTAAACATTCTAAAATAAATAATTAAAATTATATACAAAATATTCTTCAATTATACGAGTATTATATGAATGCGTAATATGGACTCTTACTTTAACCCTTAAATTGGCAATGTATCCCATATGATACGTCAGTTAGTTTAATATATTCAATATTTTTTAATAAAACAGAAGAAAACGAACGAGTAGACATTACTTAAATGTGTATCGAATTACACAATATATCCAATAATAATAGTTACGTTATATTTTATATCGTTTTAAGTGCGGTCCACCACATGCAAGTAACTGACACTAGAAATTCGAGCTTTGCCAATTTAAGGATTAAGAGAGGACAATACTTTGAAATTCATATTGAATTCCGTTGAGGTGAATAGTCATAAGATAAAAATTATAATGAAATTTTACCTATTGGCAGGTCGTCCTGGATATCTGCGAATTTCTGTTTTCAAGTGCATAGTTCATGAAAGTACTGAATGTACTCTAAAAATTATAGAAGAAAATTTTATAAAAGGCGTTTCACCGAAGTATAACATAGGTTTTCGATATTTTTCTTTCTATTTACGTCGGTGTATACTAATTTTTCAAAAACAATTGACATTATATATATATACATATATATATATATCAGTTGTTCTTTTTTATAGTTTCCTATTTTTGTAGTGTAAAATGAAAATAAAGATTGAAAAAAAAAAAAAAACAGAGCAAATCTTCGAAAATCATTGATAGCTTCATGAATTGTGAGCATAAATATATCCGAAATTAATATTATATCAAGGCAACACAAAACCACTGTTGTCTAGTGTTATGTATATAAAATATTTTATAAAGATCATGTCAACAAAGTTTGAGGACGACGGCACCTGCCAAACAGGTATCTTTTATTATTATTTTTCTTATTAAGAGATGAGAAAACATTAAAGAGTATTTGCAAATGAAGTTTTTAGGAAATTGTTTTGACTATAGATAGACGAAAAGGCAGGTGAATGGAAAAGACTACAAAACAACGCACTGCATTATTTTTATGGGAAACCAGATTCTTAATAAGAACACTTCAGTCTCACAGACGGCCATTGGGCAGGAAGGATATTGGACACAAATAGGGAAATGGAAAGAGGGGAACATATTCTTCTTATAGGAAAACCGAAGAAAAGCGCACGGTTTAGATAGGCAAAAATGTTTGGTAGAATATTTTTAATAATGATTTGAAGGAGTGGGTGAATTATTCAGAGAGCGATCGCCATATATTGGCTCAGGATATGGATGTATGGAAAGCTTATGCCCGCGCGACAATGAATTCTGCTGGTTCGATTGTGCCAGTGAGTTAGTAAAATCTGGCCACAAATTGAACTTCCTAAGTAATTCCCTTAGTTGAGGGATTTTTTGTTTTGTTTATATAGTGATTTGTTGAGGAAACAGATTGGGCACACTATTACCTCTGTATCCGAAATTCATTTTAATCAGTAGGATCGTCTTACAATATCCCCAGCATCCTACACAGCCGCCTACAGCTAATGTTCAGTCATTAAACAGCAAGCCGGTTTAATGATCAATCCATCAACCATGCATGTAGCAACAGCGATGCACCCCGGGCGAGGCTTAACAAACAAGGATTCGTTTTCTCTAACCTTATAAAACCGTAAAATGACAGTCTGTATTTCTCATATTAAATTATATTTTCAGTAACGATTTTACCTACTATAAAATGCCCATAGTTATATTTTCATTGGGCTCACATTTATTTTTCAAGTTCCCAATTGGCGTTCGATAGAAAGTGTTTCTTAAACGAGGAAATCACGGCTTGCATTTGCTTAAGGGGGGGGCTACACCTTTAGCCATTAAAAATATGGCATATTTCAATTTTTTGTCAGAAAACAGGCTGGTAAAGGGAGTGAAAGTTGGATTTTTGTGATATATATCAATAGTTACAATATGAGCATATTTGTGGACTAAAGTACAATCTAATTTCAGTCATTATCCCTAATTAAATATTCAAACATGTCAGCTGAAAAATTTGGCGTTGTATTGCCGTTTCCCTGATAGTTTTCCTAAATTGCTATATATTTTCAATGATTCTCGTTTTATTTTACCCATTAATATTGTAGCTACAAAATATACTACAATTATTTAAATATATACATACACACTAATTCTGCACGAGGGCAGGTATCTCACTGCCATCATAGCATTTTCATGCTACGCTTCGCCGCTTTACTAGGAAATTGTAGGTTTAGGTCGCTTCCCGTTGCTTTTCACACCGGTAAAGGATGATGATGATGATGACGATAATCCAGCACATGATGATGATGGCACCTATGATTTCGGGGACCGTTTGTGCTTTAAAGTTTTCCTGACATTTGTCTTACAGTTGAGGAAAAACCCCCGATAAAAAAACCTCACCCAGGAAAACTGTTCCCGACCGGGGCGCTGCGTGGACAAGGCAGCACGCTACCGCGAGACCACAGAGGGGGACATTTAAAAATATATGGAGTGTAAATAGTTTATTTTTTCATTGTAAATTGATATATAATCATTTTTGTTAAAATTTCCATTTCAAAATGCATTTTTTAAAATTAAAATGGGTACATTACTGACTGTAGTACATCTTTTTCATCTCTGTACATTACATATACATGGCAAAATTTCACCTCAATATCTTCAAAAAACTTCGGGACTTATCAGGGAAACCGTATTGAAAAAAATAAAGTTACGGAAAACAAGCTTCAAACTTTGCTAAAGACAGGTTAGATACCTTCTAAAATTAAAGGGCTCACTCGATTGACAGCATTGCAACATTTTTAAACATATAATCAAAAAGTAATGACATTCGTATCATGATGAAACTCTTTCACTAATTTTAAGAAAGAAATTTCCATCTATACGAAAACAAATTGAAAAATGACATTTTTACCCTCAAAGGCGTAGGTACCACCCTTATAAAAAATCGAATTGCAAAGATTGTAATTTTTAGCGAATTTCAAAGGAATCTATTAATTAAGGATATTCTCAAGAAAAAATTATTTTGAAATGTTTGCAAGTATTCGTCGATACTACTGGACAAGGGAACTGGCAGATCATTGCATGCCGAAATCTTACCTTGAAATTTCTTCCAGAAGGAAGTGTATGTGATATGTAAAAGCCACGTACAAAAAAAAAAAAAGTTATCTGTCGGTTTTTAACGGCAAAGCACTAAAGTCCAAGCGTCAACTCTTTAAATTTAAAACTATAGGGAACGTCATCCACCCCCTGAACTGGTAGATTAGCATAACCCATCACTACCTGCTGTCCACGCCTACATTCCCGCCTCACGCCACTTCCCTTTACTTATACAGGGGAGTTCAATCTTGCTTTCGCCTAGTGGGTTGCCATTTTTGGAATTCTAGATTTATGCCTTGACCCCACAGTTATTTTATAAAATGGCAGATGATTTTATTAAGTCACGACTCTTTGGTATTTCACAACACTTCCCTGGGTGGAAATATCAAGGTAGGTTTCGGCACCCCAGTGGCTAGTTAGTTCCCTTACTAGTAGACCTGAAAATGATCATGACCTTAAATTTGTGTGATATGTTAGGGTATTAGCGGCGGCTATATTACAAGATTTATATTAGGTTGACAGGTTATCTATCTATCTATCTATGTATCTAGCTATCTATGTAACGAGAATCTTTTCAACACGCGATTTTCACCAACTTTAAAATCACTTAAGCTCGACTTTAAAACTTTGTATAATATGATGATAAAGGACCAGATGCCAATACAATAATTTCATATTTGTTTCCTAAAATCCTGGCCAGAACCAATCACAAAATAAAAAAGTGTCTTTGTATCTATGTAACGGAATTTTATGTACACGATTTTCACCCACTTAGAAACATTGGATCGAACTTGAAACTTTTAGTAGGCTTGTAAAAGGACCAGTGACTGAATACAATAACTTGATTTGTTTATAAAATCGTGGCCAGAATCAGTAAGAAAATCAAAAAATGTGTTTTTGTATCTATGTAACCGAATCTTTGAACACGAGTTTTTCAACCTACAATAGAGACATTGGATCGACTTGATGAATCTTGTGAAACTTTTTGGATACTTGTAGGACCCGTGACTATACTATAATTTCATATTTTGTTTCTAAAATCCTGGCCAGAATCATCAGGGAAAAAAAATGAAAACTGTTATAATAGGTTGCGGACGTGTCGACTTTTTATTCAATCGTTGTAAGAGATCACTTGGGAAAGCGGTGAACTCTAGTGGGATATAATTTCAGTAATCCATAGGTCGCTTGTTCAAATCCAGGATGGATGATGATTTTTTAGATAGTAACGGGTCCTTAATTTAAGCTCAGACGACAAATAGTATCGAATTTAAAGATATTTACATTTTGTGTTATTCTGTAAAATATTAAAACTAAAAAATAAAAAATTAAAAGTTTTAAAAAACTAAAACAACACGCTTTATTAGAAAACCGAACTAAAAAATGAAAAATAATTTTAATTTCCAACACGCTTGGGATAAAATTAAAGTGGTCGACAAAAAAATCATCTCCAACACATCTAGAATAAAACTAGTTATCAACAAAAGAAAATAATTTTACCATCAAAAGACTTCACATTTACCAATATATGTTTATTATCAGATATATTAATTAATATAGAGCACCACACGCTTTTGATGGTAAAATTATTTCCTTTTTGTAGATAACTCCAGTTTTATTCTAGATGTGTTGGACGTGATTTTTTGGTGACCACTTTAATTTTATCCCAAGCGTGTTGGAAATTAAAATTATTTTTCATTTATTTATTTTAGTTTTCTAATAAAGCGTGTTGTTTTAGTTTTTAAAACTATTATTTATTTATCTAAAACTTGGCATGAGCCTATAGCAATCAATAAAAATTTCGAGCCAGCAAAATTGGACCATTAGGAGTGAAAATTTATAAATTGCTCTACCGGCCGCAATGCTCGGTTTTTCGCTTTGAAACTCTGCTTGTGACATTGAATTAAAGAGGTAAAGGTACGTATTTTCCAAAACTAATCGAAATACCATTAGTAAATAAGGGGTTTAACTGAAATCCGTAATTTTTAAATCAGTTTATTTGCCGCCATGTTTCTTTTCTCGCAATGAAACTGTAAACATTAGTTTAATGAACGAAATAAAGAATTATTCCTTAAACTAACATAATCGAGCCATGAATTTGACTTACTTTTGAATTCCCCTAGTTCACTCACGTCCTGCAAGATTGATTTTTTTATTATGAGATTTCTAATTGTAGCAGTTATAATAAAGATAAATACTTCTCTTCTTAAACCAGTTGTAAATCACCGTTGATGTTCTGTAATAACATATTAAAATAAGTACCTCATAGTGATATATCAGTCGTTCATAACAGAAATGTAATTTCTGTTTAAAAATTTCATCAAGTAGTTACAACCATGTAGGTCTTCCAGAAACATGTTCCGTCTTCGGTATGTAATTTGGTAATATGTAATTTGGTATAACATATTTACCCAATTGCATGTAGAAGATGGAGTATACGTACATCGAAGTACAAGATTATTACCCTTTATTTTCAGAAATGTCTAAATGTCTTTTTAGTGTTACGTTTTATAAACTGTAAATAAACTCTTGATTTGTTTCCACGTTGATATATTCCTCCATACAGCTGCTTACTTCATCATCTTTCAAATTTGTTGAACCTGGAGAAGAAACTAAAATTAACTTGAAAACTTCAGTTACAAGAATACTATTTGTTTATTGCTGTTGCTCCTGTGAAGTATTTTATTAGTTCACTTTAGGCATAACATATGTTTATGGATTTTCTGCATACGTGTATAAGGGCATAGAAATAATTCGAATGCTCTAATTGTTAACGAGATATACTAGTTATCAAGTGCATATTTTATCACAATTTACTAAATGAATTTACTCACAAGTATCAGGGATTAATATAACCATGGAATATTCCTAGCAAGTAATTAATATTAGATTAACTTACTAATCGATGTTGGTAAATGCAATAATAACAATAATAATAATAATCAATTGAGTTTGGTGTTTACTTGATGAAAATCCATATTGTTAACATGTCTGAAGAAGGAACAGTGTACCGAAACAGCTGTCACTGAATTATATAATAAATATGAAAATCAAATAAAACTATGTTTTATTTTTATTTAATAATAATAATAATAATAATAATAATAATAATAATAATAATAATAATAATAGTCATTTGAGTTGGTCAAATTTTGAAATTTTACATGTTTGTAATAAGGGTAAGAAGTTAGATCTTTTGGTGGCTCTAGAAATTAATAAATTTAAAAGTAGTAACAAACTGTTAAATTCTCAACTTGATTTGAATGAATCCCCTTTGTTAAATTTAAAAATTTAAATAAATATTGTTGTATTGTTGCTTAGATCAGTTGGAACACAATTCATAATTTGTTAACATGTCTGAAGAAGGTAAAGTGTACCGAAACAGCTGTCACTGAATTATATAATAAATATGAAAATCAAATAAAACTACGTTTTATTTTTATTTAATTAATAATGGTAATAGTAATAATAATAAGATCAATAATGTTACAGATGACCGGGGTTCGTCTTCACGTAGTTTGCGTTGTAAATAATCTACAAAGATGTCTTGTAATATTCAAAAATCACTTTATTTAATTTTCCAAACTTCCTAAAACAGTTTACTCACAATTTGCACTAACAATATTAATCTTAATTCAAAGTTTATTTCGTACACAGTTATATTACAGTCTCTGATGAGTACACTCACTACAATTTCTTCTCTCTTCACACTTCACCTATCGCTGCCAATAAACAACTGACTGGCTTCCTGCCTTTGCCACAGATATATAGGCGATAAGGAACTTTCTAGGCTCTCGGCTTAGATCCTTGAAAACACGGAATACCTGTGGTAACTAATCTTTCCAGAAAGGGAAAGTAGAGTCTCGTAGAGATCTCTCTCCTCGCCTTCGCCCGCGAAATTTAAACGTCGTTATTATGACGCATCACAATAATAACAATACTGAGTTATTTAAACTGGGAGGGTTTAGACTTAAGGCGTTTTCTTCCACTCAGCAAACGAGTTACAGAAAAATAACCTTATAACACAACGTAGAAAAAATTACTAAAAATGCAGTATTAGGGCCTATGTTTGAGATAAATCATACATAAATAATTATTCTATTTATTTAGTATCCTGTCGTCTATTAGTTTTGTTCAAAACATGATAAGATTGACGTTGATACATTCATAATAACAGTATTTAATTCAGCTGATGAATATTTGATAAATTTTTCTGTGTCACCGGACACCATGAGTTCTTTAAATCAGAACACTCAATCATCCATCATCACTGGACAGCTTGTGAAAATCAACAAAATTCTCTTCCGTTCAGCATTTCTTAAATATTTTCATTCAACAGGTTTTAAATGTATATATTATATTTTTGTGCCCAATATTAAAATTTGATTCTCTTCCTCCATTCATCTCTATCCTTCCAGTCCCCTGTCCTTCATCATATTCATAATTATCATAAGTAATGCCACGAGTGATTAACAATTTATCTAGAGAATTTGGAAATCAAGAGTGGCATTTGTTAGGATTATTTAACGAATAAAATTAAGCTGTTTACTCACAAATCATTATTTAACTATAGTTATTATAAAATATTTATATATTTAATGTGATCGGCGATGTTTGAAAAATGAGAAACGATTGGTACGGTTCATTTCCTTCCTTTGTTCATCACTGCAACCAGATCATAATATTATTTATTGCCAAAGGATCGCAATATTGTAAGAATGCACCCTAGTGGAGAAATTTATAACCAACGTTACTTACTTACTTACTCACTGGCACTATCGAACCCGTAGGTTCATGGCCGCGCGGACATAAATTCTCCAAACATCCCTATCCTGAGCTAATGCTTTATAATCATTCCCTGTATAATCTCCTTCCCTCAAATCATAGTTAATTTTATTCTCCCACCTCACTCTTGGTCTACCAACTAGGCGTTCTCCCTCTGGCTTTCCTACAAGAAGCTTCCGTGCAAGACTTTCATTCCCCATACGTGCAACATGTCCTGCCCATTGCAGTCTACGAGACTTGACTGTTCTTATTGTATCTGGCTTCCTCTAAAGACCATGTAGCTCATTGTTATGTAGCCATATGTATTAACCCTTAAATTGGCAAAAGACAAATGTCTTGTGTCAGTTATTTGAATGTGGCGGACCGCACTGAAAACGGAATCTTTTATAACTGTTATTATTAGGTATTTTGTATAATTAGACACATATTTAAGTGGTTTCTTTTCGTTCGTTTTTTTCTGATTTATTAAAAATATTAAATTAATTAAACCAACTGGTGTATCCAAAAGGATACATTATGAATTTAAGGGTTAATTAATTTGATGTCCTATGATGTAAATATGTCAATTGTATTTTTCTGCAAAATCATTTCCTGAAAAATAATTCGTTTTAGAAAGTACAAACAGTGTTTTCTTTTTTTTGTGATATAATCAATTGTTACAAATGTTTTCATATTATCTATCGCATGCGCTTTCTGCTGACATTCATGCACTATATATACAATCTGGTAGCCGTATTTCTTAAAGGGACAGTCACTGCAAAATAATGCTTTGACCTATTCAGAATGTTTAAAAGGAGGTGCTTTCTTTATTGTGATAAACTTTAGTTGGTAAATTCTAGGCGAAACACGACTGTGATTGGTTGTAAATGAAAAATCACTGAAATATGATTGGTCATTGACTCCCATTTGGGGCATGAGTTAAATAGTCTCTATACATGTATTCGGTAGGTCTCCCTTTTCTTTTCCTCCGATTAGGAATTCACTTGAAATTCCTAACTGGCAATCTGTCTTTATTCATCCTTTTCACGTGACCAAATCATTGTAATTGTTTATTTACCACAAAGTGTATAGTTGTTTCGTTTAAAGTTCATTTTCTCTCGGTTCATACTGTTTCTAGTCCTGTCTAATTAGAGCATCGTCCAAATCTTAAAAATACATTTCTGTTGATTGAAATTTTTACTTTTAGTTGGAATTAATAGTCCACGTTTGTGCTCCATAGGTCATTAAACTTCATATTATTATTGATTTATAAATATGAATTTTAGGTTTCTTTGAATATCTGTTTATCCCATCAAATTCTATTTAAATTTGCTATTGCAGATCGACCCTTAACTAATATTTTTTTCTCATTTCCCAATCTTTGTTTGCAATCTTTATTTGCATTTCTTAAATAAAATTTTTAACAAATCCCACTACTACAATTTAAAAATATAGTTTTAAAAAATAAATGACATGTCATAATAATCCGGCCTTAACTGATGACACAGGGGATCAAATAGTGTAATTAGTATTTACGGTGATTGTGATGATAGATTACACGCATTACACGTTCTGCATGACGACGTAACTACACTTCACCTTTATCCAACCTCAAGAGGCAAGTAACACTAACTCGACTGCACTAATGAGTTCTTCAAGTTCATGTTGCATCCCATGCAGGGACTAAAAATCGCATATAATTTATGTGAAGTGTAATTAAATAGTAAAGTGTAATACTATAGGGTATATCATTATGAAATAACGTCTCATGTGCAGTAACCATTTACACTGAAATTTTAAAAATATAAGATCGTCAAAAGTAGAAAAAATGTTAAGACAAATTTATTAAAACGAATTTTCTCTCTGAGTATGGGATGAAAAAAAAATATATATATGAAAGTTTTCTTGGGTTTTCTGCGTCTTGGAATCATGTTCGGCCTCTGGCCACTGATTCAGACGTTTCGGCATGATCCCACATGTCATTATCAAGGAATGCTAAGTTCGAGTCACAGGTTTAGGTCTTATATAATAAAATACATAGAGTTTTCGCTGTGGTCCGTTTCTGAAGACGTACACCCATCCTAGGTTTAGTTCTTATGTTGTTAAATACCTTTAGTTTTCAGTGCTGTCCGTTTCCGAAGCCGTACACATAAGAACACAAGAACTAAACCTAGGATGGGTGTACGTCTTCGGAAACGGACCACAGCGAAAACTCTATGTATTTTATTATATAAGACCTAAACCTGTGTCTCGAACTTATCATTCCTTGATAATGGCATGTGGGATCATGCCGAAACGTCGGAATCAGTGGCCAGAGGCCGAACTTGAACCCAAGACGCGGAAAACCCCAGAAAACTTTCATGTTCATACTTATATCCGCGAAAATCTGCAATAATATATATATATATATATATATATATATATATATATATATATATATATATATTCGGTAGAACACCCCTAATTCTCTCACAAAATTTGTGATTCTATGCACCATGCCACCTATATAAAAACACGGAATTTATTGTTGGGGAGTATGTGATATATATATATATATATATATATATATGTGTGTGTGTGATTACTTCCCAAAAATATGAGAAATGCCTTAAAACAAAGTGAAAAGTTGAGCTCAAACCAACCTAAAATCACCATAATTACAATGTAAAATATAAATAAGTCTTTGCTCAGGCAATGTAACCAACTCATCACAAAAATCCGCTAACAAACAAGTGAACTCTAAAGTAATCTGGTATACTAACTCGCTCATTTTCTCACTCCACCTTGCCCATTTAATATTAACGTGACCATTTTGTCACCATAAACTGACCACTAATGTAGGTGGACTCCTGAGACAGAATCCCCTTATATGTGAGTGAACGTGTTGGCAATTGGCTCTAGCGGAAACGCATTTCCAAAATTATCTAATATGGAACTAGCAACCACTTTTTCTCCGATCGAATGTTCACAGGAGGTGCGGTGGCATAGAATAGCCTAAAATTTAAACGATAAATGTATGAAACTTTGATTATTCGAGTTATATTATATTGACGCGAAACATGGTCTCTTTGAGAGAGGAGAAAATCTTACGAGTATGACAATAAAAGTGATTAGGAAAATGTCTGAAGCAAAGAGACCAACAGGCAGCTGGATAAGAAACTATGCAAATTATAAATGAGCCATGTGATGTTTATGAGAGAAAACATGTAGTAAGAATAGTTGACCTTCGCGTACTGGAATGGGAAGGACGCGTGGGACGAAAGGGGATTAACAGAGGGACACGGAAGCTGCTTGTAGGAAAGCCTGAGGATAAGCGTCCCAGTAGATGGGCCAATAATGTAGTTGTAGTATGACATTATCCATGGTTTCAGGGAGGAGAATTATACAGAAAGTGTTTGGAAAATATTAGCTTTGGATAGGGATGAATGGAGAACTTTTGTCCTCCAGGCTCGATAGTGCCAATGAATTAGTATATAGCCTATATTAATTTGGCTAGTTAGTTGGTTTGCTGTTTATATAGTTACATCTTTAAGTTAGCACATTCTTGCATAATAAGTCACAGCAGAGCAATGATTCCTTATTTAAGAACACTCACTCAACATCTCTGAACAACTTGTGAAAATTTGTAGATGGAGTTCTGTTCCACCCTGTGTTTCAGATATATTATCATAAGTAATGCCACGAGTGATTCCCAAATTATCGATAAATTCATCAGTCACGAAGTGAGGAGTGAATTTATGTAGACTATTTAACTCATGCCCCAAATGGGAGTCAATGACCAATCACGTTTCAATGATTCCTGTTTTACAACCAATCAGAGTCGTGTTTCACGAAATATTTATCAGTGTTAGGATTATCATATATTAAACAAAGCTCCTCCTTTTTAATATTCTGAACAGGTCTGACCGTTATTTTGCAGTGACTGAGCCTATAACAAATACGGCTACCAGATTGTATATAATAGTGCTTACATGTCAACATTTGTAGCAATTGATTATACCACCAAAAAAAGAAACCACTATTTGCACTTTCTTAAATGTATTTTTTCCCAGGTAATAATCGAGAAAAATATAATTGTCATATTTACATCATATGACATCAAAAATGAATTAATATACAGATTGATGTGTTTCATTTTTTCTCCACTAGAGAGCATTCTTACAATATTGCGTTCCTTTGGCAATAAATAGTATGATCTGGTTGCAGTGATAAACAAAAGAAGCAGTAGAAGCGTACCTATCGTTTCTCATTTGTTTTCAAACATCGCCGTTTACATTAAATATATAAATATTTTAAAATAACTATAGTTAAATAATGATTTGTGAGTAAACAGCTTAATTTTATTCGTTAAATAGTCCTAACAAATGCCACTCTTGATTTCCAAATTCTCTAGATAAATTCACTCCTCACTTCGTGAGTCGTGAATTTATCGATAATTTGGAAATCACTCGTGGCATTACTTATGATAATTTGGAAATCAAGAGGACAATTTAACGAATAAAAATAAGCTGTTTACTCACAAATTATTATTTAACTGTAGTTATTTTAAAATATTTATATATTAATGTAAACGGCGATGTTTGAAAACAAATGCGAAACGATTGGTACGCTTCATTTGCTTCTTTTGTTCATCACTGCAAACATATCATGATATTATTTACTGTCAAAAGATCGCGATGTTGTAAGAATGCACGCTAGTGGAGAAATTTATAACCAACGTTATAGGTATTAATTAATTTCTGATGTCCTAAGATGTATATATGTCAGTTATATTTTTCTGCAACGTCATTTCCTGGAAAATAATTCGTTTAAGAAAGTGCATACAGTGGTTTCTTTTTTTTTGTGGTGTAATCAATTGTTACAAATGTTTTTTATATTATCTCTCGCATGCGCTTTCTGCTGACATTCATGCACTCTATATACAATCTGATAGCCCTATTTCTTGGAGGATCAGTCACTGCAAAATAATGCTATGACCTATTCATAATGTTAAAAAGGAGGCGCTTTCTTTATTATGATAAACTATAGTTGGTACATTTTAGGCGAAACACGACTGTGATTGGTTGTAAATAAAAAATCATTGAAATGTGATTGGTCATTGACTCCCATTTGGGGCATGAGTTAAATAGTCATTGCTATTGTTTAGTTAGCAGGACCTCTTCACGTGTTTTGATTTGATATCACACGATGAGATTTTTGCTACCGAGACCGTAGTAACTATTCTACTGTATTAAATACCAGTTTTTGCTATTATTCCGCAGGAGTGGCGACTCCTGGCTATAGGCGGGGCCGGATTAAACTTGAATGTATTTCTTAAACCTTATGTCTTTATGGTCCACAGCCGTGGTATCGAGGTAACGTGCTGCCTTGTCGCATCGGGTCCGGGTTCGATTCAGGTCGGGACAGGACAGGTTTTTACGGGTTCTTTCCTCATCTGTAAGACAAATGTCAGGAAGCTTAGGGCCCAACGGTCCCCGAAAATCATCCAGCCATCAAATGTATCATCATCATCATCATCATCATCCTTCACCTGTGTGGATAGGAACGGGAAGCCACCACACCTATAATCCCCCTAGTAAAGCTGCAAAGCATGGTATGAAAATGCTATGATTGCAGTGAAGGACCTGCCCTCGGGCAGAATTACTACAAAAAGTAAGATATTTACAATATTATTTACAAATATGGGTTGCACGGGCAGTAAGCCGTACGTGCTGTTGACAGTCCGTTACAATAAAGTAATAATTCGTAATAGTATAAAGAAAAACAAAAGAAAACAATAACATTACAATTACATAAAGAAAACACAATAAATTACAATTACATAATAATACAATAGCATTATACACTAATTAAATAACGTATAATTATTAAGAATTAATGGTATTGCATTTTGATAACATATATTTATTCATGAATGAGTGTTGTTCTTATTTTCCGCGTTTTGTCCAGAAATTTACCCAAGTTTATCCAATTTTCTGGATTACCATTAACTCGTAGGATGCCAGTCTTTCCCGATTTGAATTTAGAAATCTTTCCGGTAATAACTGACGTCTCCAATATTCTAAATTATTACATTTTCCTAATATATGTATCTCATCTTCAAAGTTCCCACATACTATAAAATTTATGTCTTTAAGGGTCCATAATATGCTGCTTATTGTCACGAAAATAAATTGCCCCAGAGTATAAACTGCACGATTCAAATTCGAGAGAAAAAAATGCACGAAAATTGTCCGCACCCACACTGAGCTCAGAACAATTATGATTTACATATATTTTCTTATGGTGCACCATGTAGTGCCGTAGTTCTTTAAGGCTACACGCTACAAGCCGGAAGGTCGTGGGTTTCAGTACCGTTGGGGGTTAGGTTCTTAATTTTCTTTCAAACCTGCCTGCGAAGTGAGTCCTGATATTGGCTCAGTTATAACGCGAATAAATATCACATTTATATTCTCGATTAATGGCCGTCGTCTTGCAGGGTTGACAACCCGGTTGATTCTTAGTGCCAATTCTCTAGAATAGGAGCCTGAAGCTTCCAACACCCTAACGGCTGCCTAAGACCTGTAGCGGTATCACTTTACATTTTATATACGTTCTTATATCTACGTACCATTATCTTGCACGTTTGAAATAACTCTAGCTTCAAATTCCGGATGTTTGCCACATTTTGGTTACCTACTTAAAGGGATTTTTAATTAAGGGGTTTTATGTAAGGGTAAATGATAATGGATTTGGTGGGTGTGGGAATTTATATTGGATTCCTCGAGATATGAGGTATTTGGGCACGCGGTCTAGTCAGGTTTATTGGGTTCGGTGAGCGGTGATTATTTCTTATCACGGGGATAACGATGAGGTTATTAAAGGTGGAATCGCCAATAATTGTTTATATCAATAGCAATACTATATTTCACAGTCGACCATTTATACACTTCACAGAAATACACTTGTGGGTTCGTGTCTGATTACGAAGCGCCGCGTTATTTGTGTACTTACTGCAATTCTTATTCCCGTTTGAAATACCGTGCTTCAATAGATCAATTCCAGAGTTCGCGGTATTTCTAATGCTTATCTTTACAACACTACAATTATTGAATATTCTAAGTCGGATGACTGATTCCTAACTTGGAGAATTCCTTTCAACTTAGAAACTCCAGCTATAAGGAGATAGTACATATAAAAGTCTAACGAACTCTCTCGGTGATCTTCCGATGATTCGGAGACACGCCTAACCTCTCCTGAGGTTCAGAGATTTGTTATACTCTGCCACGGGTTTTGATTATTAGGAAATTTCGGTCCCCCCCCCAAATATCGCTTCGATTCGTGATCAGACACATGCCTTAATTTCGTTATTTATTTTTATTGATTCATCAACACCAGGGAGGTGGATAAGGGGTGTGTTTTCCTTATTTTTAATCAAGACGTCATTTAGTTTATTTTATAGTTAGCGACCTTGCCTAAGATGTAGGGTTCTCATATCCTATCTAATTAGTTTCCAGGTTTTTTTTTCAGTGCAATAAGTTTTCTTTAATTGGGCTTGTAACCAGTAAACAGTTACAAACTTTAGAGTTTTTGCAAACCACTGAAATTTTCAGCCATAAATATTAACTGTCAAACTCATTGTCCGCAGACGAGTTTTAACTTTGCTACTAATCCTTTCTCAATAAATAATAGTATAAAAAAACTAAAACAACACGCTTTATTAGAAAACAGAACTAAAAAATCAAAAATAATTTTAATTTCCAAAACGCTTGGGATAAAATTAAAGTGGTCAATAAAAAATCATCTCCAACACATCTACAATAAAACTAGTTATCTACAAAAAATAATTTTACCATCAAAAGCGTGGAGTGCTCTATAGCAATTAATATATTTGATAATATATATATATATATTGGTAAAAGTAAAGTCTCTAAGAAGAAAACGTAAAAACCATAAAGTGCACCCCACGCTTTTGATGGTAAAATTATTTTTTTTTAGATAACTCCAATTTTATTCTAGATGTTTTGGAGATGATGTTTTTTTGACCACTTTAATTTTATCCCAAAGGTGTTGGAACTTAAAATTATTTTTTAATTTGTAGTTCGGTTTTCTAATAAAGCGTGTTCTAGTTTTTTAAAACTATAATTTATTTTTTTCATTTTTAGATTGATTGTCATAAACCGGAATCCCATGAAAATTTAATTGCTTAATACTCTTCCAAAAAAAATCCTCTGGGCCGGATTTGAACTAGCGATCTATGTATTACTGAAATTATTTACCACTACAGTCCACCGCTCTACCAACTGAGCTTTTACAACGATTGACTAGAAAGTCGGTAAGTCCGCAACATATTATGCAGGTTTTTATTTTTTTGATTTTCTGATGGTTGTGACCAGGATTTTAGAAAAAGTTTGTGAAATTATTGTATTGTCATTGGTCCCTTACAAGTAAAGTTTCAAATCGATCCAATGTTTTTAAGTGGATGAAAATCGTGTTCAGTGATTCCGTTACCTAGATACAGGTCATGCTAATATAAAGCGTGTAAAAAGACATCTTGAGGAATCTTATTTACAAAATATGTTTGCTATATTTGGATTCTATTGTACTTGGCCTATCTGTTCACTTGTTCATAAGGAAAAATGGTTCGCTAGCTTAATGGATTTTGCTAGCAAGTATTAATAATTTATTAAATATAGTATTAACTTTTATGTGGTTATCAATATTATATCACTGATATGACTCAATAGAATGCAAATGAGGTCCTGAACACTTTGAATCCAGATTCTATGTGTTTATAAGTATTTTATCCCTATCTCGAATTATGGGCCTTTATTATATAATAATTTATATTAAATAAACTATTTAGTTTATATTACAAAATAAAACAATGTGGTAGGAATTTCACTACCTAATAAAAAATATTAAGATTTAAATATATAAGAGTAAGAAAAACAAGAATCAATTTTATTTACAAATAAATGTTATATACAGTATTGATACCCGAATGAGCAAGTGCTCGTGCTCGGATGCAGTTCAGTTACACGAATAATATAAATTGAACATTTATATTTAATGTCAGGGGCCAGTTTCATTTTTACATAAATTATGACACAAATAAAAAATAATGTATTGGGAATAAGACTTATTCTAACAAAAGAATTAATGGAATGGAGAACGATTTACACACAAATTAATATAAACCCATATAGTGTGATGGATTATAACCAATAATACAGAAAAAAGTAATTGTAATGTATTGATTTATAATAATATAAGCAAAAATAGATGCTTCATATTTATTATTTTAAAAATATTCAAATGATTAATTTTATTCGCTTAATTAATCAATTAATTAATTAAAAATAATTTATTTAATCGCTTTTTCAAAACTAGCTGTGTTTAGTTTACTTAGTTCTGGATTGGATCTAATTAATTCATTATATAATTTGGGTCCTAGATATCTACTATGTTTAAATCCAAAAGTTGTATCAAATGTTGGAACATGTAGCAAAGAAGTGGTATTTTGTCTCGTACTGTAAAAACTTCGATTTTGCTCTTTAAATCCGTTTTTATTTTTATGAAAATAAGTAAGCAATGTATGCTTGAATATTTGTTTAATATTTGGCACGTTGAATTCTAAATAAATTAAATTTGTAGGGTTTCTGCAAGCAGAATTTTATGATTCGTTTTTGTAGTAATGTTAAGGTCAGTATATAAGCGATAAATTAAGTCATCGTAGTTTGTTACTTTTTTATGTGCAGTAGATTCCAGCTGTTTTCTTCCATTATATATATATATATATATAATACTAGTTTAAATTATCTATAAATTTTTTGTATTACTAGTTATTACCCGACGTGCGCTGATACGCCTAAATATATGTTTTTTTTTTTGTTTAGTTGAATAAGTAAAAAGAAAAATAATCATAAATTGATATCGTAATTATTTTTAGAACCCCCATGCTGTTTACCCCAGCGTTGCTCGGTAATGTATTTATCCCCATCTTCTTGACATATATGAGCTGAAAGACAAAAATGGTTATTGAGAGTTATCCGTAAAGGAATACCCGCCGTGCGCTGCTACGCTTGTTCGGGAATCTAGTCACCCCGATACTTAAGGCATGAATGAGCTGAAAGATAAAAATGGTTATATGGCTTACCCCTAAAATATAGACATGCTGTCGCGGACTTTTTTGTAGATTCTTTTTTAGGTACCCCAATTCTCTGTGCATTCATTTTGCGTATATGTTATGGTTTAGGCAGCGTAAACCATTTAGGCATCCACAAAGTTCCGAAAAATACATTTTTCACTAGGAAGGGTGATTTTAAAGGGCTAAGAAGTTGAGTATTATAATTGTCTTATAGCCTTAAATCTTCCTGGGGAACTCCTGAACATTTTTCTAGAAGCCCCATCACAATCGGTTGAATGGTGTAGTAAATAATAATAAAGGACAAACGGACATAGGTTCATGTGTGTGTATATATATATATATATATATATATATATATATATATATATAGAGAGAGAGAGAGAGAGAGAGGAGAGAGAGAGAGAGAGAGAGAGAGAAAGAGAGAGAGAGATATATATATATAGATTATATATTTTTTTATTATTGTTCAGTTAACCTTTTAGTATATAATATTGTGATTTTTGTACTCGAATGTAACCTATGTCCTGGTGAGTGGAATAAAAAGGTCATGTAGTCTTTATTCCACCAGGCTAAATAAATAAGTAAATAAATGAAATTAAGTGTTTTCTCGTTTAAACTGCGCGAGGAAGAGCTTCTAGTTTTCAGACCGACTTCCGGTACTAAAATAAACCAAGTTACAGAGCGCTGTTCCTGGTTAGTCTTTCCTGGGTTAGTCCGTCCATTATTTCGCCGAATTTATTCAATATAATATATTTAATATAAATTCTACAGCATTATGTTTTAATTTCTACTTCATTGCTCTACTGTTCATATGTACCTAGGCGTCATCACAACAACTTTAAATTGTCCTCTATCATAGATTTAATTTTCCAGTTCTTCAATCCCAAACTTGCAATGTCCTTTTCAACTTTGCCAATATGTACTTTGGTAGTCTTCTCCGTCTTTGTCCCTCCATTCTGGCATCCAATTCAATTTTAGAAGTCTTCTCAGATATCCATTGTCCTCTATCTTACCTTTAATTTTCCAGTTATTCAATCCCAAACTTGCACTGTTCTTCTCAACTTTATCCATATGTTTTTTGTGGTCTTCTCCGTCTTCGTCCCTCCATTCTGGCACCCAATGTGAATTTTAGAAGTCTTCTCAATTTTCCATTGTCCTCTATCTTACCTTTAATTTGCAGTTCTTCAATCCCAGACTTGCAATGTCCTTTCTCAACTTAGCCCACATGTTCTTTTGTAGTCTTCTCCGTCTTCCTCCCTCCATTCTGGCACCCAATATCAATTTTAGAAGTCTTCTCAGCTTTCATTGTCCTTTACCTTAGCTTTAATTTTCCAGTTCTTCAATCCCAAACTTACAATGCCCTTCTCAACTTTGTTTACACTGTATGTTCTTTGGTAGTCTTCTCCGTTTTCCTCCCTCCAATCGCATCCAATATAATTTTAGAAATCTTTTCAACTTTCCACTGTTCTCTACCTTAGCTTTAATATTCCACGTGTTCAATTCCAAACTTGCAATGTCCTTCTCAACTTTGTCCATATGTTCTTTGGTCTTCTCCGTCTTCCGCCCTCCATTCTGGCATCCAATATTAATTTTAGAAGTATTTTAAACTTTCCACTACCTTAGCTTTAATATTCCAGTTCTTCAATCCCAAACTTACAATGTCCTTCTAACTTTGTCTATACTGTATATTCGTTGGTGGTCATCGAGGTCTTCCTCTGTCCATTCCCACATTCAATATCAATTTTAGAAGTCTTCTGACTCGTTCTGTGTGACCCAATCACCTTAGTCTTATATATTTCAAAAATCTCGAAATATTCTCCCATATAGTGATTCTTCAATTTCCTTATTGGATATTATTCCCGTTACCATTTACATATACTAGTATATGTACCATCCTGACTACTTTGATTTCGAAGATAGGGCGATGATTTTCATCTACTGTTTTCAATGACCATGTTTTTGCACTATATGTAATAACTAGTGAAAAAATGTTCTTATATAATCTAAGCTCCATTCTTTAGATCATATTTTCGATTCAGACAGATGCATAAAATAAGAAGCGAATTCCGTTTCACATAATTATTAATAATTTATTTGATTTCTTATTTTGTTTTCATTGTATAAAATGGAGCAGAGGTAGGTGAACTATGCTAAAATTTCAAACTTATTTTATATTATTAGATATACATGTATGTCATTACCGTGTTTGAATAGTTTAATGTAGATTGTTTTAGATTAATTATATTTTAAAACGAGGACGGATCGCGAGTGCTAAGTTGTCCTGCGTCAAATCTACTTTTACGTGCTATACACCTCCTGGAACTCAGAGAAACACAAAGTGCTATACACCTCCTGGAACTCAGAGAAACACAAAGTGACAGAAGAATAATTTTAACTACGTTTGGCATACATACGTTTTAACCACTGAATTTCATGGTGTTCCCTTCAATATACGTGGCTAGCTCTGTGCCAGTGCCAATTCCGAGACAACACCAACATTTAAAATAAAGACATACCATTCACACATACATACTAAAAAAGACCGATACGACTGTTACGATTTCGAAATGGTGTTCGGGTAGTATTTGTCTTTAACGTTTCCCGATATTTAAACTACAGGTGAAAAAAAAAGTGTCGAAATGTACTTCACCCCGGAAGCTTGAGCAGACTGGAGAAAAAAATATTTTGCTTCACAGGTAACGACTTTATGTTGAGGATGTTGTGGATGTGTGTAATGGATGTTTTGTGTATATGAACTATCATAACCTTGTAATGTCTTCTATGTTAGTTGAATTATATTCAAGATAGTGTTGTTAATTCAGTAATTAACATCGTTTCTTTTTAAGTGGCATTTGATGCTCGTTGATGTGTATTTGACAATCAGCAGGCACAATGCCACTAAATTAGTAACGATTATTTAACATTGAAAATATATTCAATGTTATTACTTGTTTAAATAGCATAAAGAATCACTTTTGAATAAACTGAAAATGCATAATAGAGAATATGTGTGAAAAATCGGAATTAAAAATTGGGCAATGTTATGCATCAACCGGCTAAGCGCAGTTTTAAAATATTTTTATGGCATCTGTAGCACTGGCTCATGAAGTAAGTGTACCCACATTTTAACACCTAATCTTTAAATATAGCCTTATTATTAATGAAAAATGTAAACACCATCAGTCCTATTAGATATTCTGCTTTGCAACAAAAGGCTATGAAACCAGATCTTCATAAATAATAATCTAATGTTGCATCATGCAGCTAAGGGCCAAATGATTCCGCTCTTAAATTGTTGATACATAAATTTCAAACTAGGAGAATTACTTGCACTATCCAGTATTGATTGTATGGCGCTATAATAAATAGTAATGATTCATTTAAATTTTAAAAGAATTTTTTTTCTCGAAACTTACATAATGGCGCGTAACCGTTTGATGCACAACGTTGTCCAATTAATATCGGAAAACCTGAATATTTAATAGTAGGTAAAAAAAATAGTAAACATACAATTAGAAAATGAAGCTATTATTAGAGGGGAGGAGAACTGAATTTATTTATATATATACACTACTCAAAAAATTACATGAACACATGTTTAAACCAAAACACGAGAATGAATATTGAAACAATTTAATGTTTGATCTTTTGTAATTATAAATTTAAGATTTATGTAAAATTAGAATAGACATTCAGCAGCCGGCTGGTAAAAGGGCAACCGCTGAAAAGTGGAAAGACCCTCAATCGGAGAATAGACATTCAAACAATATTTTTCTTGTACAGTATTAGCAACACAAACAAGTTATCATTTGTAACAGAAAACAAAGTGGAAATTTGAGATTAACAATTTTTGGAATCAATGTTTCCATGGTTATTTAAATACTCAGTGCTTGGTGTGTCCTACCTACGTGGGCCTGAATGACCGCATTACACCTACGAAGCATGTTTCGCAGAAGCCTTCTTACAGAAACTTGTGAGATTCTCTCCCATTCCTCGGTGAGTGCATGTGAAAGTTCTTCAAGGTTCTGAGGTACAGCAGGACGCTTACCAACACGTTTTTCCAACTTATCCCACATATGCTCGATCGGATTAAGGTCCGGACTGCATGCAGGCCAGTCCATCACCCGAATTTGGCATTCTTGCAGGACATCTCTGGCAGCCTGCGCTGTATGACAGCTGCGATTCGTTCCACATGTCCTGCCCATTGCAATATACTAGGCCTACACTTAACTGTTATTGTGTCTGATTTCCTATAAAGATTATGTAGCTTGCTGTTATGTAAGTCTTCTCCATCCGCCTGTCTGTTCATCTCTCTTTGGTCCAAAATGTTTCCTAAGAATTTTATTCTCAAATACTGGTAATATTTTCTCCTCCCTTAAAGTAAGCGTCCATATTTCGTATCCATATAATACAACTGGAAAAATAAAAGCCTGATCTAGAGAAAACAATATGGTGTGTGGAAGAAGAGATCGAGTGAAGAGATAGCACCGTGGTTACAACCAAGATTGTCCTCAGGCAGATTGTAAAAATGTTGCTATACCGGGACATCATGCGCGCTCATGGCCAGTATCCTAGACCTATAGCGTGTACGTTAGCACGCTATAGGCATAAAGAATTGATGAGTGGGCAATATATCTACGGAGCACTGGTGTTTGTAGCGATGAGCAAAGAACAGAGACGAAGAGTGCAAGAACAACTGTCGTTCCTGAAACGTAATTCGGTGGACGCAAGAAAAGAGGTGATCGAGCGTTCAACCGTTTTGGTAAATTTATTTGATAATAGCTAATTAATTATCAAAACGTTAATTCAGACATTACGATGTTGTTATTTAGGTTGCGTGTTCCCTATTTATGTTTTTTTGAAATCGCAAGGAGAGACATCGTTACTTTAACAAAAGTAATCGTTTCTCTTCAAAATGTATAGTGAATTCAGTCATTAGATTTTGTGTGTAGATCTATTTAATATCACAGAGTTAATTCAGACATTACGATGCTGTTGTTTTTAAAACGAGGTTTCTATTTGTGTTGTTTGGAAATCACAAGGAGATATATCGTTCCTTTAACAAAAACAATCATTTCTCCTAAAAATGTATAGTGAATTCAGTCATTAGATTTTGTGTGTAGATCTACTTAATACCATAGAGTTAATTCAGACATTACAATGCTGTTGTTTCTGTTACGTGTTCTCTGTACGTGATGTTTTGAAATCACAAGGACAGATATCGTTACTTTAACAAAAGCAATCATTTCTCTTCAAAATGTATAATGAATTCAGTCATTAGATTTTGTGTGTAGATCTACTTAATATCATACAGTTAATTCAGAAATTACGATGCTATTGTTTTTGTAATGATGTTTCTCTTTGTGTTGTTATGAAATCACAAGAAGAGATATCGTTACTTTAACAAAAGCAATCATTTTTCTTCAAAATATATAGTGAATTCAGTCATTAGATTTTGTTTGTAGATCTACTTAATATCATAGAGTTAATTCAGATATTACGATTCTCTTGTGTCTGAAATGAGTTTTCTATTGGTGTTGTTTTAAAATCACAGAGATATCGTTCCTATAACAAAAACCAATCATTTCTCTTCAAAATGTATAGTGAATTCAGTCATTAGATTTTGTTTGTAGACCTACTTAATATCATAGAGTTAATTCAGACATTACGATGCTGTTGTTTCTCAAACAAGTTTTCTATTTGTGTTGTTATAAAATCACAAGGAGATATATATCATTCCTTTAACAAAAGCAATCCATTCTCTTCAAAATGTATAGTGAATTCAGTCATTAGATTTTGTGTGTAGTTCTATTTAATATCATAGAGTTATTTCAGACATTACGATGCTGTTGTTTCTGTTACGTGTTCTCTATTTGTGTTGTTATGAAATCACAAGAAGATATATCGTTACTTTAACAAAAGCAATCATTTCTCTTCAAAAGTATAATGAATTCAGTCATTAGATTTTGTGTGTAGATCTGCTTAATAGAGAGTTGATTTTTATTTATTTCTCCTTTTACGGTACTTTATTATTTTAATTTTTAGTTTAACCTTTTCCCATTAGTTACGTATAGTGACACGTCCTGCCGTGGATGATATTTAAACTTTTAATCGATACCTCTAAAATGCATTGTAAAACACCGTTCAGATTATGTAATAAAATGTTGAAGTATTAAAATGAGTACCTGATACAGCAATCGTCCTCAACTAAATTAAATTTCTCTCAAAAAACTTCTAGCAGTTAAAGGTAGCCATGAGGGAATTTTGAAACTCCGAAACTAATAGAGATATTTCTTTCAAATGTTTACCACATATGTCTAACTGTATGAATATAATTTCTGATACATTCCAAATGATTTGTTATATTAGCTTGCAAGTTACATTATTTTTTCTCTCTTTTATTTTAATTAATTATAAATGTCCCTTGCAATACAATGTTCAATATTTAGTTCCAATATTTTGGTAGGATATTCGTCATACTCATTGTTTCTAAATTTGCCTTGGATATTTCTGTGCTGTTAATACTTTTGACAAAAAAGTGTTTTTAACTGATTTTTCATGTTGGCAGAAAATGAGATAAATATGACAATATAAAATATCATAACTCATGAGCATTTTGAGTATGATTAAAATCCCAATGCAATTCTGGTTCTTTGTATTCTTACAGAAAAGTGCTGAAACTTCGATTGAATAAGGCAAAAACTGCAGTGCAAGAAACTTTTTTTAAGTGGGCATGCGCTTGAAAAATACACTTTGAGAAAAAAGGCTACAAAGTTTTTCATGCTTCTGAATGCTTTAATAACACACAGTTCCAATTTATGTGTTGAAACAAATATTTATTTTGGATCTTTGTGCCAAAATGTATAGTAGAGACTCTCATTACCATTTTGGGTTTTTCCTTTTGTGCCTCTCTCCTATAATAAACCTGATGCCAATCTTTGATATATTGGTATCATTTTTGCCACTAGTTCTGGGGGAGTTTAAAAATGGCCGCCAGGGCTTTAATAATGGTGAAATAGCGATAAGTTATATATTTCCTTGAACAGGAAGCTTAGTAGAATTTTATGAGAGATAAAACATATAATGTGTGTTTTGATCAATTTTCACTCAGAATTCACTCCTGGCTACCCTTAAAACGTCTTGGCTCCGTCTTACTGACTGACGTAAATTGCACTCTCTTTCATTACTTTTCAAGCTTCTGAATTCCTACAATCCAACTTATTAATACCTGGCGTCCAGATTTGAGAAGTTATCCCCTTGCCACAATATTGGCACTAGGTCACAAGATAACAGTATGCTAACAATTCCTCTTCATAGCACTTCCTCTTATTCTACTTCTTTCACAGTAGTCTCTGCCCGCTCCTGGAATTTCCTTCCTCAAGATATCAGGGGTTGCCGCACACTTGGCACTTTTAAGTCACGCTCATACAGTTACCTGTTGTCTAATAAATTAATTTTTCTCTATTTATTTAAATTTATACTATGTCATTAATAATGTTTTTCTCGTTTTTTATATATCTTGTACATATTGTATATTTAATTCGTTAAATCTGGAGTAAATCAAAATACATTATAAATATTAATTGCTCTTATGACATGAAAACGTTTATGTATATTGTAATTTAGATGTAAGAATTTTTTTTGTATATTTTAAAACCTGGTTGAGTGACTGACAAGGCCTTAAGGCCTTAACTCTGTCAGGTAAAATAAAGCTATTATTATTATTATTATTATTATTATTATTATTATTATTATTATTATTATTATTATTATTATTATTATTGTTATTATTATCTCCCGCGCCGTAGCCGAGCGGTTACGGTAGGAAGCCTTGGCGCAGAGCTACGGGACTTGCGCTGGTTCGAGTCTCCATGGGAGAAGAAATTTTCTCATGGTATTTCGGCCAGTATGGGACCGGTGCCCACCCAGCATCGTGAGGCAATTGGGTAGCTACAATAAGTAGCGGCTCCAGGTTGAGGAACCAGCTATAACGGCTGTGGGACTCGACATGCTAACCACATGTCACCCCTACACTGGCTGTTGATCATCTACCTCTGTGGATTTGAAGGGCCAGCAGCCGGCTGGTAAAAGGGCAACCGCTGAAAAGTGGAAAGACCCTCAATCGGATAGGATTATTATTATTATTATTATTATTATTAATAATATTATTATTAACATTATTATTATTAATATTATTATTATTATTATTAATATTATTATTATTAATATTATTATTATTATTAATATTATTATTATTAATATTTTTATTATTATTATGATTATTATTAAAACTGTGTGCCATATGAAATCAGAAGTTGGAACATGGCTCTGAGAGGCCTTCATAGTTTTAACTACGATAACTTGAGAAATATTCAGTCGCATACATCTAAGGTTAGGACGTTCTGTGGAAGAGACTCATCACTATAGATTGAACAATTCCTTCGTAAAAGTCCACCGCTGTGGTATCGAGGTAGCGTGCTGCCTTGTCACGCAGCGGGCTCGGGTTCGATCCCCGGTCGGGACAGTTTTTCTGGGTGAGGATTTTATCGGGGTTTTTCCTCACCTGTAAGACAAATGTCAGGAAAACTTTAAGGCCCAAACGGTCCCCGAAATCATATGGCCATCGCAATCATCATCATTCATATTCGTCTTAGGTTAAGCTTTGGATTAGGGACTTTCCTGGCGCACAATTATCATCATCATCACCCATCATATCATCGGGCAACGTAACCCCGCCTTCCAGGCGCCCCAACCTCAGAAGTGGGTTACAAGTACGCCATGCCAGGAGAGAAACCAGGAATGTCGAAAGACAAACCTGCTGCATTTAAAAAAAATCCTTCGTAAACACGATGTGGGTATGGTTGATACGACCATTGTACATGACGTCAGAGGAAATGGGGTAAGAATAGCTTTCTGTACCGTCTGATTACTGCAACATTGCTGAACTGTGTTGTTCAGTACATGGTACAGTAGTATGTGAACTAAATTTCACTGAAAAATGTTCCGAACAGTCAGTGCGCATCCTTTTTTAGGAGTTTTTATTTATTTATTTTACCTGATGGAGTTAAGACCGTAAGGTCATCTCTTCCACTTCACCAGCGTTAAATTATACATACAATAAGAATTACGATTGATACATAATAGACTTCACAATATAAATTTGACAGGGGTAAGAAAGAAAAATGGTAATAATAATAATAATAATAATAATAATAATAATAAAAAATAATGATGATAATAATGATGATAATAGTAATGATAATGATAATAATAATAATGATAATAATAATAATGATAATGATAATAATGATAATGATAATAATAATAATAATAATAATAATAATAATGATAATAATAATAATGATAATAATAATAATAATGATAATAATAATAATGATAATAATAATGATAATAATGATAATGATAATGATGATAATAATGATAATGATGATAATAATGATAATGATAATAATAATAATAGTATAATAATGATAATAATAATATAATAGTATAATAATAATATAATAATAGTACAATAATAATACTATAATAATAGATAATAATAATAATAATAATATAATAATAATAGTTTAATAATATTATAATAGTATAATAATATCATCATCATCATAGTACATTCACGAATTTAGGCCATTTGTTGACCTGTTTCGGCCTCAAGAGAAACACCATCCAGAAGTCTTTTGAGTGGACGTCCTGGTCTTCTTCTTCCTGCAGGTTGATATCTTAACATTTGTTATTATTATTATTATTATACTATTATAATTATTATTATTATTATTATTATTATACTATTATTATTATTATTATACTATTATTATTATTATTATTATTATTATTATACTATTATTATTATTATACTATTATTAGTATTATAATAATAATAATAATACTGACAATAATAACCTATAATTAGATTAAGTAAATGGCTTGATAAAGAAAGTTTAAAATATAAAGAAATAATAAAAGTATGCATGGAACATGGTTATATATTATGTTGTTCAGGGAAATATGAAGTGAGTTTCTTTTTTAAACCGTCTTTGAGTCTGGCAGATATAGGAGGGGATGAATTCCAGAGTCGTGTGGCTGAAACAAGGAAGGATGAGGAATAGTGAGATTTCGATGTAGAGGAATAGCTAGAGTTATGTAGAAATAGCTTTTATGTTCCACCGAAGTGTACCTTGTACTCGTAAGTCTGAATGCTGCTCTTATTTACATCTGACCAAGTCCAATGGGAATATTAGTCAGCGTCAGACTCCTAAATGTCTTTATTCGTTTGAAAATTGTATATTCACTGAAAATAATGTTTGAAAAAATATTTTATTGTGATTAATAATATGTTAAATAATAAGAAAAATGTAAGAAAATAATTAACTAATAAGAATACACAACTATTTTTTTTCTTGGCACCTTATCAGATGAAATGTACTTCTAATAGCATATTAGTATTGATATACACTAAGAGACATTACAAATTTTGTTTCATTTCGTTTTGGTTGATTCTAGCCTCCTTGGTTTATTCTCGGAGTGTTTCGAATACACTCCTTGATGTGTTAAGTCTGGCATCTATGTATGCTACAGCAATCTTTGTCTACATGTTACAACGCTGTAGTCACGCGATCCTATCGTGGACTCTCACACTCTTACACAATCACTACGGTCGTCAAGCTGACCACATCACAATCAGTTCGGTCGCCAAGCCGACCACATCACACTATCGTTTCGGTCGTCAAGCTGACCACATCACAATCGCTACGGTCACCAAGTGACCACATCACTTTTCACGTCGGTCTCTAGTCGGACCACATCACATCACGTCTCGTTCACAAAGCGGGACACACAAACATCAACTACGGTCTACACATCGAGACCTCAGCACAATCAATTGAAGCAAAGTATTCATCTCAATAAATTATTCTTAATATTTCAAACTACAAACGTGTTATTGTATCGCCACGTGGTACATTCTCTTTTGATCACACCCAGCACCTATGGATTCGGTGCACTCAGTCCACTACAGAGGAAACAACGCTAATTACTATTTGGTGCACCGACAGATGTGTGCGGTTATTCATCCACATAACAAATTTCTTAGAAATTCTTTAAATTCATTATTCCAGTATATTTAACTTTACAACCTAACATTTGCATGGGTCAAGCACAACCATTAATTACAGTAATAACGTCATTTGTTTGGATCAACATCTTCTACCTGACACTGGAGTATACGCAATCAAATTTTACCTGGAAAAATTGTGACCACACTTGTTTAACCTGCGCTAATTCTAGGTCGCAAAGGTCCAGATCATAAAAAATATTTTTTTCTTGGAAAAAATGTATTTTTTGAAAAAAAAAACTGTCTTGAAAAAAACTTATTTATTGAAAAAATGTATTTCATAAAAAAACTTACTTCTTGCAAAAATGTATTTCATGAAAAAAACTTATTTTTTGAAAAAATTTATTTCTTCAAAAAATTTATTTCTTGAAAATGTTTTTTCTTGAAAAATGTTTTTTTCTTGAAAAATGTTTTTTTCTTGAAAAATGATTTCTTGAAAAATGTTATTTCTTGAGAAATGTTTATTTCTTGAAAAATGTTATTTCTTGAAAACAAATTATTTCTTGAAAAATTGTATTTCATGAAAAATGCATTTTCTTGAAAAAAAAACATTTTCTTGAAAAAAAATTGCTTAAAAAAAGCAGTTTCTTGAAAAAAAATAATTTTCTTGAAAAAAAGGTACTTTCTTTAACAATAATGGCAAAACATATTCACGGATGGAGCATATAGAAGGGTCTATTAATGAAATGTAGATATGCACTAAATTTTACACATGCTGGCCTGCAGTCTAGTCTGGCAAACGCACCGTTACAATTACAGGGTTAAGCACCACTGGAATTACTGTGATATTTGTTTTCCTTTGTATAAGCAGCACCGACTCCTATTTGTGTTGATTTAAAATCATATATGGAGCCAGTGATGTGTAACAAGGCTATATATTCTTCTTAGTGTCATCAGCACATGATGGACATCCTATGTAAGTAATGGACATCTTTGTTTGGTTCTAATCGTATTAGTTTCGTCTCCGTTGTCAACTGATATACTTGTTTAAGAATATATACTTTGCATGACTTAGTATGTTTTATTCAAAATGTATAATTAATTCAGTCGTTCGATTTTTGTTTATATTGGGTTGATGGCTGATTGCTATTAATTAAAAAACCTCACTTAATAATGTTACTGAAACAAAAGGACCTACCTAAAGCACTTCTTGTTTCATTATTATGATTGTGTATTACGAATATTCATAACAAAAAGAAAACTTCACGCCTGTATTTCAGATACATATATAATACAGTATATGAATGAATAAAAGGAACAACACGATTCAGATTCACTGCATTTATACATCTGAGCTAGCAGGACATTCCGTAAGTAAAAGTGGAAGACAATTGAGTTATAAAAAGGTAATTCTACAGTGTGATTATAAAGTCCCAGTACATTTTGTGGATAACGTAGCGCAAATAAAACAAAAATTATAAGGTAGTTTCTAGTATGAAGTTAGTGTTCAACATAACCCCCATCAATCTCAAAACATGTTTCCCAACGATGCGCCGTCGCCCGGAAAACATGCACCAATATATCCTCTGTAATCATTTCACTCGCATGGCATATGCGTTATTTCAGCACTTGCAGATTAGGAAACTTGGTTCTGTACACCTGTTGCTTGATGAACCCCCAAGCAAAGAAGTCCAGGGGTGCGAGGTCTGGCGAATGAGGTGCCCAGATACGAGGAGATGCCCTTCCAATCCACCTTTTGGAAAACCTGTCATTGAGATACCCGCGTATAGCCAGAGCAAAGTGTGGTGGTGCTCCATCTTGTTGCAACACCACTGTATCAATGATACCATCTTGCTGTAACTGTGGCTGTAAGAAAAGTTGCAACATATCAAGATACACGTCTCCCATGATGGTTTCCTTTGGAATCTGTCTCTAACTTCCTCGTACGACTGGCCTCTTAAACGCGCAGCAACAATCTCTATCCGCTCTTCAGTGGTGAACATATTTGTATCTTTCAAATGGCTGTAACAGAAATACGATATGTAAGCGATTTCTTTAAAAAGTACTGAGACTTTATAATCACACTGTATTAGAAACATTTAGGAAACTTTCAGTGATAATCATTGTTTTAGTTTAAGGAACATGAATGGTTATTTGGCGTGTCTTAATTTAAAAATCACCTGCTGCCCTTTATGTTACTAGAACTGTAAACTACAAATTTGAGCCAGGAACACACTCTGTAAGTAAAAGGGGCAAGATGCTGAGTTAGAAAAAAGTAATTTGACCCAAACAAATTTAGAGAACTTTGTTATTTGCATTATTTCTGTTTAAATAATATGGATGGCTGTTTGGTGTAGCCTTAATTTGAAACCCATCACGGCCGTCCATGTTAGTAAACAGGAACGAGAAAAATATGCTTAAGATATAGAACATCTTCAGTGGTTGTGATTTATCTTTTTAATAGTACAAACCATGGATGCGCAATTAAACAGAGTGAAGAAAAAATATTAAATCCCCTAACTGCCACTCTGACGTAATAAAACATTTTCTGCACGCGAAGTGACGAATATTCATTATTAGGCATTTGTTTGTTGTTAATTTCTAGAATATATGTAATGAATTAAGCTCGGCCATCCTTTACTGCAAACATATTACCTCATTTGATTTACACTTACTACGCTTACATCACTCATGAGAGTACGAAGACATTAAGTCGCCGTTCAATGTAACATTTTGTTACAGAAGCACTTCATTTACAATAACAATTGATTTTGTTTCTTCTTCTTATTCATTCCTTCCAAGTACTAGGCCAAGGCATGTTACGATCCTATAGATCATTTTCCATCCAGCGTTTCATAGGACGGCCCATAGATCTTCGTCCTCTTGGTATATATTTATAAACAGCTTTGGGGTTCCGATTTGAACTCATTCTTTCAAAATGGTGTTTCCAGTTTAGTTGGTACTGTTTAATATATTCCAAATTTGGCGTAGTCCTTCATTCTTTTAAGATATCACTGTTCCTTTTCTGATCCCATGTGGTGTAACCCGCTGTTCTGCTCATTAATCTCATTTCACAAGCCGTAATTCTGCTTTCATGTTGTCTTTTTAGTGTCCAAGCTTCACTACCATAGGTCAACACCGGTCTAGCCAAAGTGTTATATAAACGTAATCTGATGTTTTTTTGTACAAGGGATGGTTTCATAACTTGATTAATAATTCCCCAACTTTTATTATAACTAGTATTTTTTTTCTGGGATATCTTTTTGATCCCAGATAGAGAGATAATGTCCAAGATATTTATATTTATTAGATCTCTCTAAAATTTTATTATGGAAACAGATTTTACTTTGTATGGGGTCCTTCCCAAGAAATGCCATAATTTTAGTTCTGTTAATTGATATTTCCATATTATATTTGGTAGCTAGTTTTTGTAAATAAGTGCCAGAAGAACTAAATCGTCTGCAAAACGAATAGCATCGAGTTTGAGTTTCCTATTGATGGATATATATACTCGCTGTGTTTTCCTCCATTCGTTTATTAATCTATTCATATATATATATATAATGAAAAGCACAGGTGAAAGTCCACATCCCTGTCTTACTACAGTGTAGATATTTTTCCAAGAAGATAGTTTGTCATCTTGTTTAACAGAGATTTCATTATCTTTATAGATGTTGAAGATATTAGTAATATATTGTTGTGGAACGTTATCAGCCAAATTTTGTAATAATATATTTGTCTACTTTGTCAAAAGCCTTTATGAAGCCAACAAAGGCGATGTGAGTTTCTATATTGAATTCCTTGTGCTTTTCTAATAGTAGTGTTAGAGTAAAAAATCCATCTGTACAAGATCTACCCTTTCTGAATCCATTCTGCTCTTGTCCAATTATATTTTCATTTTTTTTTTCAATTTATTCTTAGCTATATTAGCATAAATTTTATATCCAGAGTTCAACAAGCTAATTCCACGGTAGTTATCTTGGATATGGCGACTTCCTTTTTTGGAGATTGGTATTTCAATGGATTTGTTCCAGCTTTGTGGTGGTTCTTGTCCTTCCCATATCATATTAAGAAGAATAAGGAATCTGTCTAAAAATTTTCTAGTTGAAAATTTAAATGATTCTTGATTAATGTGGTCTTCTCCGGGAGCTTTATTACTTTTAATGATTTAACAACATCAGTTAATTCATCTACAGAAATTTGTTCCAAAGCAGTGTTATTAGAGATCGTTATTTGCAATAAATCATCCTATTTGTGTCCATAAATGATGAAAGTAGTTAAGCCAAGATTCTTTAGATATACAATTTAAATGTGCAGTTTCTTTTGAATCATTATTTAATTTTTTTAAACTTTATATATTTTTGGTTGAGGCCTAGTGATATCATTTTCCAAAAATGATACAAATTATTCTCAGCTTTGTCTATTTTTTTGCGAACTTCATTTGTAGCTATGGCTCTCTTCCTGTGATACTCTACTTTATCTTCATTTTTTTTTGTAGACAAGAATTTTTGTATGCTTCACGTTTATCATCAATTACTTTTTTTGATGTTTTGCCCATATCAGTATCCTTTTTTTCGATTCCATTTAGTTTTGATGCCCAGGCTTTCATTTGCTGCTTCTGTCAAAATACTTTGTAGATCAAGCCATTCTTCTTCAAAGAAGTTCGAACTTCTAAAGTCATGTCCCGTTTATTTATTTGCTTATTTATTCAGTTATATGAAATTGTTGTGAATATTATGAAATAGGTGCTGGTAATGAAATTCCAAGCAGCATTTGCTTGCTGAATGAATAAAGTCAGAAAAGAGAATAGTCATGAGAATGAGAATATGAGTCTCAACTTGAAACCACGCGCTCGCTGAGTTTCGTGATACTTTGAGATCACGCCATGCGCAATTTTACTGTAATAGAAATGAATAAAGATTATTTACCTTAATTATATTTACCAACCAACTTGTGGGGCTACTTAATAAAATGCGATATTTCAGATGAATTCAAATGAATATGTGAAATGTTATCAATACATATGGATAGTTTTGTTTAAGGATCGTGGGATATATTCGACCAAGATGATTGATCTTTTTTAGGTGACCTAGACCCTTAGTTCGTGTTTATCATAAATCACGGTGAGATTTTGGATAACTTGAAAAAGTCAATTTTCTTCTCAGACACAGGATAAATCCGGTGATTTGATATTTTGTATGTATTGCATAGACAACTGATTTGTATTAGTTTGGTAAAACTTCACTTACAAATATTACCATAACAAGAAAACTTCAAACAATTCTGGATTATTATTATTATTATTATTTTTATTATTATTATTATTATTATTATTATTATTATTATTATTATTATTATTATTATTATTATTATTATTAATATTATTATTATTATTATTATTATTATTATTATTATTATTATTATTATTGTATTCACGTAGACTTTCACGGCCGGAGTTGCCATGATGATCTTGAAGATTATTATTATTATTATTTATTATTATTATTCTATAGATAGCTACAACACGGCTCTGTTTCTTTGTTCCTAATTTTCATGTCCTTCTCTCTAAGTAGCCATTATTTTCCCCTCCACTTCATTTCATGTCTTCCTCGATATCATTTTTCAAACTGTGTTTTGGTCTTTCCAACCTCTGTCACCTTGGTGCTAGCCTTTCTAAGAACTTTTTTGGCCTTTTTGTGTTGTCTATCCTGTGGGTCCATATCACTTAAACGTTCGCTTCTGTATTTCGTCAATGATGTTTATAGACACATAGTTTATATTACTTGTATATATGATATTTTATGTAATCTTGTTTTTCTACGTTGTCATAAAACTGGATAGAATATTATGAATTTATACAATAAAAGAGATAGCATTTAATAAATAATATAGTACAGTTCATGACAGTCCGAATAAATTATTAGTCAAACGGTGATGAATCATATTGTGAAATCACAGGATACGGTTTCAATGTATTCAAAGTAAAATAAATATGGCCCATCAAGGTCAATAGAAGCATTAGAAAGAATATTTCAGAGATATATAAGTTGTAAAGATATTCCTTGAACGGCAGATTTCATATGAAACCCCATTACACACAAAAAAGACTCAACAAATTATAGAAGGATAGCAGTTATTCCAACAATTGATATATGCTCTGAGGATGGTTTCCACTTTGTCTTCTAACCGTGTGTGCCGTCCTTGTCTAACAATAACATATATTTTTGAAATGTCTTCATTTGTCAAAATTCTTGGAAATACTTGGGTGTTTCGCTCCCACCTTCTTAACGCTTTCCAGCGCGTAGTTATTTAGTTAAGCATGGTATTCAACTGTTTCTGGTCTTCCCTCAGGCATTATTACAGTGACCTAGGGGAGATGAGTGCCAGTCGATTTCTTAAACCGACCGGACAACTAAATCATCAACACTGTAGATTATGCACAAGTGTTAAAATAGTCCATTGAAGAAGATCTACCTCATACACAACCTGAAAACATTCCGAGTTTAGAGTGGGTGTTAAATTACTGTTATAGACTCTCTGGTTTAACTTTACGAGAAATTTCTAGAATGAGACAACTGTACTCATCTCTCTCACTCGCACGAGCGTTGTCGGAGTTTCTTCACAAGATGTTAATACGGTTAATGGGGAAGAGGAAAACTGACAACAGGGTGGGTTCTTTCTTTTGTATCTGGACTAAAGTGGTCAACCATCTACCCTTGTTTCTCCATCTCTCTGTCTCTCTCTCTGCCATGTTAATGTAATATATAATGTAATATAATATAATATAATATAATATAATATAATATAATATAATATAATATAATATAATATAATATAATATAATATAATATAATATAATATAATATAATATAATATAATATAATATAATATAATATAATATAATATAATATAATATAATATATAATATATAATCTATAATATCTAATATATAATATATAATATATAATATATACTATATAATATATATATAATCTATATATATTAATATATAATATATAATATCTAATATATAATATATCATATATAATATATCATATATAATCTCTCCTATCTCAATCTCTCCTCTATACTCTCTCCTCTCTCCTCTCTCTCTACACTCATATCTCCTCTCCTCCTCATCCTCCTATCTCTCTCTCTCTCATCTCCTCTCTCCCCTCCCTACTCCCTCTCCTCTACGCTCCTCTCCTCTCCTCTCCTCCTCTCTCCTCTCCTCTCCTCTCCTCGCCTCCTCTACTCTCCTCCTCATCTCCTCTCTCCTCTCCTGCTCCCCTCCTCTCCTCCTCTCTCCTCTCCTATCCTCTCCTCTCCTCTCCTCTCCTCTCCTCTCCTCCTCCTCTCATCTACTCTCCTCTCCTACTCCTCGCCTCTCATCTCATCTCCTCTCCTCTCCTCTCCTCTCCTCTCTCTCCTCCTCCTCTCCTATCCTCTCCTCTCATCTCCTCTCCTCTCCTCTCATCTCCTCTCCCTCCTCTCCTCCCTCTCCCTCCCCTCCTCTCCTCTCCTCTCCGCTCCTCTCCTCTCCTCTCCTCTCCTCTCCTCTCCTCTCCTCCCTACCTCTCCTCCCGCTCCCCACCCTCCCCAAATTCCCTAGTCAAAGCTGCGAGCATCAGCAGAAATGCTATGATTGCAGTGAAGGACCTGCCTTCGGGCAGAATTACTATGGATAATATAATAATAATATAGTAGTATTAGGACTTTATTAGACAAAAAGTAAGATATTTACAAATATGAGTCGCACGGGCAGTAAGCCGTACGTGCTGTTGAAGTCCGTTACAATAAAGTAATAATTGCTACCAGTGTGAAGAAAAATAAGCAACAAAAAAAAGCAATAACATTACAGTTACATAAAGAAAACGCAATAATATTACAATTAAATAACACAATAGCATTATATATTAATTAATTTATATATAACTATTAAGAATTAATGTTATTGCATTTTGTTAACATATATTTAATTCAGGAATGAGTGTTTGTTCTTATTTTCCGCGTTTTGTCCAGAAAGTTACCCAAGTTTATCCAATTTTCTGGATTTACCAATAACTCGTGGCATGCCAATCTTTCCCGATTTGAATTTAGAAATCTTTGCGGTAATAACTGACGTCTCCTCCCTTTAAATAACGTTATATCAATATGTTTTTTCCACTTCCCGTTCATTTTCAACGTCGTGAGAATATATAGAATATAATCTAATAGAATATAAGATACTATATAATAGAATATAATATAATATAATATAATATAATATAATGATAAATATAATATAAATATAAATATAATATAATATTAATATAATATATATAATTATAATAATATAGGGCAAGGCATTTAATGATTTTGGCATCTTTGTCTTATGAAGGTTGAAACATTGCTTGCATATATGAAAATGAATGACATTAAAAAACGGATTAAATAACAGCAATTCGTTAGGGCAATGTTATCTCTCTGCCATGTATTGCTTACCTTTTTTAGGGATAGGTCATTTTTTGGCAATTGGTTAAGTCATTTAGAGCATTTTTTTATACTTTGTCCGGAAGGTTGTGACATTATTTTGTATTTGATTTGAGATTTTTATATTATAATCAGTATATTTTCTCTGTCAATACAATTTCCTGGGAAGAATAGATGTTTTGCTAACTACTATCCCTATTTTTTAAGGTATGTGCATAATGAACTTGCCCACTTCTAGGACTTTTATTCAATTACTTGGAGCTTATGCTAGCTTGCTAACCCCTATCTTTCAAGGAATGTGCTTAATGGACTCGCTCACACTCCAATTGTTATGCTGTTAAGTGAGGTGGTCGGGTGTTTCTAGCCATCTGTATGAACAGGTTAAGAACAAAATACCTAATGTAAAGGAAAGTGATAGTGGTAAATTAAAGGCATTTGTTTCAAAAATATGCGAGAAAATATTTTTTCAACGGATAGTCGTATTTTATTCTGCAAGATTTGCGGATGTGAGAGGTGACTGCTGAAAAAAGTAGAGAGGAGCTTTTGCATTTAAAAGTCAGTACTAGCAGACAATAGACATTTATTTATGTTTGAAAATCACTGCCAAGTTTTGATTGTTAACTGCAATTCAAAATTGTTGTAAAAGTGCACTGTGTAATTGAAATGGGTTTTCTGCAATAAACGGTACTGTAATATGTATTTTTTTTAATACTTTTCTTTTAATATTTTGATGTGAAGTTAAATTTTATATATTCAAGTAATCAAATGAGTAATTAATCTAATAAATAGTATTTTTATTGGTAATTCTTAACTTTTTATTGGTCATTTTTTAAATTTTATTGGTCATTTTTTGTATTTTTTAGGTCATAAATTAATTTTTATTTTGCATTTTTTACCAATTTATAGGTCATTAAATGCCTTGCCCTAATAATATAATATAATACCTTTGAGTTCGTTGTTAGAGGGAAGATTACAAACACGTCAAGACACTAATTTGGCATTAATATATTTTAATAAGACTTACGGTAAAGTACATGAATGTAATGTATTTAATACAATGGATTTATCTAATCCCACTGACCTAATTCATCATTATGATATTTATTTCTTCTTGTGATCCTGAAAGAATGTTACGATCTACAAAAAAGTTCTCAATCATCTCACGATCACGGCCTACAGCCCGAAAATCTTCTTCAAGATCATTTCAATCATCTGTTTCTTGGCCGTCCCAACGATCTTTTACCAATTCGTTATTACATTAAAATTGCCGTACGAGTACTGGATCTCGACGTGGGATTCACATGTTAATGTCAAGACTGTCCTAAATAATTTAGAGATAATGAATAGTTTTTTGGCCGACAACGTAGCCAAATGGTATAAAACATCGCGCCTTGCAGCAGAGCTGTAGGACGCTCGCTAGTTCACTATGAGCACAGATATGTTATTCTAATCTTATATTATCCGCAGGGGCAACTGAGTGAGCGCAGTTGTTGGGGAAGCGATCCCCCGGACCCGAGCACAGCACTGCTCACCGCACACAAACATATACACGTTTTCACTTACAAAAACACGCACATTTTCACACATATCCACATTTTCACTCATAAACATATAAACATTTTCACACACAAACACATATACATTTTCACACACAAACACATACACATTTTCACACACAAACACATACACATTTTCACACACAAACACATACACATTTTCACACACAAACACATACACATTTTCACACACAAACACATACACATTTTCACACACAAACACATACACATTTTCACACACAAACACATACACATTTTCACACACAAACACATACACATTTTCACACACAAACACATACACATTTTCACACACAAACACACACACATTTTCACTCTCAAACACACACACATTTTAACTCTCAAACACATACACATTTTCACTCTCAAACACATACACATTTTCACTCTCAAACACATACACATTTTCACTCTCAAACACATACACATTTTCACTCTCAAACACATACACATTTTCACTCTCAAACACATACACATTTTCACTCTCAAACACATACACACTTTCACACACAAACACACACATTTTCACACACAAACAAGTGTACATTTTCACACACAAACAAGTGTACATTTTCACACACAAACAAGTGTACATTTTCACACAAAAACACATACACATTTTCACACACAAACACATACCGGTACACAATTTCCGCACACAAACACATACACATGTTCACACACAAACATATACACATTTTCACTCTCAAACACATACACATTTTCACTCTCAAACACATACACATTTTCACTCTCAAACACATACACATTTTCACTCTCAAACACATACACATTTTCACTCTCAAACACATACACACTTTCACACACAAACACACACATTTTCACACACAAACAAGTGTACATTTTCACACACAAACAAGTGTACATTTTCACACAAAAACACATACACATTTTCACACACAAACACATACCGGTACACAATTTCCGCACACAAACACATACACATGTTCACACACAAACACATACAGATGTTCACACACAAACACATACACATGTTCACACACAAACACATACACATGTTCACACACAAACGCATACACATGCTCACACACAAACGCATACACATGCTCACACACAAACGCATACACATGTTCACACACAAACACATACACATGTTCACACACAAACGCATACACATGCTCACACACAAACGCATACACATGCTCACACACAAACGCATACACATGTTCACACACAAACACATACACATTTTCACTCTCAAACACATACACATACCGGTGCACATTTTCACGCACAACACATATTTTCACACACATACATCCTATACTCAGTTTTGGATGGTGAAGGTTTTATCTACGCCTTTCATATGCGCAAAATTCATAATAAATTAGTTTTTTAATGACATTATCTATTTTTTGGAGTAAAAGTGTCTATTGAAAACGAAATTCCTGAAGATAAATGTGAAAATACACCCGGTGGTACTTTGGAAGAAAATTAGTCAAATGTTCTAAATTTTATAAGTATTCGGACTTTTTTTTGTATTCTAAGGTAAACAAACTTGCATTTATTTGGTTTGCGAAGGATTTTGTGGATGCCTTTGATATGCACGAAATTATGTCTAAGCTGTTGATTTGTGTAAATACTTTTTTTTTAATTAGAACCATTTTGTTGTTTGTGTGTCTTTGAATTATACAAAGTTATTTGCGAATATTTAGTTTCTGATTATTTTTTATATTAGAGTCCATTTCTGGATCTTATAGAAGAGGGAATTTCTGAAGATAAATTTCAAAATTTTGCTTATTTATTTACTTTACCTGATGGAGTTAAGACCGTAAGGTCTTCTCTTCCACTTCGCCAGGGTTAAATTACACTTATAATAATTGTGAATTATCTACATGTTGATTTATTATGCATAATAGATATACGCTACGCAATATAAAGTTAACAAGGGAAAGGAATAATAATAATAAGAAGAAGAAGAAGAAGAATAAGAATAGTGGTGTTACTGTGGCATAAAAAGAACCAAATGGTTTTGTAACTTCAAAAGATTTGTATTATTTCCTTGTCTTAAGATAATCGGACAGGTTTTCAGTTCGCGATGAATTTTATCTACACTTTTGAATTACCAGTACAGGAATTTATATATAAACGGATGGTTTCTGTAAATGTTTACATTGGTATAATATATTAATGGACTTGAATTGTAAATTTCATGTCTAAATTGAACTCTCTTGATTGAATTTTGCATGTCATTATTAATATGAAGGATACAGGGAAATATCCAAGTAAGTCATTTTGGTATCGAAATGGAGTTTGATGGTGTCATTAGATTCTATATGGAAAGCACTATAATTTAGAAATGTGAAACGGTAGGGATAAAGTATGATCATGATTTTACTTATTAATAAATTTGGCATACAGATAAGGAAGCATGGATATTGTGAGAATTAAAATTAAGTTTTATAGGTTTCAAGCAAAAGGTGACTTACCTGTTTTTTTCCTTATGTATTTATATATATATATATATATATATATATATATATATATACACTGCTCAAAACAATTAGAGGAACACTTGTAATAAATTGAATAAGTAATTGTTTTTTAAAGCTGTGATGCTGAAAGTTGGACAATATGTAAATTGAATTATTAATGTTATCACTGGATACAAATTTTAAAGATCCATGGCCTAAATACAGAGAAATTACCTCAAATAACAAATATAGAGACATTTTTTATTTCGGAAGGCACTGGCCACTTCTAATTGGTAAGCTTCCTGATGTTGCTATAGTGACGAATGTTGATTATTGCCTTGTTTATTGAAGTCTCTGACAAAATGAGGCATTTAAATGAGTTTGAAGTGTATCATGCTCTACATCTTTTACGACAAGGTCAATCTCTGCGACAAGTGTCATAGAGAGCTTGGGGTTTGTCCTTCTGTGGTGTCCAGGTTAAGCAACAGGCACAGAGGGACAGGTCAGTATTGTAGAAGACGTGGCCAAGGCCGTAAATTTAAAACAGGCCCCCAGGATGACAGATACGTTGTTCTTTCTGCTCTTCGACAGCGGAAAAAAACTGCCAAAGACCTGCAGAATGACCTTCATATGGCTTCCGGAATCCGGGTTTTAGACCAAACCATAAGGAACAGATTAAGGAAAGAGAATATTCGTCCAAAAAGGCCCGTTAAAAAACCACGCTTAACAAATGGGCATAAGGCAGCAAGACGTACGTATTCTGAAAACCATGGTGATTGGAACCTGAACCAGTGGGAGTCTGTGCTCTTCTCGGACGAATCCAGGTATCGTCTTACACGTTGTGATGGTCGATTGAGGGTGTGGGGACGGCCAGGAGAACGATTTTCTGCAGAGGCTGTACAGGAAATTGATAGATTCGGAGGAGGTTCCATAATGGTGTGGGCCGGAGTTATGTACAACAATCGTACGGACCTTGTACTTATTCCCCAGCGACTGAATGCTCTCCGGTATATCCATCACGTTCTGGAAGAGCATGTAGTACCTGCTGCCATTGGAGTAGGCCCTGGATTTCTGTTTATGCAGGATAATGCCAGGGCACATTCTGCGGCTGTCACCAGGGATTTCCTGAGGAGGAATGAAATTGAGGTAATCGAGTGGCCAGCAGTCAGCCCAGACCTCAACCCTATTGAACACTTCTGGGATCTTCTAGACAGGAAGGTCAGGAACCGACATCAAGCTCCACAAACTCTGCAGCAACTTGGAGATGCTCTGAAGCAGGAATGGGAGAATATCCCGCAAGAGGAAATCCAGAATCTTATTGGGAGCATGCCACGACGGTGCCAAAGTGTCATCGAATGTCGTGGAGGCCATACACGATACTAACTCTATATAACGAGTGTTTAACTTTGAAAAATAAGCACAAGATTCAATTGCTTACATAGCGGAATTATTTGAAAAGTTAATTGTCAGCGTTATTCATTTGTTTTTACTGACACGAGCAATAAATAAATAAATAAATAACCACAAATAATGAAAAAATATTTGCATATTTCATAGTGTTCCTCTAATTGTTTTGAGCAGTGTATATATATATATATATATATATATATATATATATATATATATACATTGTAAATCTAAATTGCGATATAAAATTAAATTATTTAAGTTAAAAAAATATTTTTATATGTTAGCAACATAATAATTTCTTATTAAGAATAATTCACAATACAGTGTTTCTCCTTCAACCCAAAATTATTTGTCGCCAGAGGTTTCTGTTTAAAGGATCTTCTTCCCTCAAATCTCTATCTTCCATACTCCTCATTCTATCTATCCAACGTTCTCTAGGTCCACCAGCCTCTTCCACTTCTACCATTAGCTTTCCAATCAAGGACATTCCTTGGTATTCTATCTTCTTCCGTTCTTATGAGGTAACATAGTAAAATATTTCAATCTTAAAAGACGCTATTAATCTTTGAAGTTCAGGAGCCTAAAATATCATTAAAATAAAATTATTCTTAAAGTTTATGTGAATTCTAGTAATACAATCTTAGTACGTGTCATTATTCTTCTTTTTAGTAGCATTGACTGCTGATTGCCTGTGTTTGGTAAACATGGTAACTGTTATTCGTACTAGTACAGGCGTGATTAGTTTCATCGAAGATTAGAATACCTTCATTGAGTGTGATCTCTTGATTAATTACCACTTGGCAATTATTTTTAATTACTTTGAAAACTCCACAATATATTATTACTTAATTTCTTTCTTTCTTTCTCTACCTTATTTTGACTTCTCCTTAAGTTCGTACTTTTACATGCCCCACGTCAATTGGGACTTAAAAGGACGTGACCTGTCGGGAGATAATTTTTTTTAATCTATAACACTTTTGTATACCATGCACGGGCATTAGAACTAATATTACTGAAATTGGAACTATCTAGAATTTTAAGCTTTCATTTTGTATTAAGAACCTTTTTCTTAATAGAACGCTATATTTCATCTTAATTATAAATATTATAAACAATTATGTTGCCTATGTTTCAAGTGCCAAGGAGAAATGTCTGATGTCAAGATTAAAATACATCACAGTGTTTCACGTGGTGCGGAAACAATGATGACTTTTACTGACTATTTGTAGTGTAAAAAGGAGCTGTATCTGTGTATTGTACAGCTTTATTTTTTCATGTTTTATAATGTATTACTTAATGTATTACGAATTTGTATATAATGATAATATATGCTGTTTGAATAGAAGAGATAGCCATGTGGAATGATATTATTATTACTATTATATTATTATTATTATTATTATTATTATTAAATACATTCCGTCTCTGACGAAATAATTAACAAGTTATTATTGTTACGGTTAATATGTCTATTACTGTTATTATCACCATTAGTATTATTGATAACATTCTTATTCTTATGCTGCTCTGTGGAGCAAGTGGTTAGTAGCTTACCCTATACATCTGGGATCCGAGTTCGACTCTCGCTCACTCCATAAGGGATCGGTGGTGTACGAATGGGTGGTGTGTAAATTCCTATAAATCCCTTCTTGTGGTTACTTCCGAGATAAAGAACGCCTGTAATACCCTACAAATATATTTCATTAGTGGTATACAGCAATAAAGCACTTTTGGCAACGCTACGCTATTTAGTGAACCCTTTTGCCAGAGTGGAACTGTCCAAGGCTTCGGTCAATTATCTATTACTCTCTGTCGTAGTGTACAAGTCTCCCGGGACCCTTGTCTTTTTGTGCCTCTGAAGTCTCCAATATACTAACCAAAATGGAATATTGCTTTTGGTAATAAGCGTATATAAGTTTAACTTGAATTACAATGCACTGAAAAGGATGGACTGAAGACTTGGAGATACATGAACTATAAATGTGAAACCTAGGTCCGAACGTTAAGGGATACGAATGAGACTGAAAATGTGGGGAATGAAATCACGATCAAATCACAATCATCAACAATAAACACTAAGTAATCATCTAATATATAAAAATGAATGTTTGTTTGTTTGTTTGTTGGTTTGTTTGTTTGTTGGTTGGTTTGTTTGTTGGTTTGTTTCTTTGTTTGTACTTTATGCGCGACCATATCCGATTGTGATTGGGCTTTTTGCAAAATGATCAGGAGATTCCCAGGATGAACATAGACTATAAGAGAGTTGTAATACTCAACTCATACACCCTTAAAAATCGCCCTTTGTAGTGGAAAACGTGAGAAAAGTACCTTTCTGGACGCTTAAATAGCTTACGCTGCCTAAGCCATAACAAGTACACAAAATTTATGTACACAGAATTGAATATCTTAAAAAGCTCTATAAAAAAGTCCGCTACAGCATATGTTTATCACTTACGGATAACTCACAATAACCATTTTTGTCTTTCAATGATGCCAAGATGATCAAGGCAAGTACGTAGATTCCTGTGCAAGCATAGCAGCACATGGCGGGTAGTCTTTTACGGATAACTCACAATTTTGTATTTTAGCCCATTTATGGCAATAAGATCGAGATAAGTAAATTCCCTGACAGCACCGAGTAATCAGTACGAGGAATCTTAAAATAATTACGATATACATTTATAATTTTTTGTCATTTTACTTATTCAACTAATAATAAGTACATTATTTTTTGTCTTTCAACTCATTTATGCCAAGAAGATCAGGTTTAGTAAATTTCCGGACAACGCCGGGTAAACAATACGGGGTATCTAAAAATAATTACGATATACATTTTTCCATTTACTTATTTAACTAAACATAAAACACATTAGTTTTCGTTACACTTTAGTAACCTCGTGGTTTCCCGTCTAATACTACCCCAATTGCTCCAAATTTACCTCATTTGGCTCGTGTAACCATTTCATTTTTGCTTGCTTTCTTTTCTTTACAATGTCGGCACATTCCTCATCAAACCATTTCTTGTTTTGCCTCTTTTTTAAACAACCAATGCTTTCTGATGCTGACAATTTAATAGTATCTCTTATGGTCTCCCATTCTTTATTTATATCAGTTTCTTCTTCGTTTGCAACATCGTCATCTGAAGATTTCAGTACTTCAAATCTATTAGCAATTTTAATTTGGTATTCTTGCTGCATTTCAACATTTTTCAATTTTTTTAAATCAAATTTTTCAGATTCATCTTTAGCGTTTGTTCCTCTCATTAGCGATAACCTTTGTCTAATTTTCACCCTGACCAAATGATGATCCGAATTGTAGTCTGTCCCTCTTAATGATCTAACATCGATGATGCTACTGTGCCAGCGTTTGTCCACTAATACGTGATCTATCTGGTTTCGAGTTTTATCACCTGGAGGCGTCCAGTGTATTTATGAATATCCATATGCTGAAATGTTGTGCTCTTAACAATGAGATTCTTTGATGTGGCAAAGGAAACTAATCTAAATCCATTTTCCTTACTTTACTTTTAAATACACTTAAATAAATGTATACCAAAGATCACACGAATATATAAGTCCATATTTTACCAAACAGACGCGCGGAATGAAAACAGTGTGGTAAATATTATTTTTGTAATACTCTCACCAATATCTCGCCGCTCTAGTGAAAGTAATAACACTGAGCAACAAAAAGGAATGTGTTTGTCTCAGAAAAGAAAAATATGTAATTTTGATAGTATTTGTTCTCCTGAATTTCAAATATGATATCAGTTTTTCTCCATCACACAAGGTTCCCGGGAGACAGGTTTGTATAATTTCAAACACTTTAATATTTTCTACATTCGTAACTACACAGTATTCGAACATTCGGACTCACCTAGAAAGTACGAAATGACGATTTTCTGCTATATTTCGCCTGTGAAGTATCCCTCTTGATGGTCCAACAATAATCGGCCAGCATATTAGGATCCCATTTGCCTTGATATCTCATTTCCATAACTGAAATCTCCTGATGAATATGTTCCCCGTGCTCATCGCTCAATGGACAAATGGACGAATAAAACGTTTATTAAAAATAATTATTCAAGTCCATTAATTGATATTTAATAATAATACTGTGGGTGATGGAGTAATTTCGAACACATATTTGAAAACACGATAAAAAAAACTGCATTAAGTTCAACTATTGGTACTCATGAGAAAAAAAACGTGTTGACCAGTGAAACTAACCTCTACAAAGATCAGAGCTGTACTTCGATATTTCAATTGCTCTTTGTTTCTGAATGGATGTGTACATTATTTTTATTACTATTATTAAATAAGTTATATTATTGTTACTGATATTTAATTATTGTAATAATTAGGTATATAATACAAATTTGAAATGTTTACCCCATAACTAGATTGAGGAATACAGTCTCTTGATGTGGTAGCAGGTCTGGACCTAATTTCAATACGCAGAAGGAGAAGAAGATTACGTATATTACTGTTAGGTGTTTGTTTAATTGTAATACACATGCTATTGTTATTATTGTTATTGCTGCTATTGGCATTATTGTTGTAATATAGATAGCTTATTTGTATCAATTTTAATACATTTTACTCTCTACTGTTCCGAATTAAATATAATTAAAATACTCGTTATTGTCCCAATAACGACACTTCCCTAAATATCGTAACTTTAAAATGCAGTACAATTTACTTGAATGTTATAAATTACAAAGAGTTGTGATATATTTTGTGGAATTATTTTCCTTGCTTACTTATCTATACAATCCCTCCATGGTATCTTTACCTTGTCGTGGTGGAGTGGCTTGCATGCTTAAATGATCCTGAGAGCTATGCCTGCGGTAAAATTGCTGCCGATAGGGTTACCCATGCCGGACTGGTCGAAGGTGATAAGCCAGACGAAAAAAGTACCTTGGTCGAAAGAGTGACAATCTTTCACCGTAAAAATACAATCGTCAAGAAATGCGGACATGGATTCTACTGGGGTAAAATTTTCCGGAAGTCAAATAGTCCCCCATTCGGTTCTCCGGGCAGGGACTACTTCAGGGAACCCATGCCAAAGGCTCAAATACAGGGACATGTTCCGAGGAACATGGAATGTTAGGACTTTATACAATAGCGGGCACTAGAGATATTAACGCGGAAATTAGTTAAATCGCCCTTGGATATAGTCGCTTTACAGGAAGTTAGGTGGCCAGGAGAAGGTAGTCAGCAATCAGGAAGCTTTGCATTATACTACGGGGATGCAGAAAGACCTGCATTTGGAGCGGGTTTTTTAGTCAGAAGGAGGATCCTATCTGCTATCCGAAATATTAAGTTTGTTAGTGATAGGATATCGTACATAATTCTAAAGGGCAAACAACGTGATTTTGTAATAGTAAATGTACATGCCCCCACAGAAGATAAAGATGACAAGATCAAGGATGAGTTCTATGAAGAATTAGAATGCGTATTTGATAGCCTTTCACATTGTCAAGAAATGAAAGCTAGGAGAAATGAAATGGTTACATGAGCCAAATGAGGTAAATTTACAACAAATTGTGTAGTATCAGACGGGAAAACACCAAGTTACTGAAGAGTAAAAAGAGGGAATAGTTGAATGCAGGCTTTCACGGCCGGTAATCATAATGTTGTGTGATTCCGGGTTCTGTGGCCGTGGTCCATAGTTGGTGTTGATACCAGACGTTTCGCCCTCAACTGCGGAGGGCATCTTCAGTGGCGAGTGCTTCTAGGCGTGTTTCCTGGTCGGAAGATCTACTTAGAGTGAGCTCTGCTGACGTTGTGGACGTTGTATTGATACTAGTGGTGGGAGCAGGGTGAGTGAGCGTGGCTCTTGCTGATTGGCTAATGGCCGTCTCCTTGTTGTCCCTAGTGTTGATGCATTTATTTTCTAGTGTATGGTACCAGGCCTTAGGCAATTTGATACCTTCCTCTTTTCTGTTAATATTTTCTTTATGCTTGTATATTTCTAGAAATTTCTCTATTTCTTCTCCTCCTTCGTCTTCTCCTCCTTCGTCTTCTCCTCCTTCGTCTTCTCCTCCTTCGTCTTCTCCTCTTTCGTCTTCTCCTCCTTCGTCTTCTCCTCCTTCGTCTTCTCCTCCTTCGTCTTCTCCTCCTTTTTCTTCTCCTCCTTCGTCTTCTCCTTCATAATCTCCTCATTCGTCTTCTCCTGCTTCGTCTTCTCCTCCTTCGTCTTATCCTCCTTCGACTTATCCACCTTCGTCTTATCCTCCTTCGTCTTATCCTCCTTCGTCTTATCCTGCTTCGTCTTATCCTGCTTCGTCTTCTCCTACTTCGCCGTATCCTCCTTCGCCTTATCCTCCTTCGCCTTATCCTCCTTCGCCTTATCCTCCTTCGTCTTCTTCTTCGTCTCCTTCTTCGTCTCCTTCTTCGTCTTCTCCATCGTCTTCTCCTTCGTCATCTCCTTCGTCATCTCCTTCGTCTTCTCCTTCGTCATCTCCTTCGTCATCTCCTTCGTCTACTCCTTCGTCTTCTCCTTCGTCGTCTTCTTCTTCGTCTTCTCCTTCGTTTTCTCCTCATTCGACATCGCCTCCTTCGTGTTCTCCTGCTTCGTCTTCTCCTCCTGCATGTTCTCCATCTTCGTGTTCCTTTGCTATTTCAATTACTCTTGGTTTCTGAATGGAAGTGTACATTATTTTTTTACTGCTATTAAATATGTTAAATTACTGTAACTGATATTTAATTATTGTAATTAGTAGCTATATTATACAATTTTAAAATTTTGTCCCCCATGACTAGATAGACGATTACAGTTTCTTGATATAGAAACAGCTCTTCGGTCTAATTCCAATACGCAGAAGGAGAAGAATATTAGGTATATTATTGTTAGGTATTTGCTTATTTTTTAATACACATGCAATTATTGTTATTGTTGCCATTGGCATTATTGTTGTTATATAGATTGCATATTTTCATCAATTTTAATACATTTAACTCTCTACTGTTCCTAATTGAATATAATTAGAATACTTGTTATTGTCCTAATAACCACACTTCCCTAAATATCGTAACATTAAAATTCAGTACAATATAGTTACATGTTATAAATTACAAAGGGCTGTGATATATCTTGCGGAATTATTTTTCTTGCTTACTTATCTATACAATAGGAGACACAGTTGCATTAATTTCATAACAAAATGTTATGTAACATTTTTGAAAGAGAAACAAACATGATTTTTGTTTTTTCTCCATTATGTAACTAACAAACATGATGTCAAAATAATATAATATTTCAGAATAATAATTTTCAAGAAGCGGAATATCTTCATCATGATAAATGCTGTTGTTCAAGTAGCAAAAACTCATGTTAGTGCCTATTTGTAAACGCACTTTGAGTTATTTGTTACTTGAGCAAAGGCACTTAAACCTAGTCGATGTGTGGAATATATTATTTATTACTATTTTTAATCATGTAATATAGTCTGACTCCACGTAGTAGTAAATACAATTTCTGCCTTCCGTCCCAGACGCTGAAATTTGTTTCCAAGTATTTTAAATCTGCACTTTGGCTTCGAATTTTTTAATTATATGTGTTGATATTGGGGGGTGACCCTGATACCCTTCTAACTACGAATTCACGGAGGATTGTTTTTATGTACCTGTGTAATGTGTAGTTGGGAGTTCCATTTCCTTACCGTTGGGCAATCTCAGTGTGTACACTTTTAAGTGCAAAGGAAGAGAGTATGTCCTACAAAAGTAGTGACCATAGAGACTAAATATATAAATGTAAAACTAGTGATTTATACAAATTTAAATACTCGGGTTCTTATTTTTCTTATTCATCTTCTTAGTTTTTTTTTTCTTCATAGTCTTCTCCTACGTATTCTCTTTATTCTTATCCATCTACTTCTCTTTCGTCTTTTCCTTCGTCTTCTTCTTTGCTTCTCCTTTGTTTTCTCTTTCGATTTCTCCTTCATCTTCTCCTTTGTCTTCTATTTCGTATTTTCCTTTGACATCTCCTTCGTATGCTCCTTCGTCTTCTCTTTCGCCTTCTCCTTCACTTTCTCCTTCGCCTTGTCCATCGTCTTTCCCTTCAACTTCTCCTTCGTCTTTCCCTACGTCTTCTCCTTCGTCTTCTCCTTCGTCCTCTCCTTCGTCTTCTCCTTCGTCTTCCCCTTTGTCCTCTCCTTCGTCTTCTCCTTCGTCTCCTCCTTCGTCTTCTTCGTTTTCTCCTTCGTTTTCTTCGTTTTCTCCTTCGGTTTCTCCTCCTTCGTTTACTCCTTCGTTCTCTTCTCCCCCTTCGTCTTCACGTCCTTCGTCTTCTTCTTTCGCTTTCTCCTCCTTCGCCTTCTCCTCCTTCGTCTTCTCCTATTTCGTCTTCTCCTCCTTCGATTTCTCCTCCTCCAATTACTTCTCCATTGTGTTCTCCACCATCGTCTTCCTGTGATATTACAACTGGTCTTGGTTTCTGAATGGAAGTAAATTATTTTTATTACCATCATTAAATAAGTTAAATTACTGTTACTGAAATATACTTATTGTAATTAGTAGGTATATACTACAATTTTAAAATTTTGCCCCATGACTAGATTGAGGAATACAGACTCTTGATGTGGAAAAAGGTCCATGGCCTAATTCCAATACGCAGAAGGAGAAGAATATTAGGTAGGCCTATATTATTGTTAGGTGTTTGCTTATTTTTAATACACATGCTTTTGTTGTTATTGTAATTGCTGCTATTGGCATTATTGTAGTTACATTGATAGATTATTTGTATCAATTTTAATACATTTTACTCTCTACTGTTCCAAATTGAATATAATTAAAATACTTGTTATTGTCCTTATAACCACACTTCCCTAAATATCGTAACTTTAAAATCAAGTACAATTTAGTTGAATGTTGTAAATTACAAAGAGTTGTGATATATCTTGTGGAATTATTTTTCATGATTAGTTATATAAACAATAGGATACACAATTGCATTAATTTCAGAACTAAGTGCTATGTAACATTTTTGAAATAGAAACAAACACGATTTTTGTTTTTTCTCAATTATGTTACTAACAAACATGATGTGAAAAGCATGTTATATTTTAGATTAATAATTTTCAAGAAGCGGAATATCTTCATCATGATAAATGCTGTTGTTCAAGTAGCAAAAACTCATGTTAGTGCCACTTTGTAAACGCACTTTGAGTTATTTGTTACTTGAGCAAAGGCACTTAAACCTAGTCGATGTGTGGAATATATTATTTATTACTATTTGTATTCATGTAATATTGTCTGACTCCACGTAGTAGTAAATACAATTTCTACCTTCCGTCCCAGAATCTGAAATTTGTTTCCAAATATTTTAAATCTGCACTTCGGTTTCGAAGATTTTTATTTATGTGTGTTGATTTTGGTGGTGACCCTGATAACATGCTAACTACCAATTCACGGATGGTTGTTTTTATTTACCTGTATGTGTAGTTCAGAGTTCAATTTCCTTGCCCATGGGCACTCACAGTGTATACACGTTTAAGTGCAAAGGAAGAGAATATGTCCTACAAAAGGAGTGACACCCAAAGGCTAAATATATAAATGTAAAACTTGTGATTTATACAAATTTAATACTCGGGCTCTCCTTTGTCTTCTTCATCTTCATAGTTGTTTTCGTTCTAGTCTTCTCCTTCGTATTCTCTTTATTCGTATCCATCTACTGCTCTTCCTTCTTTTCTTTCGCCTTCTTATTTGTTTTCTCCTTTGTCTCCTCCATCGTCTTTTCCTTTGACTTCTCCCTTGTCATTTACTTCGTATTCCACTCCGTCTTCCTTTTCGCATTCTCCTTTCTCTTCTCCTTCGTCGTTTCCTTCGTCTTCTCTATCGCCATCTCCTTCGTATTTTCCTTCGTCTTCTCCTTCTTCTGCTTCGTCTTCTTCTTCGTCGTCTTCTTCGTCTTCTACTTCGTCTTCTCCTTCGTTTTCTCCTCATTCGACTTCGCCTCCTTCTTCTTCTCCTGCTTCGTCTTCTCCTCCTGCATGTTCTCCTTCTTCGTGTTCCTTTGCTGTTTCAATTACTCGTGGTTTCTGAATGGAAGTGTACATTATTTTTGTACTGCTATTAAATATGTTAAATTACTGTAACTGATATTTAATTATTGTAATTAGTAGCTATATTATACAATTTTAAAATTTTGTCCCCCATGACTAGATAGAGGATTACAGTTTCTTGATATACAAACAGCTCTTCGGTCTAATTCCTATACGCAGAAGGAGAAGAAGATTAGGTATATTATTGTTAGGTATTTGCTTATTTTTAATACACATGCAATAATTGTTATTGTTGCTATTGGCATTATTGTTGTTATATAGATTGCATATTTGTATCAATTTTAAAACATTTAACTCTCTACTGTTCCTAATTCAATATAATTAGAATATTTGTTATTGTCCTAATAACCACACTTCCCTAAATATCGTAACATTAAAATTCAGTACAAAATATTTACATGTTATAAATTACAAAGGGCTGTGATATATCTTGTGGAATTATTTTTCTTGCTTCCGTATCTATACAATAGGAGACACAATTGCATTAATTTCATAACAAAATGTTATGTAACATTTTGAAAGAGAAACAAACATGATTTTTGTTTTTTCTCCATTATGTAACTAACAAACATGATGTCAAAAGAATCTTATATTTCGGAATAATAATTTTCAAGAAGGGGAATATCTTCATCATGATAAATGCTGTTTGTTCAAGTAGCAAAAACTCATGTTAGTGAGCCTATTTGTAAACGCACTTTGAGTTATTTGTTACTTGAGCAAAGGCACTTAAACCTAGTTCGATGTGTGGAATATATTATTTATTACTATTTTTATTCATGTAATATAGTCTGACTTCCACGTAGTAGTAAATACAATTCTCTGCCTTCCGTCCCAGAAGCTGAAATTTGTTTCCCCAAGTATTTTAATATCTGCACTTTGGCTTCGAATTTTTTAATTAATATGTGTTGATATTGGGGGTGACCCTGATACCCTTCTAACTACGAATTCACGGAGGATTGTTTTTTATAGTACCTGTGTAATGTGTAGTTGAGAGGTTCCATTTCCTTGCCGTTGGGCAATCTCAGTGTGGTACACTTTTAAGTGCAAAGGAAGAGAATATGTCCTACAAAAGGAGTGACCATAAGACTAAATATATAAATGTAAAACTAGTGATTTTATGCAAATTTAAATACTCGGGTTTCTTATTTTTTCTTATTCATCTTCTTAGTTTTTTTTCTTCATAGTCTTCTCCTACGTGATTCTCTTTATTCTTATCCATCTACTTCTCTTTCGTCGTCTTTTCCTTCGTCTTCTTCTTTGTCTTCTCCTTTGTTTTCTCTTTCGATTTCTCCTTCATCTTCTCCTTTGTCTTCTATTTCGTATTTTCCTTTGACTTCTCCTTCGTATGCTCCTTCGTCTTCTCTTTCGCCTTCTCCTTCACTTTCTCCTTCGCCTTGTCCATCGTCTTTTCCTTCGACTTCTCCTTCGCCTTCCCCTACGTCTTCTACTTCGTCCTCTCCTTCGTCTTCTCCTTCGTCTCCTCCTTCGTCTTCTTCCTTTGTCTTCCTCCTTCTCTCCTTCGTCCTCTCTCCTTCGTTCTCTTCTCCTTTGTCTTCTCCTTCGTCTTCGTCCTTCGTCTTCTACTTCTTCGTCTTCACCTCCTTCGTCTTCTCCTCTTTCGCCTTCTCCTCCTTCGCCTTCTCCTAATTCGCCTTCTCCTCCTTCGCCTTCTCCTCCTTCGTCTTCTCCTATTTCGTCTTCTCCTCCTTCGTCTTCTCCTCCTTCGTCTTCTCCTCCTTCGTCTTCTCATCCTTCGTCTTCTCCTTCTTCGTCTTCTCATCCTTCGTCTTCTCCATCTTCGTTTTCTCCTCCTTCGATTTCTCCTCCTCCAATTACTCCTCCATTGTGTTCTCCTCCATCGTCTTCCTGTGATATTACAACTGCTCTTGGTTTCTGAATGGAAGTGTACATTATTTTTATTACCATCATTAAATAAGTTAAATTACTGTTACTGATATATAATTATTGTAATTAGTAGGTATATAATACAATTTTAAAATTTTGCCCCCATGACTAGATTGAGGAATAGAGACTCTTTATGTGGATAAGGTCCATGGCCTAATTCCAATACGCAGAAGGAGAAGAATATTAGGTATATTATTGATAGGTGTTTGCTTATTTTTAATACACATGCTTTTGTTGTTATTGTAATTGCTGCTATTGGCATTATTGTAGTTACATTGATAGATTATTTGTATCAATTTTAATACTTTTTAACTCTCTACTGTCCCAAATTGAATATAATTAAAATACTTGTTATTGTCCTTATAACCACACTTCCCTAAATATCGTAACTTTAAAATCAAGTACAATTTAGTTGAATGTTGTAAATTACAAAGAGTTGTGATATATCTTGTGGAATTATTTTTCTTGCTTACTTATATAAACAATAGGATACACAATTGCATTAATTTCAGAACTAAGTGTTATGTAACTTTTTTGAAATAGAAACAAACACGATTTTTGTTTTTTCTCCATTATGTTACTAACAAACATGATGTGAAAAGCATATTATATTTTAGATTAATAATTTTCAAGAAGCGGAATATCTTCATCATAATAAATGCTGTTGTTCAAGTAGCAAAAACTCATGTTAGTGCCTATTTGTATACACGAATTGAGTTATTTGCTGCTTGAGCAAGGCACGTAAGTCTAGTCGATGTGTGGAATAAATTATTTATTAATATTTTCATTCACATAATATTGTCTGACTCCACGTTGTAGTAAATAGAATTTCTATCTTCCATCCCAGAAGCTCAAATTTGTTTCCAATTACTTTGAAATCTGCACTTTGGTTTCGAATTTTTCTTTTATTTACGATTGTTGATTTTGGTGGTGACCGTGATATCCTGCTAACTACGAATTCACGGATGATTGTTTCTATGTACGTGTGTAATGCGTAGTCGAGGCCGAATATATATATATATATATATATATATATATATATAGTGATTTGTACAAATTTAAATACTCGGGTTCTCCTTTTCCTTCTTCATCTTAGTTTTTTCTTCTTTCTTAGTCTTGTCCTTTGTATCTCTCTCTATTTCTTTTATCCTTTAGACAACTTCTTTCAAATCTTTCCTCCGTCGTCTCCTCAGTCCTTTTTCCTCTTCCCGCCTTCTCCTTTATTTTTCTTTTTCGTCCTTTTTACTTCGTCTTTTCTTCGTCTTTTACTTCGTCTTTTCTTCGTCTTTTACTTCGTCCTATACTTCGTCTTTTACTTCGTCTTTTCTTCTTCTTTTACTTCGTCTTTTACTTCGTCATTTACTTCGCCTTTTACTTCATCTTTTACTTCGTCCTTTACTTCGTCTTTCACTTCGTCTTTTAATTCGTATTTTACTTCGTCTTTTACTTCGTCTTTTACTTCGTCTTTTACACTTCGTCTTTTACTTCGTCTTATACTTCTCTTGTACTTCGTATTCTACTTCGTCTCTACTTCGTATTATACTCTCGTCCTTATATTCCGCCTTCGACCTTCTTTCGCCTTCTCCTTTGCCTTCTCCTTTGCCTTCTCAATTGGCCTTCTCCTTCGTCTGCTCCTTCGAATTTTACTTCGTCACTCCTTCGAATTTTACTTCGTTTTCTCCTACGAATTTTTACTTCGTCTTCTCCTTCGTATTTTCCTTCGTCTTTCTCCTTCGAATCTTACTTCGTATTCTCCTTCGTATTTTTACTTCGTCTTCTCCCGTCGAATTTACTTCGTTATTCTGCCTTCGTATTTACTCTCGTCTTCTATCTTCGAACTTTACTCCTTCGTCTTTTCCTTTCGTCTTTTCCTTCAGTCTCTATTCCTTCGTCTGTTTTTCCTTCGTCTTTTCCATCGTCTTTTCCTTCGGCCTTTCCATCGTCTTTTTCCTCCTTCGTCATTTCCTTCAGCCATTGTCCTTCGTCATTTTCCTTCATCATTTCCCTCGTCTTTTCCTTCGTCTTTTCCTTCGTCCTATCCTTCGCCTTCTCCTTCGTCTTTTCCTTCGTCTTATCCTTCGGCCTCTCCTTCGTCTATTCCTTCGTCTCTTCCTTCGCCTTTTCCTTCGCCTTCTCCTCCGCCTTCTCCTCCCTCTTTCGTCACTCCTCCTTCGCCTTCTTCCTCTACTTCCTTCGCCTTCTCCCTCCTTCAGTCTTCGCTCCTCTCCTTCGCCTTCCCCTCTTCCTTCGTCTTCTCCTCTCGTCTTCTCCTCGTTCCTCCCTCCTCCTTCGTCTCTCCCCTTGTCCTTCTTCTCCTCCTTCGTCTTCTCCTCCTCCTGTTCGCTCTTCTCCTCCTTCGTCTTCTCCTCCTATTCTTCCCTCATTCGTCGTCTCTCCTCTCATTGCGTCTTCTCCTCCTTCGTCTTATCCCCCCTTTCGTCTTATCCCATTTCGACTTATCCTCCTTCGTCTTATCCTCCTTCGTCTATATCCTCCTCCCCTCCTTCGTCGTATCCTACTTCGCCGTAGCCTCCTTCGCTTATCCTACTTCGCCGTATCCTCCTTCGCCTTAGCCTCCTTCGCCTTATCCCCTTCGCCTTAATCCTCCTTCCCTTATCCTCCTTCGCCTTATCCTACTTCTCCTTACCTTCTTCGCCTTATCTATTTCGTCTTCACCCATTTGTCTTCTCCTTTTCGTCTCACCCTTTCGGTCTTCTCCTAGTTCGTCATCTCCTATTTCGTCTCGCCTATTTCGGCTTCGTCATCTCCTATTCTCCTATTCTACATCTCAGCTAGTCTCCTACCTTAACCTTCCTCCTACGCCATCCTCCTTAGCCTTCTCCATCGCCTCCTCTCCCTGGCCTTCCTCTATACCTTATCCTCCTTCGCCTCCTCCTCCTTGTTCTCCTCCTCGTGTTGTCCTCCTGCGTGTTGTCCCCTGCGGTTTGTTCCCTCCGCGTTTGTCTTCCTGCGGTTGTCCCTCCGCGTGTGTTCCTCCCTTTTTGTCCTCCCTCGTGTCGTCCTCCCCGTGCTGTCGTCCTCCTCGTGTCGTCTCCCTCGTGACGTCCTCCCTCGGAACGTCCTCCCCTTGACGTCCTCCCCCCTGAGACGTCCTCCCCGTGACGTCCTCCCGCGTGAGTCCTCCCTCCGACACGTCCTCCCTCGTGACCTCCGCCCTCGTGACGTCCTCCCTCGTGACGTCCGCCCTCGTGACGTCCTCCCTCGTGACTCCCTCCCTCGTGACCAGCCTCCCTCTGGTCGTCCCTCCCTCTGCGTCCCTCACTCGTGACTCCCTCCCCCGTGGCCCACCTTCGTGACGTCCTCCTTCTGTTGTCCTCCTTCGTTTGTCCACCTATCGGTTGTCCTCCTTCGTGTTGTCCTCCCCTCGTGTAATCCTCCCTCGTGTAATCCCCCTCGTGTTGTCCCCCTCGTGTTGTCCTCCCTCGTGTTGTCCTCCTCGGTGCTTTGATAAAAGAAGACCTTGGTTCCTAAATGATATGTACAATTATTTTATTCCTATTATTAAATAAGTTATATTATTGTTACAATAATTATTGTAACTATTCGGTATATTATAGAAGTTTAACAATAAAATTTTTAACCCTATAAGTAGATTGAGGAATACAATCTCTTATGTGGAAACAGGTCTATGGCCTAATTCCAACACGCATAAGGAGAAGAAGATTAGGTATATTATTGTTAGGTGTTTGCTTATTTTAATACACATGTCATTGTTGTTATTGTTATTGCTACTATTGGCATTATTGTTGTTATATGGATTGCTTATTTGTATCAATTTTAATACATTTTACTCTCTAGTGCTCCTAATTGAATATAATTAAAATACATGTTTTTGACCTATTAACCACACTTCCCTAAATATAGTAACTTTAAAATGCAATACAATTTAATTGAATGTTATAAATTACAAAGAGTTTTGTTATATATATTGTGGAATTATATTTCTTGCTTATCTAGGCAATAAGATACACAATTGCATTCATTGCAGAACAAAGTGATTACACAACTTTTGAAAGAGAAACCAAAAACAATTTTTAATTTATCTCCATTATGTTACTAACAAACATATTGTCAAAAGAATCTTATAATCGAAAATAATGTTCAAGAAGCGGATATCTTCATCATGATATGCTGTTGCTCAGTAGCAAAAACTCATGTTAGAGTGCCTTTTGTAAACGCACTTGAGTTTTTGCTTCTTGAGCAAAGGCAATTAAACCTAGTCGATGTGTGGAATAAATTATTTGTTATTTTTATTTCATATAGTACTGTCTGACTCCACATAGCGTAGAAATACAATTTCTACCTTCCACACAGAAGCTCAAACTTGTTTCCAAGTATTAATCTGCCCTTTGGTTTCGAGGCCTTTTTTTCTTTAAGTGTGTTGATTTTGGGGGACCCTGATACCCTCTACTACGAATTCACGATGATTGTATTGTGTACCTTGTATGTTAGTTCAAGGTTATATTTCCTTGACCTAAGCATCTCAGTGTACACACTTTTGAAGGCAAAGGAAGAGAATAGTCCTACAAAAGGAGTACCTTAAAGGCTAATTATGTAATGTAAACTAGTGATTTTACAAATTTTAAATACTCGGTTCTCCTATTTCTCATCTTCTTAGATTTTTCTTCTTCTCCTTCCTTTGTATTCCTCTTTAATTTCTTTTCCTTCGACATCGCTTTAATCTTTTCTTCCCGCTTCGCCGTTATCTCCTCCGTCTCTCTCCTTATTTTCCTTTGTCTTTACTCATCTTTTACTTCGTCTTTATCGTCTTTAATACGTCTTTTCTTCAGCTTTTAATTCGGCCATTTACTTCGTCTATATTTCTTTTTTACTTCGTATTCTCCTTCCCTATTACTTCGTTCCTCCTTCGCCTTCTATGTCGCCCGCCTCATTTTGCCTTCCCTTTGCCTTCTCCTTTGCCTTCTCCCTCCTTTGCCCTCTCCTTCATTCTCGTCGAATTTCTCATTCATCGTCTCCTTCGATTTTATTCATCTTCTCCTTCGAATTATACTTCGTCTTCTCTTCGAATTATCTTCGTCTTCTCCTTCGAATTAATAACTCGTCTTCTCCTTCGAATTTTACTTCGTCTTCTCCTTCGAATTTTACTTCGTCTCCTCCTTAGAATTTTACTTCGTCTTCTCCTTCGAATTTTACTCCTGCCGTTCTTCTCCGAATTTACTTCGTCTTCTCCTGTCAAATTTTACTTCGTCTTCTCCCTTCGATTTTACTTCGTCATTCTCCTTTGAATTTTACCTTAGTCTTCTCCTTCAGAATTTTACTTCGTCCTTCCCTTCGAATCCTTATACTTCGTACTCGCCTTCGTATCTCTCCTTCGTATTTTCCTTCGTCCACGCCTTCGTATTCTCCTTCGTCATATTCCTACCTTCTTCTCCTTCGCCATCGTACTTCGCCTTCCTCAATTCCTATAATCTTCCTTTCGTCATCCCCTTCGTCTTTCTCCTTCATACTTCTCCTTCATTCTCCTTCACTCTCCCTTCGCCTTCTCCTAACTCTTCACCTTCGTCTTCTCCCTTCGCCTTTGCCTTCGTCTTTTCCCTTCGTCTCTTTATCCTTCGTCTTTTCCTTGCTGTCTTTTTCCTTCCGTCGTTTTCCTTCGTCTTTTCCTTCGTCTTTCTCCTTCCTTCGTCTTTTCCTTCGTCTTCTCCTTTCCTCGTCTTTTACCTTCGTCTTTTCCTTCGTACTTTTCCTTCGTCTTTTCCTTCGTCTTTTCCTTCGTCTTTTCCTTCGTCTTTTCCTTCGCCGCATTTCCTTCCGTCTCTTTCCTTCGCCTTTCCTTCGTCTTTTCCTTCGTCTTTTCCTTCGTCTTTTCGCTTCGTCTTTCTCTTCCTCTTCTCTCCTTCGTCTTTTCCTATCGCACTTTTCCTTCGTCTTCTCCTTCTTCCTTCTTCGCTTTCCTTCTCTCTCTTCTTCGCCTTCTACTCCTTCGTCTTCTACTACTCCTTCGTCTTCTCCTCCTTCTTCTTCTCCTTCGTCTTCTCTCTCTCCGTCTTCTTCTCCTTCGCTCTTTCCTTCGTCTTCTTCTCCTTCGTCTTCTTCCTCTTCGTCTTCTCCTCCTTCTGTCTTCTTCCTTCGTTCTTATCCCTCCTTCGTCTTATCCTCCTTCGTCTTATCCTCCTTCGTCTTATCCTCCTTCGTCTTATCCCCCTTCGTCTTATCCTCCTTCGTCTTATCCTCCTTCGTCTTATCCTCCTTCGTCTTATCCCCCTTCGTCTTATCCCCCTTCGTCTTATCCCCCTTCGTCGTATCCTGCTTCGTCTCATTCTGCTTTGTCTTCTCCTGCTTCGCCTTATCCCCCTTCGTCTTCTCCTCCTTCGTCTTCTTCTCCTTCGTCTTCTCCTCTTTCGTCTTCTCCTCTTTCGTCTTCTCTTCCTTCGTCTTATCCTCCTTCGTCTTATCCCCCTTCGTCTCACCCCCCTTCGTCTCACCCCCCTTCGTCTTATCCTCCTTCGTCTTATCCTGCTTCGTCTCATCCTGCTTCATCTTATACTGCTTTGTCTTCTCCTGCTTCGCCTTATCCTCCTTCGTCTTCTCCTATTTCGTCTTCTCCTGTTTCGTCTACTCCAATTTCGCCTTCTCATCCTTCGTCTTCGCCTCCTTTGCCTTCTCCTTTTTCGCCTTCTCCTCCTTCGTATTCTCCTTCTTCGATTGTCCTCCTTTGTGTTGTCCTCCATCGTGTTGTCCTCCCTCGTGTTGTCCTCGTTCGTGTTGTCTTCCTGTGATATTTTAATACCCTTGGTTTCTAAATGGAAATGTACATTATTTTTATTACTATTATTAAATAAGTTATATTATTGTTACTGATAATTATTGTAATTATTCGGTATATTAGACAATTTTAAAATTGTTACCCCCTTAAGAAGATTGAAGAATACAGTCTCTTGAAATGGTAACAGATCTATGGCCTAATTCCAATACGCAGAAGAAGAATATTGGGTATATTATTGTTAGGTGTTTGCTTATTTTAATACACATGTCATTGTTGTTACTGTTATTGCTACTATTGGCATTATTGTTGTTATATAGATTGCTTATTTGTATCAATTTTAATACATTTTACTCTCTAGTGCTCCTAATTGAATATAATTAAAATACTTGTTTTTGACCTATTAACCACACTTCCCTAAATATAGTAACTTTAAAATGCAATACAATTTAAATTGAATGTTATAAATTACAAAGAGTTTTGTTATATATATTGTGGAATTATATTTCTTGCTTATCTATGCAATAAGATACACAATTGCATTCATTGCAGAACAAAGTGATATACAACTGTTTTGAAAGAGAAACAAAAACGATTTTTAATTTATCTCCATTATGTTACTAACAAACATATTGTCAAAAGAATCTTATAATTCAGAATAATAATTTTCAAGAAGCGGAATATCTTCATCATGGTAAATGCTGTTGTTCAAGTAGCAAAAACTCATGTTAGTGCCTATTTGTAAACGCACTTTGAGTTATTTGCTTCTTGAGCAAAGGCACTTAAACCTAGTCGATGTGTGGAATAAATTATTTGTTAATATTTTTATTCATATAATACTGTCTGTCTCCACAGAGTAGTAGTAAATACAATTTCTACCTTCCATCACAGAAGCTCAAATTTGTTTCCAAGTATTTTAAATCTGCACTTTGGTTTCGAAGCCTTTTTTTATTTAAGTGTGTTGATTTTGGGGGTGACCCTGATACCCTTCTAACTACGAATTCACGGATGATTGTATTTGTGTACCTGTGTAATGTTTAGTTAAGGGTTCTATTTCCTTGACCTTAGGCAATCTCAGTGTACACACTTTTAAGTGCAAAGGAAGAGAATATGTCCTACAAAAGGAGTGACCTTAAAGGCTAATTATGTAAATGTAAAACTAGTGATTTATACAAATTTAAATACTCGGGTTCTCCTATTTCTTCATCTTCTTAGATTTTTCTTCTTCGTCTTGTCCTTTGTATTCTCTTTATTCTTTTCCTTCGACATCTCTTTAATCTTTTCTTCCGTCTTCTCCTCCGTCTTCGCCGTTATCTCCTCCGTCTTCTCCTTTATTTTCCTTTGTCTTTTACTTCATCTTTTACTCCGTCTTTTAATTCGTCTTTTAATTCGTCTTTTAATTCGTCTTTTAATTCGTCTTTTAATTCGTCTTTTAATTCGTCTTTTAATTCGTCTTTTAATTCGTCTTTTAATTCGTCTTTTAATTCGTATTTTAATTCGTATTTTACTTCGTATTTTACTTCGTCTTTTAATTCGTCTTTTACTTCGTCTTATATTTCTTTTTTACTTCGTATTCTCCTTCGCCTATTCCTTCTTATTCTCCTTCGCCTTCTATTTCGCCTTCTCCTTTGCCTTCTCCTTTGCCTTCTCATTTGCCTTCTCCTTCGTCTTCTCCTTCGAATTTTACTTCGTCTTCTCCTTCGAATTTTACTTCGTCTTCTCCTTCGAATTATACTTCGTCTTCTCCTTCGAATTTTACTTCGTCTTCTCCTTCGAATTTTACTTCGTCTTCTCCTTAGAATTTTACTTCGTCTTCTCCTTCGAATTTTACTTCGTCTTCTCCTTCGAATTTTACTTCGTCTTCTCCTTCGAATTTTACTTCGTCTTCTCCTTTGAATTTTACTTAGTCTTCTCCTTCGAGTTTTACTTCGTTTTCTCCTTCGTATTTTCCTTCGTCCTCGCCTTCGTATTCTCCTTCGTATTTTCCTTCGTCCTCGCCTTCGTATTCTCCTTCCACATATTCTTTGTCTTTTCCTTCGTCATTTCGTACGTCTTCTCCTTCGTATTTACCTTCGTCCTCTCCTTCGTCTTTTCTTTCGTCTTCTCCTTCGTATTCTCCTTCATCTTCCCCTTCGCCTTCTCCTTCGTCTTCTACTTCGCCTTATCCTTCGTCTTTCTACTTCGCCTTATCCTTCGCCTTTTCCTTCGCCTTTTCCTTCGCCTTTTCCTTCGTCTTTTCCTTCGTCTTTTCCTTCGTCTTTTCCTTCGTCTTTTCCTTCGTCTTTTCCTTCGTCTTTTCCTTCGTCTTTTCCTTCGTCTTTTCCTTCGACATTTCCTTCGTCTTTTCCTTCGTCTTTTCCTTCGTCTTTTCCTTCGACATTTCCTTCGTGTTTTCCTTCGTCTTTTCCTTCGCCTTCTCCTCCGCATTTTCCTTCATCTTATCCTGCTTCATCTTATCCTGCTTCGTCTTATCCTGCATCGTCTTCACATGCTTCGCCTTATCCTATTTCGTCTTCTCCTATTTAGTCTTCTTCTATTTCGTCTTCTCCTATTTCGCCTTCTCATCCTTCGTCTTCTCCTCCTTCGCCTTCTCATCCTTCGCCTTCTCATCCTTCGCCTTCTCATCCTTCGCCTTCTCCTCCTTTGCCTTCTCCTCCTTTGCCTTCTCCTCCTTTGCCTTCTCTTCCTTCGCCTTCTCCACCTTCGTCTTCTCCTTCTTCGATTGTTCTCCTTTGTGTTGTCCTCCTGCGTGTTGTCCTCCTCCGTGTTGTCCTCCTGCGTGTTGTCCTTCTGCGTGTTGTCCTCCCTCGTGTTGTCCTCCCTCGTGTAATCCTCCCTCGTGTAATCCTCCCTCGTGTTGTCCTCCCTCGTGTTGTCCTCCCTCGTGTTGTCCTCCTTCGTGTGCCTTTGATATTTTAATTACTCTTGGTTTCTAAATGGAAGTGTACATTAATTTTATTACTATTAAAAAATAAGTTATATTATTGTTACTGATAATTATTGTAATTATTCGGTATGTTATACAATTTTAATATTTTTACCCCATAAGTAGATCGAGGAATACAGTCTCTTGTTGTAGAAACAGATCAATGGCCTAATTCAAATTCGCAGAAGGAGAAGAAGATTAGGTATATTATTGCTAGGTGTTTGCTTATTTCAATACACATGTCATTGTTACTGTTATTGCTACTATTGGCATTATTGTTGTTATATAGATCGCTTATTTGTATCAATTTTAATACATTTTACCATCTAGTGCCCCTAATTGAATATAATTAAAACACTTGTTATTGACCTAATAACCACACTTCCCTAAATATAGTAACTTTAAAATGCAATACAATTTAATTGAATGTTATAAATTACAAAGAGTTGTGATGTATATTGTGGAATTATTTTTCTTTCTTATCTATGCATTAAGATACATAATTGCATTAATTTCAGAACAAAGTGTTATAAAACTTTTTTGAAAGAGAAAGAAACACGATTTTTTTTATCTCCATTATGTTACTAACAAACATGATGTCAAAAGAATCTTATATTTCAGATTAATAGTTTTCAAGAAACGGAATATCATCATCATGATAAATGCTGTTGTTCAAGTAGCAAAAACTCATCTTAGTGCCTATTTGTAAACACGCGTTGAGTTGTTTACTACTTGAGCAAGGCACTTAAACCTAGTCGATGTGTGGAATAAATTATTTGTTAATATTTTTATTCATATAATACTGTCTGACTCCACATAGTAGTAGTAAATACAATTTCTACCTTCCATCACAGAAGCTCAAATTTGTTTCCAAGTATTTTAAATGTGCACTTTGATTTCGAGGTTTCTTTTTATTTAAGTGTGTTGATTTTGGGGGGTGACCCTATACCATTCTAACTAAGAATTCACGGATGATTGTATTTATGTACCTGTGTAATGTTTAGTTAAGAGTTCTATTTCCTTGACCTTAGGCAATCTCAGTGTATACACTTTTAAGTGCAAAGGAAGAGAATATGTTCTACAAAAGGAGTGACCTTAAAGGCTAAATATGTAAATGTAAAACTAGTGATTTATACAAATTTAAATACTCGGGTTCTCCTATTTCTTCATCTTCTTAGATTATTCTTCTTCGTCTTCTCCTTCGTATTCTTTTTATTGTTATTCTTCGAATTCTCTTTCGTCTTTTCCTTCGCGTTCTTCGTCTTCTCCTTCGTTTTAGCCTTCAACTTCTCCTTTCTCTCCTCCTTCGTCTTCTCCTTAGACTTCTCCTTAGACTTCTTCTTTGTCTTCTCCTTTGTCTTCTCCTTTGTCCTATCATTTGCCTTTTCTTTTGTCTTCTTTTTTGTATTCTCCTTTGTATTCCCATTTGTATTCTCTTTTCGTCTTCTTCTTTGCCTTCTCCTTCGTCTTATCCTTATCATTCTCCTTCGCCTTCTCCTTCGTCTTCTCCTCCTTCTTGTTCCCCTCCTTCGTGTTCTCCTCCTTCGTGTTCTCCTCCTTCGTGTTCCTTTGATGTTTCAATTACTCTCGGTTCCTGAATATAAGTGTACATTATTTTTATTACTATTATTAATTAAGTTATATTATTGTTACTGATATTTAATTATTGTAATTATTAGGTATATTATACAATTTTAAAATGTTTGCCCCCATAACTATATTGAGGAATACAGTCTCTTGATGTGGAAACAGGTCTATGGCCTAATTCCAATACGCAGAAGGAGAAGAAGATTAGGTATATTATTGTTAGGTGTTTGCTTATTTTTAATACCCATGCTATTGATGTTATTGCTATTGCTCCTATTGGCATTATTGTAGTTATATAGATAACTTATTTGTATCAATTTTAATACATTTAACTCCCTACTGCACCTGATTGAATATAATTAAAATACTTGTTAATTGTCTTAATAACGACACTTCCCTAAATATCGTTAATTTAAAATGCAGTATAATTTTAGTTGAATGTTATAAATTGCAAAGAGTTGTGATACATCTTGTGGAATTATTTTTCTTACTTACTTCTCTATAGAATAGTATAAACAATTGCATTAATTTCAGAACAAAGTGTTATGTAACATTTTTGAAAGAGAAACAAACACTATTTTCGTTTTTTCTCTATTATGTTACCAAATAACATGATATCAACAAATCTTATATTTCAGATTAATAATTTTCAAGAAGTGGAATATCTTCATCGTGATAAATGCTGTTGTTCAAGTAGCAAAAACTCATCTTAGTGCCTATCTGTAAACACGATTGGGTTATTTGCTGCTTGAGCAAGGCACTTAAGTCTAGTCGATGTGTGGAATAAATTATGTATTAATATTTTCATTCATATAATATCTGACTCCACGTAGTAGTAAATACAATTTCTACCTTCCTTCCCAGAAGCTCAAATTTGTTTCCAAGTATTTTAAATCAGCACATTGGTTTCGAATTTTTTTTATTTATGTGTGTTGTTTTTGGGGGCGACCCTGATATCCTGCTAACTACGAATTCACGGAGGATTGTTTTATATGTACCTATGTAGTGTGTAGTTCAGAGTTCTATTTCCTTGCCCTTGGGCAATCACAGTGTATACACGTTTAAGAACAAAGGAAGAGAGTATGCGCTTCCAAAGGAGTGGCCATGAAGGCTAATTATGTAAATGTAAAACTAGTGATTTATACAAATTTAAATACTCGGATTCTCCTTTTTCTTCTTCATCTTCTTGGATTTTTCTTTTTCTTCTTCTCCTTCGTACAATCTTTATACTTATCCTTCGACTTCTTTCGTCTTTCTTTCGTCATCTCCCTTGTCTTCTCCTTTAATTCTCTTTTGTCTTTTCTTTTGTCTTCTCCTCTTTGTCTTCTCGATTGTCTTCTTCATTGTCTTTTCTACTGTCCTCTCCACTGTCCTCTCCACTGTCTTCTCCATTGTCTACTCCTTTGTCTTCTCCTTCGTCTTATAATTCGCTTTCTCCGTCGTCTTATCCTTCGTCTATTCGTTCGTATTCTCCTTCGGCTTCTCCTTCGTCTTCTCCCCCTTCGTCCCATCATGTTCTCCTCCTACGTGTACCTTTGATATTTTAATTACTCTTGGTTTCTGAATGTAAGTGTATATTATTTTTATTACTATTATTAAATAAGTTATATTATTGTTACTGATATTTAATTATTGTAATTATTAGGTATATTGTACAATTTTAAAATGTTGCCCCCCATAACTATATTGAGGAATACAGTCTCTTGATGTGGAAACAGGTCTATGGCCTAATTCCAATACGCAGAAGCGGAAGTAGATTAGGTATATTATTGTTAGGAGTTTGCTTATTTTTAATACACATGCCATTATTGTTATTGCTGCTATTGGCATTAATGTTGTTATATAGATGGCTTATTTGCATCAATTTTAATACATTTTACTCTTTACTGTCCCTAATTGAATATAATTAGAATACTTGTTATTGTCCTAATAACCACACTTCCCTAAATATCATAACTTTAAATGTAGTCAAATTTAGTTACATGTTATAAATTACAAAGAGCTGTAATATATCTTGTGGAATTATTTTTCTTGCTTACTTATCTATACAATAGCATACACAATTGCATTAATTTCAGAACAAAACGTTATGTAACATTTTTGAAAGAGAAACAAACATGATTTTTTTATTTTTTCTCCATTATGTAACTAACAAATATGATGTCAAAAGAATCTTATATTTCAGAATAATAATTTTCAAGAAGCGGAATATCTCCATCATGATAAATGCTGTTGTTCAAGTAGCAAAAACTCATCTTAGTGCCTATTTGTAAACGCACTTTGAGTTATTTGCTTCTTGAGCAAAGGCACTTAAACCTAGTCGATGTGTGGAATATATTAATGTTGAGTGATTCCGGGTTATGTGGCCGTGGTCCATAGTTGGTGTTGATACCAGACGTTTCGTCCTCAACTGCGGAGGGCATCTTCCTGCATTCAACTGTGGAATATATTATTTATTACTATTTTTATTCATATAACATTGTCTGACTCCACGTAGTAGTAAATACAATTTCTACCTTCCGTCCCAGAAGCTGAAATTTGTTTCCAAGTATTTTAAATCTGCACTTCGGCTTCGTATTATTTTAATTGTATGTGTTGATTTGGGGGTGACCCTAATACCCTGCAAACTACGAATTCACGGAGGATTGTTTTTATGTGCTCTGTATGTAATGTGCAGTTCAGAGTTCAGAGTCCTTTCCCATAGACAATCTCAAAGCATACACTTTTAAGTGCAAAGGAAGAGAATATTTCCTACAAAAGGAGTGACCTTAAAGGCTAAATATGTAAATGTAAAACTAGTGATTTATACAAATTTAAATACTCGGGATCTCCTATTTTTCGTCTTCTTAGATTTTTCTTCTTCGTCTTCTCCTTCGTATTCTCTTTATTGTTATTCTTCGAATTCTCTTTCGTCTTTTCCTTCGCGTTCTTCGTCTTCTCCTTCGTTTTCGCCTTCAAATTCTCCTTTCTCTCCTCTTTCGTCTTCTCCTTAGACTTCTCCTTTATCTTCTCCTTTGTTTTCTCCTTTGTCGTCTCCTTTGTCCTATCATTTGTCTCTTCTTTTGTCTTCTTCTTTGTATTCTCCATTGTGTTCTCCTTCGTCTTCTCATTTGTATTCACTTTTCGTCTTCTCCTTCGCCTTATCCTTATCATTCTCCTTCGCCTTCTCCTTCGTCTTCTCCTCCTTCCTGTTCCCCTCCTTCGTATTCTCCTCCTTCGTGACCCTTTGATGTTTCAGTTACTCTTGGTTTCTGAATGTAAGTGTACATTATTTTTATTACTATTATTAAATAAGTTATATTATTGTTACTGATATTTAATTATTGTAATTATTAGGTGTATTATACAATTTTAAAATGTTTGCCCCCATAACTATATTGAGGAATACAGTCTCTTGATGTGGAAACAGGTCTATGGCCTAAATCCAATACGCAGAAGGACAAGAAGATTAGGTATATTATTGTTAGGTGTTTGCTTATTTTTAATACACATGCTATTGATGTTATTGCTATTGCTGTTATTGGCATTATTGTAGTTATATAGATAGCTTATTTGTATCAATTTTAATACATTTTACTCTCTACTGTACCTAATTGAATATAATTAAAATACTTGTTAATTGTCTTAATAACGACACTTCCCTAAATATCGTAAATTTAAAATTGCAGTACAATTTAGTTGAATGTTATACATTGCAAAGAGTTGTGTTACTCTTACTTACTCACTGGCACTATCGAACCCGTAGGTTCATGACCGCGCGGACATACGCTCTCCATATATCCCTATCCTGAGCTAATACTTTCCAATCATACCCTGTATAATCTACTTCCCTCAAATCATAGTTAATGTTATTCTCCCACCTCATTCTTGGACTACCAACTGGGCGTTTTCCCTCTGGCTTTCCTACAAGAAGCTTCCATGCAAGTCTTTCATTCCCCATACGTGCAACATGTCCTGCCCATCGCAGTCTACGAGACTTAACTGTTCTTATTATATCTGGCTTCCTATGAAGACCCTGTAGTTCATTGTTATGTAGTCTTCTCCATTCACCTGTCTGTTCATCTCTCTTTGGTCCAAAAATTTTCCTAAGTACTTTATTCTCAAATACTTGTAATCTCCTTTCCTCCCTTAAATTAAGAGTCCATGTTTCGCACCCATATAATATAACTGGTAGAGTTGTGATACATCTTGTGGAATTATTTTTCTTACTTACTTCTCTATAGAATAGTATAAGCAATTGCATTAATTTCAGAACAAAGTGTTATGTAACATTTTTGAAAGAGAAACAAACACTATTTTTGTTTTTTCTCTATTATGTTACCAACTAACATGATATCAACAAATCTTATATTTTAGATTAATAATTTTCAAGAAGTGGAATATCTTCATCGTGATAAATGCTGTTGTTCAAGTAGCAAAAACTCATCTTAGTGCCTATCTGTAAACACGATTGGGTTATTTGCTGCTTGAGCAAGGCATTTAAGTCTTCTCGATGTGTGGAACAAATTATGTATTAATATTTTCATTCATATAATATTGTCTGACTCCACGTAGTAGTAAATGCAATTTCTATCTTCCTTCCCAGAAGCTCAAATTTGTTTCCTAGTATTTTAAATTTGCACATTGGTTTCGAATTTTTTTATTTATGTGTGTTGATTTTGGGGGTGACCCTGATATCCTGCTAACTACGAACTCACCTATGTAGTGTGTAGTTCAGAGTTCTATTTCCTTGCCCTTGGGCAATCACAGTGTATACACGTTTAAGAACAAAGGAAGAGAATATGCCCTACAAAAGGAGTGACCATGAAGGCTAAATATATCAATGTAAAACTAGTGATTTATACAAATTTAAATACTCGGATTCTCCTTTTTCTTCTTCATCTTCTTGGATTTTTCTTTTTCGTCTTCTCCTTCGTACAATCTTTATACTTATCCTTCGACTTCTTTCGTCTTTCTTTCGTCATCTCCCTTGTCTTCTCCTTTTTATTCTCTTTTGTCTTTTCCTTTGTCTTCTCCATTGTCTTCTCCACTGTCCTCTCCACTGTCCTCTCCACTGTCCTCTCCACTGTCCTCTCCACTGTCTTCTCGTTTGTCTTCTCGTTTGTCTTCTCCTTTGTCTTCTCCTTTGCTTCTCCTTTGTCATCTCCTTTGTCATCTCCTTTGTCTTCTTCTTTGTCTTCTTCTTTGTCTTCTCCTTTGTCTTCTCCTGTGTATTATCCTTTGTCTTCTCACTTTGTATTCTCCTTTGTCTTCATTGTCTTCTCTTTGTCTTCTCCTTTGTCTTCTCCTTTGTCTTCTCCTTTGTCTTCTCCTTTGTCTTCTCCTTTGTCTTCTCCTTTGTCTTCGCCTTTGTCTTCTCCTTTGTCTTCGCCTTTGTCTTCTCCTTTGTCTTCTCCTTCGTCTTCTCCTTCGTCTTATAATTCGCCTTCTCCGTCGTCTTATCATTAGTCTATTCCTTCATATTCTCCTTCGGCATCTTCCATAGTATTCTCTCCCATCGCTCCATCATGTTATCCTCCTACGTGTAATCCGTTGATATTTTAAGTACTCTTGGTTTCTGAATGTAAGTGTATATTATTTTTATTACTATTATTAAATAAGTTATATTATTGTTACTGATATTTACTTACTTACTTAGTTACTCACTGGCACTATCGAACCCGTAGGTTCATGGCCGCACGGACATAAGCTCTCCATACATCCCTATCCTGAGCTAATGCTTTCCAATCATTCCCTGTATAATCTACTTCCCTCAAATCATAGTTAATGTTGTTCTCCCACCTCATTCTTGGTCTACCAACTGGGCGTTTTCCTTCTGGCTTTCCTACAAGAAGTTTCCATGCACGTCTTTCATTCCCCATACGCGCAACATGTCCTGCCCATCGCAGTCTACGGGACTTAACTGTTCTTATTATATCTGGCTTCCTATAAAGACCGTTGTAGTTCATTGTTATGTAGTCTTCTCCATTCACCTGTCTGTTCATCTCTCTTTGGTCCAAAAATTTTCCTAAGAACTTTATTCTCAAATACTCGTAATCTCCTTTCCTCCCTTAAAGTAAGAGTCCATGTTCGCACCCATGTAATATAACTGGTAGAATAATAGTTTTATATATTTTCAGCTTAACGTTTTTTGAAAGGAGTTGGGACATCAAAAGTCTCTGCAATGCATAATAGCATGCATTTCCAGAATTGAGCCTATGTTTAATTTCTTTGTGCATCTCATTCCTATTTGTGATTATTTGTTCCTAGGTATTTGAATTCAGCCAATTCTTCAAAATTTCCCTCATTTGTCATTAGCTGTCCATTTCCATTATATAATGTATTTCTACGTGTGACCATATATTTAGTTTTACTGATATTTACTTCCAGTCCTAATTTCTTAGTGTTACTCAATAGTGTGTGCGTGTTGGCCTTTAGTATCTCCTCGCTATCGGCCAGTAGTACTACATCATCAGCATAAACTAACAGCTTATTAATACCATTCAGTTGTAAGCCTTCCTCATTCTCTAAAGATTTAATGGCATGCTCTAGTACAAAATTAAATAGTAGAGGAGATAGTGCATCTCCTTGCTTCAACCCATTCTTGATTTCAAAAGTGTCTGAAAACTGTTTGCCTACACGCACCCTACTCGTTGAGCCATTTAGACACATTCGTATAAGTCTAACTAACTTTTAAGGAATTCCGAACTCCAGCAGGATACTATATAACTTCTCCCTCTTAATTGAATCATATGCTTTTTGGAAGTCTATGTATAGTTGATGTACAGTACCATTATATTCCCATTTCTTTTCTAAAATCTGTCTTATACTAAAAATCTGATCTGTTGTAGACCTGTTTCTTCTAAATGCACATTGATGATCTCCTAGAATGTCATCAATATAGGGAGTAAGTCTGCTTACTAATATATTTGTTAGAATTTTGTACGAAGTTGAAAGTAATGAGATGCCCCTATAGTTTGTTGCAATCAGTTTTATCTCCTTTCTTATAAATTGGTATGATAATGGATCCTTCCATTCATCTGGAAGAGCTTCTTTTTCCCAAATCATACTAAGCAAACAGTGTATCTTGTCCATCAATTTTTCTCCCCCTGATTTTATCAGTTCTGCTGGGATCTCATCTGAACCTGATGCTTTATACATCTTCAATTTTTCAATTGCCATTTCAACCTCTAATGCACTTGGCTCTGCGACTAGCATTTCTGCTGTCTGTAACTTATCCTCCTCAATGTCCTGTTCTGTATGTACATTTAATAGCTGATTAAAATAACTTTTCCATCTATTTAATATACTCTTGGAATCTGCAATCATATCCCCATTTTCATTCCGAATTATGTTTGTTCTAGCCTGAAACCCTTTCTTCTCTATACTAATTCCCTGATATAATTCTCTAATGTTCCTATTTTTTGCATTCATTTCAAGATCATTAATCTTCTCTCTCAAATATTCCCTCTTTTTACTCTTTAGTAACTTGGTGGTTTCCCGTCTAACACTACCCAATTGCTCTAAATTTACTTCATTTGGCTCGTGTAACCATTTCATTTTTGCTAGCTTTCTTTTCTTTACAATGTCGGCACATTCCTCATCAAACCATTTCTTGTTTTGCCTCTTTTTTAAACAACCAATGCTTTCTGATGCTGACAATTTAATAGTATCTCTCATAGCCTCCCATTCTTTATTTATATCAGTTTCTTCTTCGTTTGCCACATTGTCATCTGAAGATTCCAGATTGTTACTGATATTTAATTATTGTAATTATTAGGTATATTGTACAATTTTAAAATGTTGCCCCCCCCCCATAACTATATTGAGGAATACAGTCTCTTGATGTGGAAACAGGTCTATGGCCTAATTCCAATACGCAGAAGCGGAAGAAGATTAGGTATATTATTGTTAGGAGTTTGCTTATTTTCAATACACATGCCATTATTGTTATTGCTGCTTTTGGCATTAATGTTGTCATATAGATGGCTTATTTGCATCAATTTTAATACATTTTACTCTTTACTGTCCCTAATTGAATATAATTAGAATACTTGTTATTGTCCTAATAACCACACTTCCCTAAATATCGTAACTTTAAAATGTATTACAATTTAGTTACATGTTATAAATTACAAAGAGCTGTAAAATATATCTTGTGGAATTATTTTTCTTTCTTACTTATCTATACAATAGGATACACAATTGCATTAATTTCAGAACAAAACGTTATGTAACATTGTTGAAAGAGAAACAAACATGATTTTTTATTTTTTTCTCCATTACGTAACTAACAAATATGATGTCAAAAGAATCTTATATTTCAGAATAATAATTTTCAAGAAGCGGAATATCTTCATCATGATAAATGCTGTTGTTCAAGTAGCAAAAACTCATCTTAGTGCCTATTTGTAAACGCACTTTGAGTTATTTGCTTCTTGAGCAAAGGCACTTAAACCTAGTCGATGTGTGGAATATATTATTTATTACTATTTTTATTCATATAACATTGTCTGACTCCACGTAGTAAAGGTAAAGTGATCCCAAAACGGCCTCAGGAGGCCCTTGGGGTAGTAGGAGGTTAAGGCTCCCACTTTTTCTAGACAATCGGCACTTTATGTCAGCCGGGTTGTCAGCCCTGCGTGACGGCCGCCTTTACCCCAGAACAAGCGTCTGGTACTCATTTCAGTTAGAGGCTGAGTCGACCCCAGGGCCATAGTGCCGCCAGAGGGTTTTGGTCAGTTTAAAAATCCTGACCCCAACGGGACTTGAACCCTCGACCCTCCGGCTTGTAGCTCAGTGCCTTAACCACTACGCTACGGCGTGCCCCGACTCCACGTAGTAGTAAATACAATTTCAACCTTCCGTCCCAGAAGCTGAAATTTGTTTCCAAGTATTTTAAATCTGCACTTCGGCTTCGTATTTTTTTAATTGTATGTGTTGATTTTGGGGGTGACCCTAATACCCTGCTAACTACGAATTCACGGAGGATTGTTTTTATGTACCTGTGTAATGTGCAGTTCAGAGTGATATTTCCTTTCCCATAGGCAATCTCAGTGCATACACTTTTAATTGCAAAGGAAGAGAATATGTCCTACAAAAGGAGTGACCTTAAAGGCTAATTATATAAATGTAAAACTAGTGATGTATACAAATTCATATACTCGGGTTCTCCTTTTTCTTCTTCATCTTCTTAGTTTCTTCATCTTCGTCTTCTCCTTCGTATTCTCTTTATTCTTATCCTTCGACTTCTCTTTCGTCTTCTCCTCCTCCGTCTTCTCCCCCTTCATCTTCCCCCCCCCCTTCGTCTTCTCCTCCGTCGTGTTCTCCTCCTTCGTGTTCTCCTCCCTCATCTACTCCTCCTTCGTGTTCTCCTCCTTCGTGTTCTCCTCCTTCGTGTACTCCTCCTTCGTGTTCTCCTTATTATCCTTCGTCTCCTTTTTCGTCTGGTACTTGCGAAATATTTGGTTTTTATTTTTCTGATGTTTGTCTCTCAGATGATAGAAACAAAAATCACAAACTTCACCCTTTAAATTTGTTCGAACCAGGAATTGAGGAACTCTGTTACTCCGTGACCAAAACGGTGGATATTTTAATCTAACTTAAAATTATATTAACTTTATTCTCCTGAAAATATTTAAACATGTAACATTTTAGTTGTTCCTGTAATTTAGCTCATTTTAGATGTTCCTGTTATGTGTAGTTTGAGTTAAATGTATTAACTTTAGAATTCACATTAGAGCTACAGCTACATAAACTGGAGCAATATATTGTACTTCAAATATATAATTTGCTATCTCATTCTATTATCTCCTTTACCAACCATAGAGAATATACTGATTAAGACTTTCACGACTATCGTTATGTATTTTATAATACTTTTTCGGTTTACTTGGCCGTGTCTATGTCTTCTCGACGTTTCGACACCTACTGTGACTGACATCTTCAGGCTAAATGCTGGTTTATATTATTGTAGTAAACCGTTAACTGGGGGCACGCCGTAGCGTAGTGGTTAAGGCACTGCGCTACAAGTCGGAAGGTCGAGGGTTCAAGTCCCGGTGGGGTCAGGATTTTTAAACTGACCAAAACCTTCTGGCGGCACTATGGCCCTGGGGTCGACTCAGCCTCTAACGGAAATGAGTACCAGACGCTTGTTCTGGGGTAAAGGCGGCCGTCACGCAGGGCTGACAACCCGGCTGACATCAAGTGCCGATTTTCTAGAAAAAGTGGGAGCCTTAACCTCCTACTACCCCAAAGGCCTCCCGAGGCCTGTTGTGGGATTAAAAAAAACCGTTAACCTGCGTGATTTGACGTCACTATGTCTCAGAGTAAATAGGTAATTTCCAATTGGTTAACGTTAGACGCCCATTAGTTGTTGTCATGGCATACGTCATAACTTAATATATTTCTCTTATGGTTTTATCTGACATTTTTTTAGGGCAGGATACCAAGTTTTTGTGATTCTCAAACCTTCGAATTTTCTATTAAAAATTTGTTTATGTTTATATATCCCTGTAGCTTATTTGTTAATCGAGTAAAGTAATGTGTGATATTACATAAAACTTGAATGTCACTAAATAAAATATTGTGATTATTATTGTAAAAATGTTCAGCTACAGCAGATATATCTGATTGACCATGTTGACAGTGTATTATGTGTTCTTTTAATCCTGGTATTAACTGACCGTTTAGTAGTTCCATTGTAAAACTTTCCACAACTACATGGTATACAATACACACAATGTATTGTTTAAGTACTGATTGTATTAATTTCAAAACACATCATCATTTGACTTCACTTGACCAGGTATCAGTAAGGGCTAGCTTTTTCTAATTTAGGAATATTTCACAATATAGTGTTTCTCCTTCAATTCAAAGTGATTTGTGGCCAGAGGTTCCTGTCTAAAGCATCTTCTTCCCTCAAATCTCTAACTTCCATTCTTCTCTTCACTCCTCCATTCATCGTTCTCTAGGCCTTCCTCTTCCACTTCTTCCATTAGCTTTCCAATTAAGGATCTTCTTTGGTATTCTCTCTTCTTCCATTCGTATGAGCTGTCCGTACCATTTCAAACGTTTTCCTTCTATTTCTTTCTAATATGATTTTCCAACTTGCATAATTTCCCTTATTGTGCTGTTTCTGACCTTATCCCTTCTTAAAATTCTTGTCGATCGTTTCCAAAAATCCATTTTTACTTCTAACAGCTTGTTGGCTTGTTTTCTACTTCCTGTCCAGGTTTCGGACCCATATTATATAATGCTTTGTAACAGAACTTGAAATGTAGTTTTCTTCGTTCTGTATATTATATTTTTATTCCAAAGAACTGAGTTCAACATACCAATGAATCTTCTTCCATCAGTTATTCTTCTTTCAATTTCTGTAGTTGAATTCTCAGTTTTATCTAAAATAGATTCAAAATATTAAATAATTATTAACATTACGTATTCCTCCTGAATTACATTTTAGCTCATCTGTTGCAACCATTGAAATATATTTTCTTTATTATAATTTATCTGTAATCCCCATATGTGTATTCTATCTCTAATTTCCTTGACATGAAAGATTCATCATCTGGATGGGGGCTAGCTTTACCAAATACTTTAAAATTCCAGTTTAAAATAATTAAAAAATTAGTTAATCTTATGTTTTAATCTGTAATTTACATGTGTACTTTGTGAATCTTGTATAACATACATTTTATTTTAACTGCTTTCCATGAGATTTGCCTGAAACATGTGTTTGCATGTGGTTTTAAAACCATAAAATTAATTAGTGAAAAGCGTCCTCACTCTGGGGTCTAAAATTCTACGACATAACAGGCCTAAGAAAACTAGGCCTACCAAGCGGCTGATGGCCTCACATCCACATATGGTAACCACAGATGTAGACAATCATCCAGTCAGTGTAGGGGTGACATGTGGTCAGCATGTCGGGTTCACCAGCCTTTATAGCCGTTTTTCATCCTGAAGCTGCTACTTATTGTTGCTACCAATTTTATCACGATGCTGGGTGAGCGCCGGTCCCATAACGGCCGAAATTCCATGAGAACATTTTCTCCATGGGGATTAGAACCAGTGCAAGTCCCGTAGTTCTGCATCAACGCACCATGTCATGCCACTGTTCTAAGTCGCGGTAACTTTTGCGTCAAAACATGGAGTAAATATTTTTTCCATGTTCATAAACTAAATATTAAAAGTATTTCGTCTGCAGAAAAAGAGATCGAGAAGTCAAAATTTTACCGTATAAGAGAATAAATGTTTGAAATATGTAGTTACCAAGCATTTTTGTATAGTGAAAAATTCCACGTGCCCTTCAATCTGCTGTAGATATTAGAGTTAGAATTTTAAAATTCGTACCTGATATTTCAGTCATTCTCAATTACTTAGAAAACTTCATTAAACGTTAAAAGATTTAACCTTTCAGAAGAAAGAATGGAAGACAACCTACTTGCAAAAAGAGCTAAAGAAAATAGAACAATGGACGGGAGACGAACAAGAGGAAGACCAGCCAAGAGATGGATAGACAGTGAATGCACATCGGTCTTCCTCCGAGGAGTGATTTTGGAAATAAACAGAATAAAAATCCTACAATTTATGATTAATAAGAAGAAGAAGAAGATGAAGAAGAAAAGCTTTCAGAAGACATAGGCCATTGTAAATGCTGATAATGTAAAACTGTTTACTAAAAGGCCTGTTTTTTTTAATGATTTACGAAATTTTCTAAATAGAAGTTTTCGTTGAGAACAACTGAAACATTAGGTGCGAATATTAAGATTTTAATATCATAATCTATAACCGCAACGGTGGTTTACAATGCATATTGAAAGAGATACAAAATAGCAGAAATGCGTCCTCGGATATATTGAATCCACATAATCATATTCATCAAAATACACCGTGTCCCAAAAGTAGAATACAGTTTTGATGTGGTGAAATTAGACTTGTAATTGACATAGAGAAGCGTACATTTACTTATTTTATTCACCTTTTGAAATTTTCGCTACTTTTCTGTCAATCAACTTCAATATGTGGACCTGTGTTGTCGCGTACAATTTCTAATCGAAAGTCTATCTCCGTCCATATCCTCAGCAGATGTTCTTGTCAATTATGGCAATAACGGATCTTATTCTAGTATTCAAACCATTAATGTCAATCGCACGAGTGTTTTAAACTTCGTCTTTGACTTAGCCCCGCAAAAAGTAGTCTGGAGATTATTATGTCAGGGGATCAAAGATTGTAGAAATTGCAACATCACTTTTCTTGATCAAATCCAAGTTTTCTTTTCAAGTGTACATGTCGCCTGGAATGCAGAAACCAATTATTCAACATGTATAAAACGATAAAAATCGAGGATTGAAATGACACATGAGATATGTTTCCTATGCCAATTACAAGTTTAATTACACCAAATCAGAGTTGTATTCAATCTATTCTGATATGGCATAGTTCTTTCGCTCTTTTTATCTAATTTCGTAAATGTGTAGTAACGTATTAAACACTGTCCTCTTCATCTGATTATATTTCATAAGAAATTTATTAAATACAGCGGCCAATTATATTTTTTGTGTAGAAAAAATCAAGACTAATTACAATTAATAAATCTGCCCCGAAATGTTTAATCTACTTTTAGTAAATTAAACTAGATTAAGCCAGTTGGTAAACACAAAAAGAGAAAATTGGGTTTAAATAGAACATAATCTTCAAGTATTTAATTGAATTAGTTGAAACTCCCCCTAAGATATATGAGGCGGTTAGAAGGAAAGTAATATTGGTGACTGTTTTTGCAAAAAATAGATTTTGGTGCATCATTAAATTTTCGAAGCATAATTTTATTTAGTGGCAAAGGTAAATAAGTTTATGCGTTACATGTAGATAAATAATGATTGTTGTAATTCTAAATTATCTATGATTTTCTTATACATCTTCAACTTTGAACCTGATTTTCTCAATTCTGCGAAACTTGCACTTACACCCCTTAGCTTCTAATCACCTCACTTAATGTCTTAATAATATACAATGTTCCGCTTATAAGTAAATAAAATAGTCATAAAACTATGAATACAAATTTAAAAAATGGTAGTATTTGAAAGAGGAAGTTGGGATTTTTTAATTAAATTTCGTTAATTTGAGATCGACAAGCGCGTATGAGCTTTCCAATAAACTGTTCGTAAGAACAATCTCAATTGCTTCATTCCTACGGATTTCGCCGAAAAGTTAAAAACAAACCCATGCAAGGTCTATATTAAACATTTTTGGGCTAAGAGAAATAAACAAATAATATATGTTAATATATAATATCACGTATTATGTGGATAGAGAAGACTACATAACAGTGAGCTAGATAATCACGAATATTCAATATGTAATACCCGACACAAATGTCGGAAATAAAAACGGTAATCCCCTGTGAAATGATCCATGCAAGCCAGAACGTAACAAGTTCACCATTCACCACATGGTCTGGTCGATCGCAATATCTAACACCATCTGATTCATTTCTGTGGGCGTTTGTTAAGGACCAAGTCTGCACGACACCAGCGCGTGATTTTGCGGACTTACAAGGAAGAATTTATGTCACTGTTACAAGGTTGTGCCATAGATGCATCATAACCCACGGGTCGTGGTTGAATTCCGGTTGTACGTTTCCGTTGCCACAATTGGATGTCATGGATCAAAATTTACTCTATGTGGGAATTGGTTTCATCTTCAGTTCAAAATGTATAGCTATTTTTTTTTATTCTAAAAAGCGAAACACTCTGTATTTCTGATAATAAAATCTTAATGTAACCTTACTTATTTCAGATTAATTATATTTTACTTAATATCATCAATCATCATCAATATTACGTCTCCACCTTGTATTTCAGATAAATTATGTTCTAGACATGAATAATCATCAGTGACGTCGTGTTGCTCTTGTTTAAGTAACAAAAGCTGGTGGTTAAGTGCTATATTTTAGGACACTTATCAGGAGCTTTTGCTACTGAAACGGGAGCATTCATTTCTACTTAAGTGCTGACTACCATTGGTCATTGTGATAATTTTAATCCACATCATCATATTCATCAAAATACACCGTGTCCCAAAAGTAGAATACAGTTTTGATGTGGTGTAATTAGACTTGTAATTGACATTGAGAAGCATACATTTACTTATTTTATTCAACTTTTGAAATTTTCGCTACGTTTTCTGTCAATCAACTTCATTATGTGGAGCACTGGTGTCGCGTACAATTTCTAATCAAAACTCTAGCTCTGTCCATATCCTTTGCAGCATGTCCTTGTGAATTGTGGCAATGACAAGTCTTATAATATTCAAATCATTAAAGTCAATCGCATGAGTGTTTTAAACTTCGTTTTTGACTTAGCCCCGCAGAAAGTAGTCTAGAGATTATTTGTCAGTGGATCTAAATTTGTAGGCAATTGCAACACCACTTTTGTTGTTCAAATCCAAGTTATTTTTCAAATTTTCATGTCGCCTGGAATGCGGAAATCTATTATTCAACATGTGACAAAACAGTACAAATCGAGGATTGAAATGACACATGAAATATGTTTCCTATGCCAATTACAAGTTTAATTACAGCACATCAGAGTTGTATCCAACCTATTGTGATATGGCGTAGTTCTTTCGCTCTTTATGCATTTTGGGAAATGTATAGGAACATATCCAATACTGTCTAATTCATATGAATATATTTCATAAGAAATATATTTAATTCAGCGGCCAATTTATATTTTTTGTGTAGAAAAAATCAAGACTAATTACATTTAATAAACCTGCCCAGAAATGTTTAATCCAGTTTTAGTAAATTAAGGTAGATTAAGCCAGTTATGAAACGCAAAACAAACAATTAGTTTTAAATAGATCATGATCTTCAAGTATTTGATTTGAATTATTTGAAACTGCCCTTAAGATTTATGAGGCGGTTAGAAGCATAAGGATGTAGATGATTTTTCCATAAGTAATGCCACGAGTGATTTGCAATAGTGAGGAGTGAATTTATCATAAGTAATGCCACGAGTGATTTCCAAATTATCGATAAATTCACGACTCACGAAGTGAGGAGTGAATTTATCTAGAGAATTTGGAAATCAAGAGTGGCATTTGTTAGGACTATTTAACGAATAATATTAAGCTGTTTACTCACAAATCATTATTTAACTGTAGTTATTTCAAAATATTTATATATTTAATGCAAACGGCGATGTTTGAAAACAAATGAGAAACGATAGGTACGCTTCTACTGCTGCTTTTGTTTATCACTGCAACCAGATCATACTATTTATTGCCAAAGGAACGCAATATTGTAAGAATGCTCTCTAGTGGAGAAAAAATGAAACATCAATCTGTATATTAATTCATTTCTGATGTCGTATGATGTAAATATTACAATTATATTTTTCTGGATTATTACCTGGGAAAAATACATTTAAGAAAGTCAAACAGTGGTTTCTTTTTGGTGGTATAATAAATTGCTACAAATGTTGACATGTATGCACTATATATACAATCTGGTAGCCGTATTTCTTATAGGCTCAGTCACTGCAAAATAACGGTCAGACCTGTTCAGAATATTAAAAAGGAGGAGCTTTGTTTAATATATGGTAATTATAACACTGATAAATATTTCGTGAAACACGACTCTGATTGGTTGTAAAACAGAAATCATTGAAACGTGATTGGTCATTGACTCCCATTTGGGGCATGAGTTAAATAGTCTACAGAATTTGGAAATCAAAAGTGACATTTTTAAGGACTATCTAACGAATAAAATTAAGCTGCTTACTCACAAATAATTACTTAAATATTACTTTTCATTCATAGTGTTCTGCTCGAGAGCAGGTCTTTCACTGCAAACTCAGTTTTCTCCACTTTTACTTAACTCAGCTCTCCTTTTTGTATCTGCATACAAACCAATTGTTTGCAGCTTTACTAAGGATATATAGGTGTGGTAGCTTCTCGTTTCTTTCCACACCCCACTCTCTCTTTTGTATCTTAAAATCTTAAAAGATCTTAAGAAGGTCCAGAGGGGCCCCAACTTGGAGGTGAGGAGGGATTTGGCTACGTTAGACCCTTCGGACTTCACCGAAATTCACCCCAGAGAAATATCAGTTCCATCAGGGATTTTTATCAGATCAAAGATCCGGTAATCCCAATTAGCCTTAGTGCCCCATTTAAATATAGTTATTTTAAAATATTTATATATTTAACGTAAAGGTGATGTTCGAAAACATAAGAAACGTTATGTTTCACTTGTTTATTGTCACTGCACCCAGAACATATTATTTATTGCAAAAGTATCGCAATACTGTAAGAATACACCCTAGAGGAGGAACAATTAAACACATGAAACTGTATATAAATTAATTTCTGATGTCATATGATGTAAATATATCAATTGATAGAATTTTTTTGTATTATCTCCCGCAACCACGATAAGGTTACATTCGTGCACTCATAAACCAGATAGTTATAGGGGAATTTGCGTCTTGTCAGTGTTTGGAAAAATCTATTTTACAGTACTTTACGAACGAATGAGACAATGTGCTAAAGTGAACAATAGGACTTCAGAATATCAGGCAGATTTTAGAGAAGGGTACAACACAGTGCAAAACGTATTCGTTCTGAGAACATTAATTGATGATAATCTGAAAAACAAGAGGGGCAAATTATTTTGTGCATTCGTTGATATTAAGATGGCATTCGATACTGTGGACCGAAGTGCACTGTGGGAAAAATTAAATCGGAAAGGATTGTCACATAAAATGATACATGTTTTTACGTAAATTTATAAATATGTAAAATTTTGTATAAAAGTAGACCAAGGGCACATCACAAAGAGCAGTCAAGCCAATCGGGGAGTGAGACAAGGCTGCATCTTGTCACCAATGCTATTTAATCTATTCATTGATGATATAACAGCCATTAAGCTAGAAGGAGACATTGATGCTCCGGAGATAAGAAATGTTAAAGTCCCAGTCATGTTGTATGCAGACGATTTAATTATCTGTTCCAAGACAATCAAGGGATTGCAAAGAGGTCTTGACCGACTGGAAATATACTGTAGGAATTGGGGATTGATTGTAAATATTAGTAAGACAAAAACAATGACGTTCAAAAATGGGACGGTTTATGGTAGAGCAGAGGAATGGAAATACAGAGATCAAATACTTCAAAACGTGAAACATTTTGAATATCTTGGTACGACGTTAAAAATAAAAGGAAAGTGGAAGAAACATATTGATATAGCAATATTCAAAGGGAGGGGACAAATAGTATTCTCAGTATTCTGGATAGAGTGCCCGATATTCCAGTTAGTACGTTAGAAAAATGTATGAAGCGATGGTGATGCCAGTAATACACTATGGTAGTGAGATTTGGGATTTTCAAAGAACGGAAATACTAAATAAGGTATATACGCATTTTCTAAAATATATTACAGGACATAGTAAGGTCGTTTCTAACAGTGGAATTTTATTTGAATTTGGATCATTTCAGGACGATATAAACTGCAAAATTTGTGTGCTCAATTACTGGTTGCGGCTAATCCAAGATGAACAAACAATGATCAGAGCAGGTTGTTACGATCAGCAAATTAGGAACGCAAATATGAAATTCTGGGCAGACGAGGTTAGGAGAGAACTCCAAAAGATTGGGATGGAATGGGTATGGGAAAAAGGAACTGAAAGTCGCAAGAATGTGTGAAGAAAAATAAGAAGTAGGTACTTAGATATAAACCGAAAAAATATGTTGGCATTATGTGTAGGAAAACGATCACTGTTTTTACAAAGAGACGCATATATACAATCTGGTAGCCTCGTGCAGTCACTCCAAAATAATGCTATGACCTATTCAGAATGTTAAAAACGAGGAGCTTGATTTCACAGTGATAAAGTTAGACTGATAAACTAGAGGTTTAAAATGACTGTGATTTGTTGTAAATAAATAATCATTGAAATATGATTGGTCATTGACTCCCATTTGGGGCACGTGTTGAATAGACACAAAAAATAGAGTTTGGTGCATAATTGTATTTTTGAAGCATAATTTTATTTAGTGGCAAAGGTAAATAAGTTTATGAGTTATATGTACGTAAAGAACGATTGTTATAATTATCAATTACATATGATTTTCTTATACAACTTCAACTTTAAACCTGATTTTCTCAATACTACAAAACTTGCACTTTGCTTCTAACCACCACACATAATGTCTTAATAATACAGCATGTTCCGCTTATAAGTACAAGTAAATAAATTAGTCATAAAACTAGGCATGCAGATTAAAATTGGTAGCATTTGAAAAAGGAAGTCGGGACTTTTTATTTAAATTTTGTTAATTTGAAATCGAAAAGCATATATAAGCTTTTCAATAAAATCTTCGTAAGCACAATCTCAATTGCTTCCTTCCTACGGATATTGCTGAAAACTTAAAGAAACCTATGCAAGGTCCCTTCTATAGATTTTTGGACTAAGAGGAATAAACATATATGTGAATAGAGAAGGCTACATACCAGTGAGCTAGATCATCACGAACGTTCAATATGTGATACCCGACACAATTGTCGGACGTAAAGACGATAATCCCCTATGAAATAATCCATGCAAGCCAGATCGAAAGAGGATCGCCATTCACGTTCATCACATGGTCTGGCAGACCACAATATCCAACACTGTCTGATACATTTCTGTGGGTGTCTGTTAAGGACTAGATCTGTACGACACCAGCGCGTAATTTGGCAGACTTGTAAGAAAGAATTGATATTGCTGTTCACAACGTTATACCACAGATACATCATAACTCCCAGGTAAAGTTTGAATTCCGGTTGTAGATTTGCCTTGCCACAAATTGATTTCATGGATCACAATTCACTCTTTGTGGGAATTGGTTTCATCTTCAGTTCAAAAGTTATAGCTATTTTATTATTCTTATAAGCGGAACGCACCGTATTTCTGATAATGAAATCTTAAAGTAACCTTACTTATTTCAGATGAATTGTAATTTACTTAATATCTTCAGTCATCATCAATATCATGTATCCACCTTATATTTCAGATAAATTATGTTCTAGACATGCATAATCATCAGTGACTTCGTGTTGCTCTTGTTTAATTAGCAAGAGCTGTTGTTTAGGTGTTATATTTTAGGACACTTATCAGGAGTCCTTGCTACTGAAACGGGGGCATTCATTTCTACTTAAGTGCTGACTACCATTGGTCATTGTGATCATTTGAATCCACATCATCATATTCATCAAAATACACCGTGTCCCAAAAGTAGAATACAGTTTTGATGTGATGTAATTAGACTTGTAATTGACATAGAGAATCGTACATTTTCTTATTTTATTCAACGTTTGAATTTTTTGCTACTTTCCTGTCAATTAACTTCAATATGTGGACTTCTGGTATCGTGTACTATTTCTAACCGAAAGTCTAGCTCTGTCCATATCCTTTGCAGCATGTCCTTGTCAATTGTAGCAGTTACAGATCTTATTATAATATTGAAACCATTAATGTCAATCACACGAGTGTTTTAAACTTCGTCTATGACTTAGCCCCGCAAAAAGTAGTCAAGAGATTATATGTCAGGGGATGTAAGATTCTAGGCTATTGCAACACCACTTTCCTTGATCAAATCCAAATATCTTTTCAAATGTTCATGTCGCCTGCAATACAGGAAATAATTATTCAACATGTGACAAAACAGTAAAAATCGAGGATTGAAACTGCACATGACATAGTTTCCTATGCCAATTACAAATTTAATTACAGCAGACCAGAGTTGTATCCGACCTATTGTGTTATGGCGTGGTTATTTCGCTCTTTTTATACACTTTGGGAAATGTACAGGAACATATTCAACACTGTCCTCTTCATCTAATTATATTCCTTAAGATATTTAATTCAGCGGCCAATTTATTCGTTTTGTGTAAACAAAATCATGATTATGATGATCTTGAAGAAGATTTTCGGGCTGTAGGCTGTGGTGTGAGGCTTGTAGTTCCCCGACGTTTCGCAGGACTGCGTCCTCAAGGGTTGTCTTGAGACTGGCAATTCTGTCCACTGTCTGTCCTATCTGTACGTTCATCTCGATGTGTTCGTAAGTTATATCTGCCTTCTGATTGGTCCGCGTTAGGGACTTCCATTGCTCCAATGAGATTGCTGTTTGATGGTCTAGTCGACTGTACATTACATCTGCCTTCTGATTGGTCAGCGGTAGCGACTTCCATTGTTCCAATGAGATTGCTGTTTGATGGTCTAGTCAACTGTACTTGTAGAGGTATTCATTCTGCGTTTTTTAGAACGTCGGGGAACTACAACCCTCACGACCACCGCCTACAGCCCGAAAATCTTTTTCAAGATCATCATAGCAACTCCGGCCTTGAAAGTCTATGTGAATACAAAAATCAAAACTAACTACAATTAATAAATCTGCCCATAATTTTTAATCTAGTTTTAGGAAATTAAAGTAGATTAATCCAGTTGTAACAAATAATATAAAATTAGTTTTAAATAGAAAATAATGTCCAAGTATTTAAATTAAATTAGTTGAATCTGCTCCTAAGATATATGAGGCGGTTAGAAGCAAAGGGATGTAGGTGATTTCTCCATAAGTAATGCCACAGGTTATTCCAAATTATCGATAAATTCACGACTTACGAAGTGAGGAGTGAATCTGTTCAGAGAATTTGGAAATGAAGAATGGTATTTGTTAGGACTATTTAACGAATAAATTTTAAGCTGCTTACTCACAAATCATTATTGAAATATAGTTATTAAAATATTTATACATTTAACATTCCAACTTAAATTCTACCCCCCTTAAAGATAAAACATTTAAAGAAATTTGAGGCCAACCGGAACCTTTATAAATATGTAAAGCTAATGTTTGAAAACAAATGAGAAACGTTAAATTTCACTTATTTATTATCACAGCAACAAAATCATATGATTTATTGCCAAAGGTTCGCAATATTGTAAGAATACACCTTAGTGGAGAAAAAATTAAACACATGAAACTTTACATTAATTAATTTCTGATGTCATATGATGTAAATATGTCAATTATATTTTTCTGGAACGTTATTACCCGGGAAAAATTCGTTTAAAAGTGCAAAAAATGGTTTCTTTTTTTTGTGGTATAATCTATTGCAACAAATGTTTTATACTATCTCCCACCACCATGATAAGTTTACATTCGTGCACTATACATACAATCTGATTGCCACATGCAATCACTGCAAAATAATGCTATGACCTCTTCAGAATGTTAAAAATGAGGAGCTTGATTTTACAGTGATAAAGTTAAATCGATAATCTTGAATTTTAAAAACGACTGTGATTGATTGTAAATAAATAATCATTGAAATGTGATTGGTCATTGACTCCCATTTGGGGCATGGGTTGTAGGCACAAAAAATAGAGTTTGGTGCATAATTATATTTTTCAAGCATAATTTTATTTAGTGGCAAAGGTAAATACGTTCATGCGTTATATGTATGTAAAGAATGATTGCTATAATTATCAATTACATTTGATTTTCTTATTCAACTCCAGCTTTAAACTTGATTTTCTCAATACTGCAAAACTTACACTTAACTTTGCTTCTAACCACCTCACATAATCTCTTAATAATATACTATGTTCCGCATACAAGTGTAAGTAAATAAATTAATCATAAAACTAGGCATAAGATTAAAGCATTGGTAGCATTTAAAAGAGGAAGTTGGGACTTTTTAATTAAATTTTGTTAATTTGCAATCGACAAGCACGTACAAGCTTTTCAATAACCTGTTCGTAAGAACTATTTCATTTTTTCATTCCTACGGATTTCGCTGAAAACATAAAAAAACCTATGCAAGGCCTCTCTTATACATTTTTTGACTAAGAGGAATAAACATATATGTGAATAGAGACAACAACATAACAGCGAGCTAGATAATCACGAATGTTCAATATGAAATACCCGACACAAATATCGGACATAAAGACGACAATCCCCTATGTAATTATCCATGCAAGCCAGATCGGAAGAGGATCGCCATTCACATTCACCACATGTTCTGGCAGATCACAATATCCAAGATTATCTGATTCTTTTCAGTGGGTGTTTGTTAAGGACCAGGTCTGTACGACACCAGTGCGTAATTTGGCAGACTTACAAGGAAGAATAGATGTTGCTGTTAACAAGAATATACCACAGATACATCATAACTCACGGGTAGAGGTTGAATTCCGGTTGAACATTTGCGTTTCCACAAATGGATCGTCATGGATCACAATTGAAGAGCTTATTTCCAAAGGTGTCTCTTAAATCCATGAAATACAAAACTCCAGGAAATCGACGATATTTATTTTAAAGGTTATTAATTTTCTAAATGGAGGTTTCATTATAGAGTTATGTTTATTGTGTAACTACATTGGCAATATTGTCACATACTCTCAAAAATCCTTCCACCATACAGTGAAGTCAAAGTTAGTAACAGTGTCAAACATGACTTGGAGTTAAGAATTTTGCGAAGATAAACATAGTTTAAGGAAAGTTTTAGTAGGAGCAAGTAATATCAATACTCAATAAAGTAGGCAATTTATTAAGTTTCAAAATAATCCGTCGCCGTGGTGTAATCGGCAGAGTCCCTACCTTCCACTCCAGGGACTCGGTTCGATTCCCAGGGGGTAGGGGATTTTAAATCTCCACCTTGGGTCTGGGTGTGTGTCCTGTCCATGTGTCTATATGTGAGAATCAAATAAAGTTAACAAAAAAGGTAAAGCAAGAAGGAAGAACAGTGTAAATGGGGGAACAAAATGTTGCTTGCACGAAGGTATCACAATCTTTCAGAGTTCATTATCAGAAGAGTTATTTACAGCATCTGCTGCACTAATTGAAAATACTTTTTGCCAGAATGAAATTGCATGATGGTGGAATCTTGTTCTACCTTAGTTTTGTTGTTATAAAATAATGAATGGAAACAATCTGCGGTAGAAAGCTCAGAAGTTTTACAAAATCCATCATTGCGATTACATGCCACTTTCGGTATACTACCATCACTAGCGTATTTATGGTGTTTATCTTTGTTTTTAGCCCACTCTGAAGGCACTAATGCTCTTTTTCTCGCTGTCCATCCTAAATGACTTACTAGGTCTTCTTCACAACTAGCCATTTGTTTCTCACTGACAAATAAAAAAAAACACCACAGGAAATCACAGCTGACTTGTTCATCGGCATGTAACAAGGAGTGCCATAGCAGCCCCCATGATGAGTCACGTGCTTTATACCGAATCATCAGATTGGTCAAATGGATATAAGACATATTGGAAATAAAAACAGCTGGGATATAAAACACTTTGGAAATAAACACAATTTTCAAACCGTCCTAACAGGGGATATAAGACACTTAGGAATATAACAACGTGTTAACATGATACCTGAGGGAATAAAGACTTTTGTCACATAAAAATATCGAACATCACGAATTTTGGATTTAAGACACTTTGGAAATAAGCTCTTCAATTCACTCTTTGTGGGAACTGGTTTCATCTTCAGTTCAATTGTTATAGCTATTTTATTATTCTTATAAGCGGAACATACTGTATTTCTGATAATAAAATCTTAAAGTAACCTTACTTATTTCAGATTAATTATATTTTACTTAATATCATCAATCATCATCAATATTACGTCTCCACCTTGTATTTCAGATAAATTATGTTCTAGACATGAATAATCATCAGTGACGTCGTGTTGCTCTTATTTAAGTAACAAAAGCTGGTGGTTAGGTGCTATATTTTAGGACACTTATCAGGAGCTTTTGCTACTGAAACGGGAGCATTCATTTCTACTTACGTGCTGACTACCATTGGTCATTGTGATAATTTTAATCCACATCACCATATTCATCAAAATACACCGTGTCCCAAAAGTAGAATACAGTTTTGATGTGGTGTAATTAGACTTGTAATTGATATAGAAATCGTACATTTTCTTATTTTATTCAACTTTTGAATTTTTTGCTACTTTTCTGTCAATCAACTTCAATATGTGGACTTCTGGTATCGTGTACTATTTTTAATCGAAAGTCTAGCTCTGTCCATATCCTTTGCAGCATGTCCTTGTCAATTGTGGCAATGACAGATCTTATTCTAGTATTCAAACCATTAATGTCAAACACACGAGTGGTTTAATCTTCGTCTTTGACTTAACCCCGCAAAAAGTAGTCAAGAGATTATATGTCAGGGGATCTAAGATTGTAGGCAATTGCAACACCACTTTTCTTGATCAAATCCAAGTTTTCTTTTCAAATGTTCATGTCGACTGGAATGCAGAAATTAATTATTCAACATGTGACAAACCTGTAAAAAGCGAGGACTGAAATGGCACATGACTTATATTTCCTATGCCAATTACAAGCTTAATTACAGCACATCAGAGTTGTATCCAACCTTTTGTGATAAGGCTTAGTTCCTTTGCTCTTTTTATCCATTTTGTGAAATATATATATAACCATATTCAACACTGTCCTCTTCATCTGATTATATTTCATGAGATATTTATTTAATTCAGAGGCCAATTTATACTTTTTGTGTAGAAAAAATCAAGACTAATTACAATTAATAAATCTGCCCAAAAATTTTAAATCTACTTTTAGTAAATTAAAGTAGATTAAGCCAGTTGTGAAACACAAAACAAAAAATTAATTTTAAATGGAACATAATCTTCAAGTATTTAATTTAAATTGGGTGAAACTGCCCCTAAGAGATATGAGACGGTAAGATGCATTGGAATATAAGTGATGTTTGTCAAAAAAGATAGAGTTTGATGCTTAATTATATTTTTGATTCCGAATTTTATTTAGTGGCATTGATAAATATGTTTATGCGTTATACGTATATAAAGAATGATTGTTATAATTCTCAAGTACCTATGATTATCTTATAGAACTTCAAATTTAAACCCGTTTTTTTCTATACTTAAGCACTTACACTTGCACTCCTTTTCTTCTAACCGCCTCACATAATGTCTTAATACCAATAGGATTTTATTAGTCTAAAAATAAGATATATACCATCGTATTTACAAATAACTATGGGTCGCACGAGCCGTAAGCCGTACGTGCTGTTGACAGTCCGTTATAATAAAGTAATAACTCTGAGCTACAAAAAATAAATTTTTCTTTGCCTCAGAAAGAAAAATATGATATTCTGATAGTCGTTTTTCTTCTGAATTAAAATATGATATCGGTTTTTCTCCATCACGCAAGGTTTCCGAGACAGGAATTTATAATTTCAAACATTTTAATATATTCTACATTCGTAACTGCACAATATTCGAACATTCGGACTCACCTAGAGAGTAAGAAATGACTATTATCTGCAATATTTCACCTCATGATGGTCCAACAATAATCGGCCAGCATATTTAGGATTCCATTTGCCTTGATATCGCTTTTTCATGGCTGAAATCTCCTGACTTAGCTCAATTAGTTTTATTTTACAATGGACAAATGGACGAAAATACGTTTTATAAAAAATAATTATTTAAATCCGTTAATTGAAATTGAAGTAAAAAAGCAGTGGGTGATGGAGAAAATCCGAATACATATTTAAAAACCCGATGACAAAACTCCATTACGTACAACTCTTGGTACTCATGAGACAAAAAACATGTTGACCAGTGTAATTTGTAATAGAATAAAGAAAAATACACAATTTTCCGCTTATAAGTGTAAGTAAATAAAGCAGTCATATAAGCAGGCATACAAATTAAAATATTCGTAGAATTTGAAAGTAGAAATTGGTGCTTTTTAATTAAATTCTCTTAATTTGAAATCCACAAGCACGTATAAGCTTTTCAATAACTTGTTCGTAAGAACAATCTCAATTGCTTCACTCCTACGGATTTCGCGAACACTTAAAAAATCTAAGCAAGGGATCTTTTGTACTTTTTTGAACTAAGGGGAATAAACAGATATGTGAATAAATAAGACTACAAAACAGTGAGCTAGATGATCACGAATGTTCAATATGTAATACCCGACACAAATGTCGGACATAAAGACGATAATCCCCCTATGAAATAATCCATGAAAGCCAGATCCGAAGAGGATCACCATTCACATTCACCACATGGTCTGGCAGATCACAATATCCAAAAGCTATCTGATTCTTTTCTGTGGGTGTTTGTTAAGGACCAGGTCTGCACAACACCAGCGCGTGATTTGGCAGACTTACAAGGAAGAATAGATGTTACTGTTGACAAGGTTATACCACAGATAAATCATAACTCACGGGTAGAGGTTGAATTTCGGTTGTTCATTCGCCTTTCCCCAAATTGATGTCATGCATCACAATTCACTCTTTGTGGGAATTGGTTTCATCTTCAGTTCAAATGTTATAGCTATTTTATTATTCTTATAAGCGGAACACTCCGTATTTCTGATAATAAAATCTTAAAGTAACCATACTTATTTCAGATTAATTATATTTTACTTAATATCATAAATCATCATAACTATTACGTCTCCACCTTGTATTTCAGATAAATTGTGTTCTAGACATGAATAATCATCAGTGACGACGTGTTGCTCTTGTTTAAGTATGAAAAGCTGTTGATTAGGTGCTATATTTTAGGACACTTATCAGCAGCCTTTGATACTGAAACGGGAGCGTTTATTTCTACTTAAGTGCTACCATAAGTCATTGTGATAATTTGAATCCACATCATCATATTCATCAAAATACACCGTGTCCCAAAAGTAGAATACGGTTTTGATGTGGTGTAATTAGACTTGTAATTGACATAGAGAAGCGTACATTTACTTATTTTATTCAACTTTTGAAATTTTCGCTACGTTTTCTGTTAATATACTTTAATGTGTGTAGCTCTGGTGTCGCGTACAATTTCTAATCGAAAGTCTAGCTCCATCCATATCCCTTTGCTGCTTGTTCTTGTCAATTGTGGCAATGACAGATCATATTCTAGAATTTAAACCATTAATGTCAATCACACGAGTATTTTAAACTTCGTCTTTGACTTAGCCCCGCAAGAATTAGTCAAGAGATTATATAACAGGGGATCTAACGTTCTGGGCAATTGCAACATCACTTTTCTTTTTCAAATCCAAGTTTTCTTTTCAAATGTTCATGTCGACTGGAATGCAGAAGTTAATTATTCAACATGTGACAAACCACTAAAAATGGAGGATTAAAATGGCACATGACATATGTTTCCTATGCCATTTACAAGTTTAATTACAGCTCATCAGATTTGTATCCAACATTTTGAGATAAGGCGTAGTTCGTTTGCTCATTTTATCTATTTTCGGAAATATATAGGACCATATTCCACACTGTCCTCTTCATCTGATTATATTTCATAAGATATTGATTTAATTCAGCGACCAATTTTATATTTTATGTGTAGAAAAAATCAAGAATAATTAAATTACTAAATCTGCCCAGAAATGTTTTAATCCAGTTTTAGTGAATTAAGGTAGATTAAGCCAGTTGTGAAACACAAAACAAAAAATTAGTTTTAAATAATACCTAATCTTCAAGTATTTAATTTAAATTGGTTGAAACTGCCCCTAAGATATGAGACGATTAGAAGCAATGGAATAGAGGTATTTTTTTTGCAAAAAAATACACTTTGATGCTTAATAATATTTTAGATTCCTAATTTTATTTAGTGGCAAAGGTAAATAAGTTTGTGTGTTATAAGTATATAATGAATGATTGTTATGATTCTCAATTACCTATGATTATCTTATACAAATTCAAATTTAAACCTGTTTTTCTCTATACTGGAACACTTACACTTGCACTCCTTTGCTATTAACCACCTCACATAATGTCTTAATAGTAGTAGTAGTAGTAGTAGTAGTAGTAGTAGGACTTTATTAGACTAACATTAAGGTATATACAATCTTATTTATAAATAAATATGCGTCGTACGAGCAGTAAGCCGTACGTCCTGTTGACAGTCCGTTATAATAAAGTAATAACTCCGAGCTACAAAAAATACACATTTTTCTTTGTCTCAGATAGAGAAATATTATAATCTGATAGTCGTTTTTCTCCTTAATTCAAATATGATATCGGTTTTTCTCCATCACGCAAGGTTTCCGAGAGACAGGAATTTATAATTTCAAACATTTTAGAATTTTCTACTTAATATTCTAACATTCGGACTCGCCTAGAGAGTACGAAATGACGATTATCTGCAATATTTCACCTGTGGAGCACCCCCCCTTGATTGTCCAACAATACTCGGCCAGCATATTAGGATTCCATTTGCCTTGATGTCGCTTCTTCATGGCTGAAATCTCCTGACTTAGCTCAATTGGTTTTATTTTACAATGGACAAATGGACGAAAATACGTTTTTTAAGAAATAATTATTTAAATCCATTAATTGAAAATTGAAGTAAAAAAGCTGTGGGTGATGGAGAAATTCCGAATACATATTTGAAAACACGATGACAAAACTCCATTACGTACAACTCTTAGTACTCATGAGACAAAAATCATGTTGACCAGTGTAATTGGTAATAGTCTAAAGAAAAATACACAACGTTCCGCTTATAGGTGTAAGTAAATAAAATAGTCATAAGACTATGCATACAAATTAAAAAATTCATAGCATTTGAAAGACGAAGTTGGGGCTTTTTAATTAAATTTTCTTAATTTAAAATCGACAAGCACGTATAAGCTTTACAATAACCTGTTATTAAGAACAATCTCAATTGATTCATTCCTACGGATTTCGCTGAACACTTAAAAAATCTGAGCACGGGCTCTTTTATACTTTTTTGAACTAAGAGGAATAAACAGATATGTGAATAGAGAAGACTACATAACAGTGAGCTAGATGATCACGAATGTTCAATATGTAATCCCCGACACAAATGTCGGACATAAAGACGATAATCCCCCTATGAAATAATCCATGCAAGCCAGATTGGAAGAGGAACACCATTCACATTCACCACAAGGTCTGGCAGATCACAATACCCAAAACTATCTGATTTTTTTCTGTGGGTGTTTGTTAAGGACCAGGTCTGCACAACACCAGCGCGTGATTTGGCAGACTTACAAGGAAGAATAGATGTTGCTGTTAACAAGGTTATACCACATATACGTCATAACTCACGGGTAGAGGTTGAATTTCGGTTGTTCATTCGCCTTTCCCCAAATTGATGTCATGCATCACAATTCACTCTTTGTGGGAATTGGTTTCATCTTCAGTTCAAATGTTATAGCTATTTTATTATTCTTATAAGCGGAACACTCCGTATTTCTGATAATAAAATCTTAAAGTAACCATACTTATTTCAGATTAATTATATTTTACTTAATATCATAAATCATCATAACTATTACGTCTCCACCTTGTATTTCAGATAAATTGTGTTCTAGACATGAATAATCATCAGTGACGACGTGTTGCTCTTGTTTAAGTATGAAAAGCTGTTGATTAGGTGCTATATTTTAGGACACTTATCAGCAGCCTTTGATACTGAAACGGGAGCATTTATTTCTACTTAAGTGCTGACTATCATAAGTCATTGTGATAATTTGAATCCACATCATCATATTCATTAAAATACACCGTGTCCCAGAAGTAGAATACAGTTTTGATGTGGTGTAATTCGACTTGTAATTGACATAGAGAAGCGTACATTTACTTATTTTATTTAACTTATGAAATTTTCACTACTCTTCTGTAAATCAACTTCAATACGTGGTGCTCTGGTGTCGCGTACAATTTCTAATCGAAATTCTATCTCCGTCCATATCCTCTGCAGCATGGTCTTGTCAATTGTGTCAATGACAGATCTTATTCTAGTATTCAAACCATTAATGTCAATCACACGGGTGTTTTAAAATTCGTCTTTGACTTAGCCCCGCAGAAATTAGTCAAGAGATTATATGTCAGGTGATCTAAGATTGTAGGCAATTTGCAACACCACTTTTCTTGATCAAATCCAAGTTTTCTTTTCAAATGTTCATGTCGCCTGGAATGCAGAAATTAATTATTCAACAAGTGACAAAACAGCAAAAATCGAGGATTGAAATGACACATGTGATATGTTTCCTATGCCAATTACAAGTTTAATTACAGCACATCAGAGTTTGTGGCAAGAAGTAATAGACCCTAAGTACTAAAATATAGATTAATAGTAATAACTGGAAGGCGCACAAACGTGCACATGAGTCTATTACCAACATAGGGACCCCAAACGAATGGTACCTACCCCTCTAAGGTGTAATGAATAACATGTGAACTTGGATTGGGGTAAATGACTTTATGGGAGGAGTCATCGCTCTTGTAAGGCGAGGACACGTGACAAAACATACTCTCACGCTCATACGTTCTACAAGAAACAATTCCTACAGCAACCGTTTGCGACCTTTAATAAATTAAAAGTGATATTAAAATCACGTGGGCTTAAGTAAATTCATCAACTCCACTCCGAATTAGTGAGGTATAAAATATTGTAATTCTATAATTGTATATACAAAATGATTCAATAAACTGAAGTAATGGGTTTCTAATATAAGCATCCCTGAGGTACAATATTCTACCCTGAGCGAACTGGCACAAGTTGTATGCAACCTATTGTGATATGGCGTAATTCTTTCGCTCCTTTTATCCATTTTAAGGATTGTATATGAACATATTCAACATTGTCCTCCTCATCTGATTATATTTAATTATTATTATTTACAAATATGGGTCGCACGGGCAGTAAGCCGTACGTGCTGTTGACAGTCCGTTACAATAAAGTAATAATTGGTACTAGTGTAAAGAAAAATTAACAACAAAAAAAGCAATAACATTACAATTACATAAAGAAAACACAATAATATTACATTTAAATAATAACACAATATATTTCATAAGTAGAGGGCGGATTTATATGCACCAAAAACTATAAATATATGCATGCAACTATGCAGCAAAAAGTTGAAAATATGCTCTTAAAATTAAAAATATGCACAAAAAATAATTTTCTTCTTATAGTAAAATATACTATTTTTTCACATTATTTTATTTATTTCTTATGAAGCAAAAATTGTAATGATTTTACTTTTTCGCTCCTAATTGAAGTTAATAATTGTATTTTACAGTCATTCTCATTGATCTTGTCTGCATTATGAAATATAAGCTAACAATCATTTATCAATTTTTGTTACAATAAATAACCAAATATTTTTCTAAATTTTCTGGTAGAAAGCCTTTCCTTCTGTCACTTAAAAAGTGTTTGTACGAAGAGAATGATCTCTACACTTCACATGAGGTCACAGGGCAGTATCGCAAAGAGGCTGTCGCTCACAGAATAAGAATTATATTGCTTTACTAACGTGATAAACTGATAAGTTATTTAAAATACTCACCTGTTTGTCGCAGACTTGGCATAGGACAATTTTTCCATTTGTTGTTAATTTAGGATTCACACCAATCCATTGATGAAGCAAAATATTTTACTGGATTTTTACTTTGACATTGAAAACACTTGTCTTGGTCCACTAACTCACAAACTGGTATTTGAGAAAATAATTTAAACTTCGATTCTCGATTTGTTTTGTCACCGTGGTCAATAATGTGCAACAGGCTTCCTTTGTGTGAAATGAAGTATATTTTGCACACATGAAAGTATATTCGAAAAATAATATTTGACTCTTTGTGTATGCCGACAGTCTCTCGGAGAACTCTTCTCTCGGCCCAGAGACATGTCCTTATTCGTGTCAGTAAAGCCTATAGAACTACGTCCACAGCAGCGTTGCCAGTAACAGCGGGTGTCCTACCAATTTATATATATCTAGAAAAAAAGGATACACCTATACTGCCTGAGTCGCAATAAACCAGTGGTCATTGAAGACCTTATCCATACACCAGACATGTACGAAGAGCCCGAGGGGCGAGAAGCCACCAAAAGAATGCTTGAAGATCATCTCCAAGAAAAATGGCAACAGCGCTGGAACAACGAAATACGTGGCAGAACAACATACGAATTCCTGCCAAACGTGAAAACTCGCATGAAAATGTCATGGATAAGGCCATCGCACACTATCACTCAATTGCTCTCAGGACATGGAAAAAAAGGATACACCTATACTGCCTGAGTCGCAATAAACCTGTGGTCATTGAAGACCTTATCCTTACACCAGACATGTACGAAGAGCCCGAGGGGCGAGAAGCCACCAAAAGAATGCTTGAAGATCATCTCCAAGAAAAATGGCAACAGCGCTGGCACAACGAAATACGTAGCAGAACAATATACGAATTCCTGCCAAACGTGAAAACTCGCATGAAAATGTCATGGATAAGGCCATCACACACTATCACTCAATTGCTCTCAGGACATGGACATTTTAGAGGCAAACTGCACTAGAGAGGACTTGTCGACTCCCCTCTATGCAACTGTCAGATCGCAGAGGTGCACCACATGATACACCGCTGTGCCAAGCGCGCGGCTATCAGAAGACAACTAGAAATAGCCGTACACGTCAGCAACGAGGCCTGGCCTCCTCCTTTGCGGTTCTGGATGCAGAAAGATAACTACAAGTTGATCGCGGAGTATACCCAAAAAGCTCTATGCATACGATCTGAAGAAGAGAAGAGAAGACGAGGAAATCAACGGTAGAATAAGTAGAATTTGAACTTAGAATATATCAATGTGTATACTTGATAAATTGTAATATTAAGTTTCCATCTTACGTATGTTATTATTACATTGTATAAGAAACAAAATTAGATTAAGAAACCATAATGTAATATAACTGTAAACACCTTAGATTAATGTATTCACGTAGACTTTCACGGCCGGAGTTGCTATGATGATCTTGAAGAAGATTTTCGGGCTGTAGGCCGTGGTCGTGAGGCTTGTAGTTCCCCTTGAGGATGCCACACGCAGTCTCTGGCGAAACGTCGGGTAACTACAAGCCTCACGACCACGACCTACAGCCCGAAAATATTCTTCAAGATCATCATACCTTAGATTAAGTTTCAACTAGCCACACTCTGTAAAAGTATAATGAATTAGATAAAGAAATCACGCTAGATAATAAATAGGGACAAGAGCAGACCTGGGGATATGGGCATTAAGCCCGAGGAAACCCAGGGGGATGGTGGTGGGGCTCTTAAACAAAAAAAAAGTCTCAATAAAGCTGATGTTCAAACTTCAAAGAATATCGCCGGTTGAAAACGAAAAACAAGGGAATTACCACCAATAAACTGTCCATTGTTGGCAAGCATGTTCATGTCTTCCGTACTCTTCCTTTCAGGAAATGGTTTAGGCCAGATTACTTAATTGACCTGTTGAGATTTAAAACTGCAGACCCCCTGCTCGGCATTTACACTGTTGTGCGAAAATGCGAAATAGGGATTCTAGCTTTCTATGAAAACAATACTGTCTTCATTTGCAAAAACATGACAATAAAGCAGAAACTTGTCATTTTATGGGGTTACAGACTATTATTTTAATATGAATTAGAGAAAAAAGTATGTATATGCACCCATATGCATATCATCATTATCATCATGAACAAATTCGTTTTAGGCCATGTGGCCTGTACGGTAAACCTAGCGAAGATGGTTTTGATCTTTCCACCGATGTTTTGGTCTTCCTTGGTCCCTATGTCCAGTTGGGGTATATTGGAATGCCAATTTTGGAAGTCTGTTTCTTGCCATTCTCCTCGGATGATTTTTCCATTCTTGTTGGTATCTTTGTATATGTTCATTTAAACTTATTACTCCAAGTTTTCCCCTGATAATCGTGCTCCTTTGTTGATCCAGTCTATTAACTCCTAACAATAATCGTAAGAAGCGCATTTGGCTTACTTGAAGTTTATGAGAGTTTCTTTTATTTAAAATCCAAATTTCACTTCCGTATTTTAGAGCAGCTTTTGATGTGATGTTATGTAATCTTAATTTTGTCTCTGTCCTCATCTGTTTACCAAAATGTCTTCGTATTACCCCATTCATTTTATTATATTTTTGTAATTTTGAATCAATGTCACTCTTATACTCTGCAAATACACTTCCTAAGTAAGAGAAATCTGACACTTGTTCTATAATTTTTTCATCAATCTCAATTTTCACCCGTTGTATGTTTTTTCCACACATTGCCATTGTTTTGGATTTTGAAGTGGAAATTTTCATATTATATTTGCTGGCAATTTTGAATAATTGATACGTGGATATTTGTAAGCATATGCATATATTAGTGAAATATGCGCTAATCCCTTGAATATGTATTTATATGCACTATACAATTTTGCAAATTGATTCCAAATGACATGAAACGCATTTTCCTCTTCCGTGCATATCTTTATCTTTGAAGGATTAAAACATGCAAATATGCGGAAATCCGCCCTCTAATCATACGATAATCATTTAATTCAGCGGCCAATTTATATTTTTTGTGTAGAAAAAAATCAGGACTAATTACAATTAATAAATCTGCCCAGAAAATTTTAATCCAGTTTTAGAAAATTAAAGTAGATTAAGCCAGTCGTAAACCACAAAACAGAAAATTAGTTTTAAATAGAACATAATCGTAAAATATTTCATTTAAATTAGTTGAAACTGCCCCTAAGATATATGAGGCGATTAGAAGCAAAGGGATGTAGGTGATTTTCCCGTAAGTAATTCCTCGAGCGATTTCCAAATTATCGATAAATTCACGACTCACGAAGTGAGGAGTGAATTTATGTATAGAATTTGTAAATCAAGAGTGGCATTTGTTAGGACTACCTAACGAATAAAATTAAGCTGTTTACTTACAAAGCATTGTTTAAATATAGTTATTTGAAATATTTATATATTTAACGTAGAGGTGATGTTTGAAACAAATGAGAAACGTTAGGTTTTACTTGTTTATCATCACTGCAACCAGATCATATTATTTATTGCCAAAGGTTCGCAATATTGTAACACTACACTCTAGTGGAGAAAAACTTAAACACATCAAGCTGCATATTAATTAATTTCTGATGTCATATGATGTAATTATGTCAATTATATTTTTCTGGAACGTTATTACCTGGGGGAACACGTTTAAAAAGTGCAAACAGTGTTTTTTGTGGTATAATCAGTTGCTACAAATGTTATAAATTATCTCCCGCAAACACGATAAGGTTACATTCGTGCACTATATATACAATCTGGTAGCCACATGCAATCACCGCTAAATAATGATATGACCTATGCAGAGTTTTAAAAAGGAGTGGCTAGATTTTAGAGTGATAAAATTAAACTGATAAAATCGAGGTGAAAAACGACTGTGATTGGTTGTAAATAAAAAATCATTGAAATGTGATTGGTCGTTGACACCCATTTGGGTATGAGTTAAATAGTCACAAAAAATAGAGTTTGGTGCATAATTATAATTTTGAAGCATAATTTTATTTAGTGGCAAAGGGAAATAAGTGTATGCGTTATAAGTAGATAAAGAATGATGGTTATATTTCTCAATTACTTATGATTATACAACTTCAACTTTAAACCTAATTTTCTCTATACTGCAAAATTTACACTTACCTTTGCTTCTAACCACTTCACATAATGTCTTAATAATACACCATGTTCCGCTTATAAGTATAAGTAAATAAATTAGTCATAAAACTTGGTATAAAAATTTAAAAATTGGTAGCATTTGAAAGAGGAAGTTGGGACGTTTTAATAATTTTTTTAATTTGAAATCGACAAGCACGTATAAGTAATTCAAAAACCTGTTCATAAGAAGAAACTCAATTGCTTCGTTCTTACGGATTTCGCTGAAAAGTTAAAAACAAACCTATGCAAGGTTACTTTTAAAAACATTTTGGACTAACAGGAATAAACAGATATGTGAATAGAAAAGACTACATAACAGTGAGCTATATGATCACGATTATTCATTATGTAATACCGACACAAATATTAATAGTGTTCTGCCCTAAGACAGGTCTTTCAATTAAATCATATCATTTTCTCGATATGCCTTGCAGGTTTACAGGGGAATTATATGTGTGGTAGCTTCTCGTTGTTTTCCGCAACGTGGGACATAAAGACGATAATCCCCTATGAATTGATCCCTGCAAGCCAGATCGGAAGTGGACCACCATTCACCATATAGTCTGGCAGATCTCAATATCCAACACCATCTGATTCTTTTCTGTGGATGTTTGTTAATGACCAGGTCTGTACGACACCAGCGCGTGATTTGGCAGACTTACAAGGAAGATTCAATGTTGCTGTAAACAAGCTTATACCACAGATACATAATACCTCAAGGGTAGAGTTTGAATGCCGGTTGTAAATTTATCTTGCCACAAATTGATGTCATGGATCACAAGTTAAAAACAGTTCCCATTTTTACTCTTTGTGGGAATTGGTTTCATCTTTAGTTCTAAAGTTATAGCTGTGTTATTATTCTTATAAGCGGAACACCTGTATTTCTGATAATAAAATCTTTAAGTAACCTTACGTTTTATTTGTGGTATTCGCAAATTTGATCATGTTACACCGTCCCTGGAACAATTATCGTGGCTTCGTCTAAGAGATCGTAGAACTGTCCATTCACTATCCCTTCTCTATAAAATCCTTCACACATCATCGCCTAATTATTTATCACGCCGCTTCATCAGACTATCCGACACACATAATCTTGACACTCGATCCCATCGGCACATTGTCCTTTATATCCCTCCTCATCACACTGTATATTATTCATTATCGTTTACGGCCTCACTTACCAAAACATGGAATTCCCTTCCGACCTATGTCAGAGACTGTCAAACTATAACATCCTTCAAAAACAAATTAAAGATTTATTTAATAACAAACTAACTTATGCACCTCACTGATAGTATTCTTTTAACAATTAATAAATTTAATTATCTATGAAAATGATATTAAGATTAACAAATATTTTCTTTTGTTTTGTTTTAAATATTGTATAAACGTAAAATTAGTTTTCTATATCTCATTATTTTTCTTTGTTTTATATATACATTAGACAGGGACAATTTAATATGTCTTATTTGTATACGTTTTATTATTAGTTTTAGTCTTAATTTTAACTGACATTAACTAGTTGCATTATAGATCGTAATATAATAGATATTATCTTTTTGATCAAATTTTTATTTAGTATTGGAGTTCATTGTGATTGTTATATTCTTATGTAATATATGTTTTCCCTGGTGAGTGGAAGAGAAGGCCACATGGCCTTAACTCCACCAGGCTAAATAAATAAATCTAAAATCTACATACTTCAGGTTAATTTATATTTTACTTAATATCTTCAATCATCATCAATATTATGTCTCCGCCTTATATTTCAGATAAATGTTCTAGACATGAATAATCAGCAGTGATGTCGATTTGCTTCTGTTTAAGTAGTAAGGGCTGTTGTTTAAGTGTTAAATTTAAGCACACTCATCAGAACCCTTGCTACTGAAACCGGAGCAATTATTTCTACTTAAATGCTGACTACCATTGGTCATTGTGATATCAACTTCAATTAGCGTTAAATAATGAAATTACGCATTACAATATCACCTTCTTCTTCTTATTCTTCTTCTGCGTACAGTCACGCCATAGCGAAGTTGGTTTAAGTAATACGCCAAAAACCGGAAGGACGGAGGTTCGACTCCCGGTGGATCAGAATTTTTAATCTGGCCTAAACCTTCTGTCTGCATCATGCCTTCGTTTCAGTCTCTAATGAAAATGGGAATCGGAGACCTGTCTAAAATTCCTCCTGTGTCCTGATGCGAGACAACTTTATATTTTCTTCTACTATGGCATTACAGTCCAATGTCGCCCCTTAGCCTCCTTCGTCAGTTTCCTCTATCGTTCTTTGTCAAATGCATATATTCTTAATGCTCCAGAGCTAAATAGTTCTCTAGAGTCAGTTGGTACTGCAACAATCTATCTATCTTCAGTTTTCCAACTGGTAGTTAACCAAAAATGTTTAGTTTCATAACCTTCTTTGTAATTATTATTTTATTATTATTATTATTATTGTCATTGTTATTGTCATTATTATTGTCATTATTATTATTATTGTTATTATTGCTGTTGTTATTTTTATTGTTGTCATTGTCGTTGTTGCCGTTGTTATTGTTATTAATAATAATAATAATAATAATAATAATAATATTTTTTTATTATTTTTATACTTAGCATGCCGGGAGTCAGTATTGATTGCAACTGCATATGGAATGGAGATGACGTTAGACTCTCGTTTCCCCATCCATTGTTTTCATTATTTGTTCAGAAACGTTTAAAGTGTATGCATACATCGTCATGTAGTAAAACATGATATTAGATGTTTGTTGTTCAGTAACAGCAACGTTATCTGAAATATTGATTCACATAGTATCATATGCCAAGCCTTTATCCAAGTTGTTGTTACAGAACTACACTGGCAATGGAACCTTTACCAGCATCCAGTTTAATTCTGAGGCTTTGGTAAAGGCTTCTCAATTTTTTTTTCATAGATATCGAGGTGTTAATCCAACGATCAAATGGGTGCACACTATTTCGGTCATACCAGAGATTCGCCTGGAATATACAGTACCGGTTTTAATTTCGTCAATAACTGAGCAAAGTACGATACTAATTCGGTCCGGTATCTGTAGATATAGACATACATTGTTATCGAGTATAAACACGCATTACCCACTTCACAATATATATGTAACCAATGGAAATTATATTCTGTGATGATTTAAATATCCATCCATCCATAGTAATTCTGCCCGAGGGCAGGTCTTTCACTGCAATCATAGCATTTTCATGCTATGCTTGCAGCTTTACTAGGGAATTCTAGGTGTGGTAGCTTCCCGTTGCTTTCCACACCGGTGAAGGATGATGATGCTGATGATAATGATAAGGATGAGGATGATGGCCATATGATTTCGGGGAACGTTTGGGCTTTATACGTTTTCCTGACATTTGTCTTACAGGTGAGGAAAAACCCCGATAAAAACCTCACCCAGAAAAACTGCCCCCACCGGGGATCGAAACCGGGCCCGCTGCGTGGCAAGGTAGCACGCTACCTCGATACCACAGCGATGGACATATAAATATTGTAGGCGAAAAATATGATACGGAGATCAATATAGAAAAAAAAGTTGACATTGTGTTGGAAATATTGTGCCTTAAGTAAACTTTGTTTCAAAAATAAATTATATGAATGGTCAAATTACTTTTTCTTACCTCGGATACAAATTATCTTTTTTCTTCGATTAATTAGATACTGCCGTTAAAATCGTTAAGTACATGCGATTATGCGAATAATTGAATGTGTGAAAACCATAACAGTATAATTTACATTTTTTAGAAAACTAAGTGTAGTTATTGCATGCTATTAGGTCTTACTTTAGAATGACAGATATTTAAGTATGCTGTCAACTACTGTTTTCTGCCGATGGATAAATTCAACTGTTTTATTGGTTTGAAAAGTACAGCAAATGTTTAAACTCATTTATGTCCAAATTGTGTAAATGCAGCTTATACCTTTATGGATTTCACCCATTCTGTTAAAAAACATTATTTAAACTTCCATACTACTAAGGCACAAAAGAATACGTCTATATAAACCGTTAGCAAGACTAGTACTGCTTTACGGAAGTTAGGACTAGTGGTTATGCTCCTTGCCTCTGGTCCCGAGATTCGCGGGTTCAAACCCGGCCGGGGTCGTTGGATTTTTTAGGACGGAGAAATCCAAGGAGCAAGTCCTCCGGGAGGGACATTAAGCCGTGGGTCCCGATTCTGAAGATCTTCAGCTCGTAAAAAATCCTTAAGACTGAATAAAAAGGCCTCTAAGCAAAATTTACCGAATTTTCCCGTCCTAGTACTACCTTGATTTCCTAGATGTTAGTATGAGGCGGAAAGCTGACCACGGACCACTCAAAAAGACATCTATACGAAAACAAGTGTAACTAAATTAGTATGGTTCAAGTTCTTCCCTGTAGGGCGAGAGCGCCTAAATCTCTGTGATGGGGAAAACATAGGCTTACAAAACAATACAATAGGCATAGACAAAGATGAATAAGGAAATCCATCGTATCACAGTAGCGAGATGGAGTTCATGAGATCAACATAAAGTTATTCCATATGTGATCGCAAAAGGAATGAAGGTGCGCAGCAAGAACTTTAGATAGAATCAGTTATTCATTTTATAAATAATTACCAGTAAAATTGGAAAACTCAAATACAATGTATGTCCATGTATTGATTCCCCAAAACAATACTTCACTATCATCTACATTGAATTATATATTTGGGCCTTCCGAAGAAGTGATTGAAATCATAAGAGGTTGTTAAGCCTTACACATATATGGAAGATGATTATGAACTCCAATGGAATTAAAGGATCTATGATCTTCTGACAGTTCAGCATTTGAGAACTGCGGGTCAGTGTTGCCATAGCAATACATCAACTTTCAGACTAGCCAATCACTGTGTGAAAACCCTTTATCATAAGTAATGCCACGAGTGATTTCCAAATTATCAATAAATTCACAACTCACGAAGTGAGGAGTGAATTTATCTAGAGATTTTGGAAATCAAGAGTGGCATTTGTTAGGACTATTTAACGAATACAATTAAGCTGTTTACTCACAGATCATTATTTAAATATAGTTATTTTAAAATATGTATATATTTAATGTAAACGGCGATGTTTGAAAACAAATGAGAAACGATTGGTACGCTTCATTTGCATCTTTTGTTCGTCATTGCAACCCGAACTTATTGTTTATTGCCAAAGGATCGCAATGTTGTAAGAAGGCACCCTAGTGGAGAAATTTATAACCAAGCTAATAGTTATTAATTTCTGATGTCCTGTGATGTAAATTATATTTTTCTGTAACGTCATTTCCTGGAAAATAATTCGTTTAAGAAAGTGTATACAGTGGTTTCTTTCTTTTTTGTGGTATAATTGGTTTCTTTCTTTTTTTTGTGGTATAATTAATTGTTACAAATGTTTTTATATTATATCTCGCATTCGCTTTCTGTTGCCATTCATGTACTGTGTGTACAATCTGGTAGCCGTATTTCGGAGAAACAGTCACTGCAAAATAATGCTATGACCTATTCAGAATGCTAAGAAGGAGGTGCTTTCTTTATTAAGATAAACTTTAGTTGGTAAATTGTAGGCGAAACACGACTGTGATTGGTTGTAAATAAAAAATCATCGAAATGTGATTGGTCATTGACTCCCATTTGGGGCATGAGTTAAATAGTCCTCCTAAACACAAACGCAAACATTCCAGATTTATTTTTTTAAATGTTGCAAGTTTTCCAAAAATGCAAGGACGTGGTTTAGTTCAGATTTTTTACATAATGTTTACTTTTCATTTTAGAGAATTCCGAAAGATTTTTGTTATTAAGGCCGTTCTCATGAGAAGATTTTTTAAACATTTTTACAAATCTTGATCTATCCTAATTAGAAAACACCGAGAATAATCATAACAAAAATGTATATACGAGGTCTGTTCAATTTGTTTTTACGATATTTGATAGCTTAATATTTCATGTACACGTGGTATAAGTTTCAACGTCATCCCTCCCGGTTCCATCCTGTGAGTAATGTGAAATTCGAGCATGTTCAGTACAGCCTATGGCTACTATGAAGAACATCCAGCCTTTAAATTATGCTTCCGTCTGAACAAATAATTTGAAGCCTATGTAATATTGGAGGATCGACCACGGTGGATCGACGTTTGGAGGATCGACCTATGGAGGATCGACCTGTGGTGATCAGCAAATAAACTTAAGATTGCTTTCTGAAATCTTCAAAATTTTAGTGGTTCAACCCACATGTTGTAGAGAGAAAATAGTCGGATGCTGCACCACAAAAATGTTAGACCGCTTATCGCAAATATTGTTGTTGAATACCAGTGCAAAATCAAAACTAAGTGTGTCGCTCGTCCTGTCCCAATAATCCGGATTTAACCACGTAAGATATTTCTTCTATTCCACATATTGAATTAACGCCTTCGCGGGTTGCTGTTTACATCTTAAGAAGCAGTATTGAAGGCTGCAGAGGCGGTTTTGAAAGACCTGTTATAAATGATTTCCATAACGTCTTATCAGACTGGAAAAAATACTGGGATAACTGCATTGCATCCAAAGGAGATTACTTTGAGAACAACTATAAACAAGGCGACACAATAGACCTAACCCTTTTGTGAATCTGTGTTTCATTTTAAAATCTTTATCGCAGAGAGAATGCATCAAAACGTATTCTGTAGTGCACTATTTTCCAAGCATTTGCATTATGAATAGGCTGTACCTTATGTATCCGTCAAACCGTCGTTAACATTTTTCATTTTGCGGGAAATTTAAGAAAACGTTCACGCAATAACAAATGAGAACAATCTGCTGTTTATATGTAGAATCTGACATTTTATCCTGTTATGCAAGGCTTATACAAGGAAATAAACATATGTAACTACCACAATGCTAGGGTATACACTTCTTGTAAACTGTATGGCTTATACAGTGTTTATTAGTAAGAATTTTGACCTGATATATATATATATATATATATATATATATATATACCATCCCTTGTACAAAACAACACCAGATTTCGTTTATATAACAGTTTGGCCAGACCAGTGTTGACCTATGGTAGAGAAGCATGGACACTAAAAAGACAACATGAAAGCAGAATAACGGCTTGTGAAATGAGATTAATGCGCAAAAACAGCGGATTACACCAGATGGGATCGGAAAAGGAACACCGATATCTTAAAAGAATTGAAGACTACGCCAATTTTGTAATATGTTAAACAGTACCAACTAAATTGGAAACAATATATTGAAAGAATGAGTTCAAATCGGATCCCCAAAGCTGTTTATAATTATATATAAAGAAGACGAAGATCACTGGGTCATCCTATGAAACGCTGGAGGGAAAATTTTCTATAGGATCGCAACAGGCCTTGGCCTAATACTTGGAAGGAAGAAGAAGAAGAAGAAGAAGAAGAAGAAGACGAAGATGAAGAAGAAGAAGAAGAAGAAGAAGATACATATGAGTTATACATTTATTTTTGGTAAAAGGGTTATGTGGTATATATAATTTAGTTAATGAAACTGAAATTCATGTTAAAATTCCGTTGATATGTTAGAATATTCTTCTTCTTCATCTTCTTCTTCTCCTCCTTCTTCTTCTTCTTCTTCTTCGTCTTCAACTTCCAGGTTAGGCTGTAAGCCTGTGCCGCATCAAAGTAAATCCTTCCATCTGGACATGGGGCGTCGAATGGAACGTTTAGCTCTTGGGATATAGTGTAAAGCCTGTTTTGATCGACGAGATGTCTCCTTTTTATTTATATGTTGAACTTTTAATGAAAATTATAATATAAAATTATAAAATTGTGTACCTTTTATTCGATCTCAACTGTTAAAACGATGAAAATATTGTAGGCATTTCGGGGCCAGTCCCATCCTCAGCAGATGTTTGCATTTTACTCTCCAGCGACTATGCAGGTACTGACAGGTTCCTGATGATGTTGTAGATAGAGCTGTTCATGCTGGGTGTTTTGTTGCTTAAAATCAAACTATTGTCAACTTCCTTTAAAAAATCTAAATCCTTCAGTATGTTTATCTTTGCTGGGTTCCATTCTTCGTGTAATATTGCGAGGGTGTTGTCTATCCAACACAATAAGGTACACCCTTAGACAAAAAAATTAGTCCTCTCTTGAACGCATATTTCTTCTAAGTCCTACTCGACAGAGCGCTGGGTTCACACTAGTAAATTAGTCATAATTGTGCAGGCCCTGAGCTACTACGTTATGTGGCATGAACTGAGTGAAGATAGTCCTACGTGCCCAGTTAGGTCAGCGGTAAAGCATGCAGTCACTGTTTCTGTTAATGAAGGTCGCAGGTTCGCGTCCTTAATTATGTAGTTTTTTTCGTGATATTTGTATTAAAATGTTTCATGAATTAAATATATTTTATTTTGACAATTGAAATAAATCAATGTTAATGTCGTTATTGTAACAATTATTTTACCACATTCAGGGTTTGTTCTAGGTGATATCAATGTATTGATTTTAATAGACTGATGCGCACACGTTCTGCGCAAAAGCAACAGCCTCTGACAAGTTTGTTTATAATGAACTCTAATAGTCTACAGATGCACGAAAGACGAAAGATGGCTTATGGGCACAAATTCAGGACGTCTGGGATGCTCCAGCCGAAAGTCCACGTGACTGTAGAAATTTGATTGCGTCAATGCCCCGCAGATTGAGGGCGGTAATAGATGCTGAGGGTTCATACACCCGATATTAATTTTGTTAAAGTTTTCATTTTAGAAGATATAATTTTATTTCTTCATTTAATTATTAGAAGGTTTTCATTTATGTGTTTTGTGTGTGCATTAAAGCTATAAAACTCAAATATAAAATTAAATATGAAACTATATTATTGGCGAAATGCTATCCTAACATTCAGTAAAAAAAAGTAGAACGGGAATCGAACCCGTGAGGTTACGAACGTATATGTTGTGTGTTAAACCTCTCGACCATGGAAACACACAAAGGCAAGCTCTCTCTTTTATGTTATTTGAGTGTGCACTGCGTTAACTAGCAAATAACACAGTACAATTACTGAAAACGTGTTAATGTGAATAAGGCTTATGCGAGTGCTCACGAAGTTCTCCGATCGGTTGATAGAATCAAGAGATGACTCATTTTTTTGCCTAAGGGTGTACATAATTTATAATTTTATATTATAGTTTTCAGAACTCTATATAATGTTATATCTGATTTGAGATTAATTCGACCATCATGGTGAATACTTCTGCTATTATTAATATTGATTTTGTTTAAGTGGCAGATACCTAATGAAATGTACGTATTTGCAATCATTACATTGGCATCTTCTACTTATACAGAGTCAAGTTAAATGTATTCAACGTGTGGAGAATTTTAATTTAAAATTTAAATGTGTTGTAACGCGGATGAGTTGAAACCATAACTTAAAAAAGAACTGCTGAATTAATATTATAGAATGTAATTAGTGACCTGAGAAATATACATATAGAGTGAAAGTAATATAAGTGCATTTATTTTAAGTTCGTGTTCCTTGAGTGGAATAAAAATGTTTCAGTAACATTTTGTTGCCAAATACTTTCCTTTACAAACAATGTTCCTCTTTAAACACTTAATGGCACCCAAGTCGATAAATATTTGCCATTACTTCTAAATCTATTCAGATAATTAAAGACGTAGAACAGGAATATTCTGTTCCTTTGCAGTTTTGTAATAAAATGTATAGTTTTCGTGCAAATTAAGTTAAAAATTCCGACTATCTTAATAAAAAGAGAGTAATATCAATGATCCCAGAACAGCAATTTGTCTCGTCGCAAGAATCACGCGAATCTTATGTGTGCTTTAGCGACTTTCATGACGATTCGCCTTAATTATTTCATTGACCGTGATATTAATCACGAAATGAAAGTGATATGCGTTTGCTTTATTGTAATTTAACACCTCCTTCAATTAGTGCATTTATATCAATTCCACCCTGTATATATATATTTATATATATATATAGAGGGTGATTCAAAAGTTATTATACACGTTATGTTAATACACACTACTTGAAATGAATGGAATATGTCTCCCCCTCCCTTTAACCCAAATATAACTTCTCCCTTTGTACGTACTTTTACATTCACCTACAATCCGGATCTTACAGGGACACGGCGTGTCCTGAGTGGATTAGTAGCTGTGGATCTTACACTTACTAACTTGACCACATGAGGACCATGAATGAGTTACCAGCTCAATGCTAGTGCCACCTCGAGATAACACGAACATTAAAGACTAGACGCAGTATTCACTCATTTCATTCATTCAAAGCAAGACGAACATAATATGTAGGATTGCAATGAACAGAAGTTGTTCGGAGACTATTTGGGCTTTTATGTTTCCTGACATGTGTCTTTCAAGCGAGGAGAAACCTCCAAACATTTTACCCAGGAAACTTTTCCCGAGTGGTGATCGAACCCGAACCCGTTACGAATGAGGCAACGATGTTACCGCGAGACGTAATGTGATAATATTAACAACATGAACAAGTTGTACAAACAATTTTGTCACTTGTTTTTGCTCAAGTTTATCACTAACACCTCTCGATTTGTACAGAGTAAGAGATTGTATCTATCACAGATATTGCTATATATATCACGCACATGTATTTGCCTTCGGTTTATGTAAATTCTCATTTCTGGATATCTTGTTGTGGAACTAATGAATCACCAGCGATGTCACCATTGACTGCGTTGTGTAAAATTCTTATCAGAAGTCTTCCTTTCTTATACTATCGTCTACTGCCTTCTATCAACGGGGAGTGAAAAGTAAATCAATCTTCGTTGGAATCCTTCTGTCAAGAAGGAATTTCGAGCGAGAACGTATACTAACCTAGAGACAGTATTTAGACATTCCTAGTGCAGCACTCAAGTGTTGAGGTCTGTTGTGTGGAGTGTGGCCTATGTTACATATATACATAAGGACTTTATTAAACTAAAATTAAGATACATACAATGTTGTTTACAAATATGGATCGCACGGGCAGTAAGCCTTACATGCTGTTGAGAGTCCGTTACAATAAGTTGATATTTGGTAATAATATACATCTTCTTGTATCTTGTAAGCCCATGTTTCCCTTAACAGAGATTTAGGCGCTCTCCCCTACAGGGAAGAATTTGAACCATACTAATTTAGTTGCTATTGTTTTCGTATAGATGTCTTTTGAGTGGTCCGTGGTCAGCGTTCCGTCTCATACTGACATCTAGGAAACCAAGGTAGTACTAGGACGGGAAAATTCGGTAAATTTTGCTTAGATGTCTTTTCATTCAGGCTTAAGGATCTTTTACGAGCCTGAAAATCTTCAGACTCGGGACCCACGGCTTAAAGTCCTTCCCGGAGGAATTTCTCCTTGGATTTTTCCGTCCTAAAAAATTCATCGACCCCGGCCGGGTATGAACCCGCGACCCTCGGGCCCAGAGGCAAGGAGCATAACCACTAGTCCACCGCATAAAAAAAGAAAACGATAATATTACAATTAGATATCAGTACAATTACATTATACATTAACTTAGTTATGTATTATTATTAAGAATTAATGGTATTGCAATTTGTTAACATATTTATTTATTCCTGAATAAGTGTTGATTTTATTTTCCGCGTTTTCTCCAGAAATCTACCCAAGTTTATCCAATTTTCTGGGTTTATCAGTAACTCGTAGCATGCCAATCTTTCACATTTGAATTTAGAAATCTTTCCGGTAATAACTGATGCTCCAATATTCTAAATCGTTACATTTTCCTAATATATGTATATCGTCTTCAAAGCTCCCGCACATTGGACATATTCGCACATCGTGATCGTCGCTAATTTTTAAAAATTTCCATGCCCCTAACCTGAACCAAGAAAGCTCTGATCTCTCTTTAAATCCTAGATTGAGTATATAAGATTCTTTTCACCAAACATGTTTGAGGTCTCTTTGTAAAAATAGTGATCGTTTTCCCGTACATTCGACCAAAATATTTTGTCGGTTTATATCTAAGTACCTCCTCCTTATTTTTCTCCACACATTCTTGCGATTTTCAGTCCCGTTTTCCCATACCCAACCCATCCCAATATTTTGGAGTTATCTCCTAACCTCGTCTGCTGGTCCAGCAGCATCAACCATCATACTGGATGTTGTATCGAAGAGTGACCTGCTGAAGATGGAACGGATGTTCTGAAAGACCCCCGGGCATAAATATTGCATATTTTATAAGTTGAGGACGACGGATTTTACCTAAGAAGGTATATTTTAACTTATTTTATTTTATGTATTTGTATGCAAATCGTTGTCATACGCGTCCGAAACAAGAGCACTTACATGTATTCAAGATATGGAATAGGCCTACTTCTGCTGTTGCTGATCTTGTTCAGCAGCACATGACTTGTGAATTGTAATTAATTGTAAACGGTTCAAGTTATGTGCTGCTGACACAGGAGCAGTTAAATCTACTGAACGTGTTGAATATTTGATTTACAAATGACCTTCATCTTCCGAGTTGTTGTTAACATTAAATAGGCGAGTTGACTCCTGAAGAAAAGCTCATACAAAGTAAATAATATACAGTTACTCCCATGAGCGGCACGCCGTAGCGTAGTGGTTAAGGCAGTGCGCTACAAACCGAATGGTCGAAGGTTCATATCCCGGTGGAGTCAGGAATCCGTAGATTCAAGCCCACGCGGATATCAGCTCTCCATACATATTTAACTTCTGTTTTCAAAATATCCCCTGTATAATTCACTTAGCTGAAATCGTAGTTAATGTTATTCTCTCACCTCATTAATGG